>JAMXBD010001303.1:0-408877 GCA_024138025.1 Combretum micranthum
AGCAATTAATTCTATTCAATTTTTCACTCTATATGAACTTGGCTTCTAGTTTTTATCCTATAAATAAAACATTATAAAAAAATTGTTATAAACCGAGACTTTTAGTTTAACTACAACAGCAATATAGAATCAGATCTCATTTTTCAAGTGTATTTGACTCATTCATGTGATCAAAGCCTCGACTATGGGGGCTTTAACACCTCCCCTGTTTTGACTAAGGAGTAAGAACAATTAATCATCAACACAATTTTTTTTTTTCATTTGGCAATTAATGCCAAATGAAGCTTCTAGTCAAAAAATAATTATCAACAAACCATGATCACTTTTGAAGTAGAATAGAAGGAAAAGACTAGCTAGGATTATGATTCCGATGACAAGCAGAAACCCTGACCAAAGTGTGGGATAAAAAACACCATGGGGTCAAAATAATTATGGGTTGCAAAGCTTCTCCAATTTTGTCTCAAGACTTTATTCAACTTCTCAGCAAAGTAAATGCTACTCACTACAAAACATTAGAGTAAAAATAAAGTGATGAAAATAGATATACACAAGTGAAAGTGATAGGACCCATAAAGTGCTATGACATAAAGTATACTATCAGGAAAGATTATTTCAATAGAAAACGTGAAAACTAACTTCAAAGCAAAAGCAATAAAAATTGGACACAAAACCTACTCAGCATTTCAATGCTAGAACAAAACCATGCCTTTCTTTATAGAACAACAGGTAGATTATGTGTTTCAATCTAGAAAGTGGCACAAAAGCCAATGATTCATTGGTACAATAAGTGCAAGTGATTGTATAATGTTTGAATAGCTATGTAATCCATTTGCTTCATTAAAAAAATTAAAATAAAAAACATCTCACGAAGCTTATTTAAGATTAAAGCCTCAAACATAAGAAATCAAAAGTAATTATAAAGCACAAGCTTTATAAGCTAAAAACATGAAACACCAACGTCAAAGACAAGGATAATATCTACATATAAGTAATTTAGAAACTAAATCCAATTCCATAATAACCACTAAAACAAAATCATTGTAGCAAAATTTTTGTTAGACATTTTGTCGAACGCCTAATGCTGTACTTTTCTTGTTCAATTAGGTTGAACTTTTTCGATCCATAGGTTGCAATAGTTATCCATCATAAGATACGCATCCAACATCTTCTGCTCTTTGAGAACATGATCAGCCTATATGTAACGCCCTAACCTAAGGTTTATCAGCCTATCACGTGTCACTACCAAAGATTGACACACAAAGGCTATAATTTTTTATCATCAATATATATATATATATATATCTCAAATATCTCCAAAATCTCACAAATAAAGGATCTCATAAAATAAAATATCCTCAGTTCTTCTAAATCATAAACTAAATAAGCCAACTTTAAAGAAACAAAAGAATATCTTAAACATCATTAAATTCTCAAAGATGACTAATCAAATATAAGATTTTTCTCCTTGATCCACTATTCATAATATACTAATCTCAATTGTTGCTAGAAGGGTCAATTTATTATCGCTTTCCCCATAATCCACGAATACGTTGTATCCCATCAGATCATAAATAATAAAATCTCCACCTGTACCTATGGGAAAAAATAAGGATTTAGCGAAAAACGCCCAGTATGCTAAATCGAAAACACATGCACATGATCAAGCAATAAGCAATATCACATAATCAAGCAATAAGCAATATCACATACAACTTAGATTCTAATGCAGTAAGTACAAATTGTTATCTTTTCATTAGCCTGCAAACAACATAGTTTAGGACTATTGATCAATAATCCTAAACACGAAAGTAACTCACGACTCTGAAGAAAACCATATGTAAATAATAATATAAATATAGATTTGCGTTCCACAATTAAGCTGGTAATGACTCCTAATCTCTCGGAATCATCTCCAGGTGCAACTCGACTCGGGACACTGCTACACAAGGATCATCAGGTTACCAGCGTTAGTATCACACTACTGTCGTGGTCTTTACTAATCATAGCCACTCACAACCGACACCCATTTCAATTAAATTCCGATATTCGTTAATTCAGGTTTATAACAACTAATCCTATAAGCACATACAATCAAACATGGTAATGTCGTATCTGGATTTACTTCCAATCTAAATCTCCAAACAGTAACTACTACCAGAGTAAGAATCCTAATCTCACAAGTATTCCTGTTTATCAATATATTACAAATCAATTTCAATTTCAATTTCAACTATAATATGAAACCCTAACCCTAATTTCCATGAGCCTATTTGAATATCGACACACCAGTTTATCTCGTTCACACTTCAATGAAACCTTTATCACAATTCTCCCAGAGTTCTTAACTATCTCCAGAATTCCTTCAACATACATATTATATACAATCCTCAATGAATAAAACTACTACGAAAGTTTATAACTTTAAATCCACAAAGATGGGATGGATTCACACTTACCTAAAACTGGTAGATCGTACTTGCAATAAAACACTAATTCAATCAATTCTCCTGTACAAGTAATTAACTATCGCTATAATCATATTCCTACAATCTATTAATCTTAAAATTCACAAGACTATGATAGAAATCTTGCCTTTATTTTGATTCGAAGCCACAACTCTCTAAATCCGATTTAGGGTTTCTCCACTGGATCTCGAATCTCCTTCAATCATATAAAAAACTAGAATTAAACTAATTTATCTAAGGAGTTAAATTGAAACAGACTAGAGATAGACCCACTTACCTAGGGTTTTGCTAAGGAAGAATGTGACAAATTCATGGGTCAAGGGGTTTATTTATAGAGGGACTTTGCTTAGGAAAAACGCCAACATAGCTTAAGGAAAATGTAGCCATAGGCTGGCCTTTATGCCGGCAACTTAGGCACTTACGCCGACGGCCTAGCTACTTTTGCCGATGGCTTGTTGGGTACACAGGCGGCCATTAGTCTAGTGTAGGACCATTTTCCTTAGAAATTTTCGAAGCTTCAATGTCGAAGTTTAAGCCGTCGTCTATTGTCTTTAGGCCAGCGGCTTAAGATTAAAGGCTGGTGGCTTAGATGTCAGCTTAAGCCCAAATTCGTTCATTCATTCGCACGTGACTTTCTCGTGTCCCAATTCGTCTATTTAAGGACAAAAGGACCTTTTTAAACATTACTTTATTACATTTCTTCCAATCATTGTAAATTAATTTTCTGTATCTTACACTATATGTCACATCCAAGAGGTACCCTATACACGATAAACTGTCGTGTACAATATTAAAGCTAAGGAATGGCTACGTTAGTCATGCAATAGCTTCCATATCATGCACAAGCATACTTCATGATAAAAGGGGACACCGGAGGAGTTACCCAGTTTATAGTGGCAATCAAATAAAAGCGTGCAAAAGAATTAAATATAGTAAACTTAAATCATGATAAGTTGCAATTCTTAAGGGTATTCCCCCGCTAAAACCACAAAGGCTCTGTAGTAACTAGGTTCTTAAAGTCTCCAAAATAATTATAGTTTTTGATAGAATAAACTAACAAAAGAGATTTTGAAAGAAATCTACTTCAAGCCTTCTAGTGAATTTCTTCATAAAGCTCCCTATATCTACTCTCATTACCTTAGGTTTCACCATCCTGGGATAGAGTTATAAGTAGTCCTTGGATAACAAAAATCGATATGTGTGTAAGCAACAACATGCTTAGTGAGTATATTCCTATAAACTTATCATAAAAACAAAGCAAGGACGTTGGTCAAACAAGCATATGTTATGCACTCAGACATATGATTTCAACAAAATATATGTGGGTATTCGGAAACCGTGTATAGTAGATTTACGCCATCTGTGACTTGGGTTGGGAATGCTCTTACAAGTCTCTATAACCTCTATTGCTAGTCCCGAGACACTTTCCCATAGCGATCGATCTGGCACGACTCAACTGTAAGGCCATATTCCCGAATGAAATAGTTTCTCAAAGAGGATCAGGACCCACATATTTATGTGCGGTTTGCAGTTCACCCGATCCCACGTATAGGAGTAGCAGCATTCAAATGTGATTCGATAGTATGTTATGCGTGACCGATTCTTAGTTTGCACCAACCATATTAAGTTCATTAATTGTGATCAAGCAATTTATTACATACTAACAACATATCAAAACACAATATCAACATATTTCAAGAATCAAATAATGTTTTGATATGCTTACAAGCCGTTGATCATGCAATATTAATCATAACCATAATTCCCATATCTTCCCAAAACAAGTCTAATTTTTTATCTTTTTCATATCGACTAGTGCACTACATTACATACAAAATGAGATAAGCAAGCAAGGATATAAAACTTACTCGACTATCTTGGAAATCCTTCAATCAAAGTAATCTTCTAAGAAAGGGGTATTAACCTCTCCGTCACATGAACAAAGGAAATACCTGAATGAGTATTTGCCACCACTTTGCTTAAATTTCTAACTCTATAACTTAGTTATCAATAGATTTCCCAATTATCTAATTTTGACACTAAAATGGTTATATCTAGATCGTTTGAACTCCGATTTTCCCATATGAGTAGTCAATTTCTACCTACTTCAGATACTCTATCCATTTTCAAGATTATTTCAAATATTTAAGGTTATTTAGATCTCAAATATGAGGGGTTATATTGTGTCCAGATCCATATCTAAATCCATTTTGACACATTTTGTAAGTTTTACCTTAAGTAGACTTTTTAAGATAAGTGTACAAGTTACTCCTTATCCTTAAACACATTGAGAACTGAAAAAGTAGTTCATAACATATGCATGATCCTAGTGATGTTGCTCAAAATAAATATCTTCATTAAACATGTTCGTAATCACATAAATTTCTCAAGTTTACAAAAATCCAATTTTGAAAACCCGTAGTGAACTCTTATTGCTTAATACTATAAAATAGGTGAATCAAGTTTTAAAATATAGTGCCATAATTTATGTAATTTCTTACAATTCTTGTTTAATCTTTTTATTGAAAACTTGGTTGTCAAAATATTGATTTTTCATGTGT
The DNA here is from genome assembly GCA_024138025.1 of Combretum micranthum. Classification (NCBI taxonomy): domain Eukaryota; kingdom Viridiplantae; phylum Streptophyta; class Magnoliopsida; order Myrtales; family Combretaceae; genus Combretum; species Combretum micranthum. The sequence continues at coordinate 5,027 of JAMXBD010001303.1, forward strand.
ATTTAATAAAAGAGTTTTAAGTTGTAAAATTTCCAAAATACAATTTAGGGTCACGGCATTTGGGAAAATTTTTAGGTTTTTTTTTTTCAAGTTTTTCTTTTGTGCAAGAGTTTCTAAGGCTATGAAAAATAAGTTTTGGAAAATTATTTACATAATAAAGAATTATCAACGTTAAAATTCAAGAATTCATTTTACTATTATAATAACATCACCTTGAGCATCTATATACATGAACGCAAAAGTTAAACTCATAAATGTTTTTCTAATAAGGTGGACTCACAATAAAAAGATGACAAGGTTGAGAAGATAAATATAATAAAATCAAAACATGGGAGTCTTAGCTTATAATCAAAGTTCTCCAAGACTTGAAATATTCTAGTCATCATATATAATAAATAAAATCAAAGTGTAATAAAATGAAATAAAATGCAAGTCTTGGATTTTTTTTCTTTTTTTTTTTTGGTAAAGTTTTCTAAGACTTGAAATAATCTAGTCTCACTCAAACTTGAATATGGATGAGTTCAAGACTAGAAGTTTTTTTTTTTTTTTTTTGGGGGGGCCAATCAAGACTAGAAGTTGACTAGTCTTATAAATTGCTTGAAATAAAAGAACATGAAATAAACAATTGTTAGATTAGTGAGCAATATGCTCTAAAGTTTATTTATATATATATATATATATATTTTGTAAACATTTTGTAATGCCTTAACTTAAGGTATTACAACCAGCCATGTGTCTTTACTAAGGATAGACAGGCTATTATAATCCACTAATCTATAATTATAAATAATATCATCATGTTCTTATATATCAGGGTACCTGTTTAAAATAATATCTCATAAAATTAATATAAACCAAAGCCAACACGTCTTAAACTTAAAACACTAGAAATAAAAACTTATAAAATTTTCTAAATCCATAAAAGTAAGTAGAAAACTTGATAAGGTCTTCCAATAACTATCTTTAATTCCAAAACATCTCTAGGAATCAGTAGGATAATCAAGCCCACTATCGTCCTCCCCATAATCCACATAAATGTAATAGCTTGACAGATCAAACACTATCAGATCTTCACCTATTCTTAAAAATAAAAAATGAGCACAGTGGCCTAGTACGCCATATCACATACACATAGACATGAACAAGCATTAAACAGTTTCACATTGTAATCCCTTGAATTTTAGATAACCTGAATATGATAATTAATAAATTATAACATAGAATCTTGAAGAACTTCGACAAAAGTCATAAAGGCCACTCCCGATTTTTCGCGATTTAATAACATTAAAGTATAAACAAATTTTGTCATAATTACAAGAATTCGAATCCTTACAGATAAAATTTTTTAGGCACAAAATATAACTTCCATAATCATAGCTAATTAATAATCAAGATGAATAAATTTCTAGGCAATAAAAGACGGTATTTTACAACACAAGTAAAAAAAAAAAAATTCTACAAGTAATTATAAATAGCCTTAGATTAAACATATAAGAAGAAACAATTAATTTTAAAAGCCTATTGGTCAGAAAATGATAATTCAGAAAAGGATCACTAAAATTAAAAAATATATGATAGGATTAAAAGAAAATCAATATTTATAAATCTAGACCTTAGATAAAAATATATATGTGCATACACAAGATATATACTAAAGAAATATTTTCAAAAAGAATATATCAATAATAGTATGGTTAACATATAAACATGATAGTAAATTAGAATCCTAAATATATGATAGATATTGGATTTAAGACCCGATTAGACCTTAGTTGGTAACTTTAGAGTATTGTGAACCTATTGATGATCTAAAAACCTTAAGAATCTAAATAAATAAATGCATTAAAAAGACACCAAAGATAGATTTTGTAATCCAAGTCAAGAACCAAGAATAAAGTATATATGTATAAATAAATAAATGGCTTTAAATTTTAAATGCATTAAAAAGCTAATAATTCATGGTATGTGTATAATAAGAATAACCTATTAAAGATAAAACATTAAGGATATAAATACCCAATGAAGAGCTATAAACAGACCTACAGTTAATTATTTAGACTTCAAATAAAAAATTTAGACCACACCATAATTTTAGTTAGAAAATTTAGAGTTTGCAGATACCAATGTTATATTTTGACCTATCGGACCTTAAAACCTTAATCGCGTAGAACAAAACTTTAGAAATACTAAATCGCGTAAATTTTAAACTCAAAATTTGAAACTCAACAATATTTTAAAAGTATTTTAGGACCTTAAATAAATTGTTGGAAATAAAATTCTCATATAACTAACATAAATATACACATAGGAGAAAGTTTTGATGAAATTAGTTGGATATTTGAATTTATTAATATTTTCTCAAATGTTGTTGCAAGTCATGGTGAAAATTGGAAACACTTGGCTAGCCCAAAATTGCTCCAAGTCTCTCCACCATATGTAGCTAGCTTAAGGGAGTAGTGGATGGTCCATAAAGCATACACATCACTAACAAATTACTTGGACACAATTCCACCATGAAGCCTTGTTTAAGAAGTAGCTTGCACATGAGGTTAGAATTTAAACACCTAACTAGCCTAAATTTGCTACAATCTATCCACCATGTAAGCTAGCTTAAGAGAGTAGAAAAGAGTATATGAGGTCAATTCTAAGACACATCAACCAATGAAAATGCACCAAATAAAAACTCTTAATTAATGCAAACTTGTTGAATTACTTAAAGGGACTTGCAGAACCAGTAAACAAAGATTTCTCTTCCTTTTTCGTAAAACAACAACAACAACATAATTTATTAATAAAATAAATAATTAAAGCCTAGACTAGTCAAAGCTTCCTACATAAGTTATCTCAACCCTTCATCCACAAGTTATTAGAAACCTTCCTCCATAAGTTGTTACAAACCTTCCTTCATAAGTTAACTTGACTCATATAAATAGTGGACAACCAACAAAGCAAGTCCCACTCTCCTAAAAATTCAAAACCGTGAAACACACAAAATTCTCCAAAAATTGCAATTCTACTTCTCTTACAACAAATTGTCCCCATTTGAGCTCCCATCAATCAAAGACCCATCAACCAAGACTCTATTTTTCTCACAACTCCACTACAAGTAGCTATCAACCATTCAACAAAATAAAAGACAAGGGTAAGAATATATTGTAGTTAGCTTCTTATATTTAGATTATGATAAACTTATCTCCTTATCTATATATGTAGGCTTTGGTCTATATAAGAAAGAGAATTTATCGTCTCTCCCTCTAAACCATCAAGGTAATGTCTAAACCTATTCTACAAATTTACAATCTCCTTTATTGTAGAAATTAAGAAAATTAAAGGCATAGAATTGTCATAAAATTCTACATGAATAGCCTCCTTCAATTATGTAATATTAAATGAATGAGAATAATAGGTGATAGTCATTTTGATTAAGTTAGAATACCATATCTAGTAAAGAAACTATGAAGAAAATTAAACTTAGATTTTAGAAAACCCTATATTCTAATTTTGTTGTCACTATAAGGCTATGACTTTAAAAACTTAATACATGACTTAGTTTAGTTCAAAGGCATTGTAGAATATGTCTTTAATGCTCTCTAAAAAAAACTCAACCAACATAAACCCAAGATGTCAATATTATATATATATATATATATTAAGCATATGATGCATGAAATTATAATAAAGAAACTTGTCATTAGGTATATTAAAAGTATGATAACAACGAAAGATTTATGATTGAGTTAAAATTATTCTTAAGAAATAAACTATAATTTGGAATACAAAATAATACTTAGATGAATTTAAAAGATCATTGGAACCATGTATTAATAATTGAAATTTAGATAAGATCCTCTAAATAATAGAAATTCTAATCTACATAAGCAAATAGGGTTGACAAAGTAAACAATAAAAAAAAAATTTGTTATCACTAAAGATATTAATGGACAATATAAATTAAAAATTATAAAACTCATTACTAGTGATAAAAGCTTAATAATGACAATAGGAAACAAATATGTATATATAATATAGGAATGTCTTACACCAACTATAAGAATATATAAGAGTAGGAGGAATATAAATTAACAAGTAAATAAGTTGAGCAACTAGCATATAATATGCAAAACAAGCTTTTTAACACCTATTTATACAACAAAATATAAGTTAAAATAAGTTATATAAGCCTACTTAAAGATTTTACACTAAAAACATGAATTAAAAATTATTTAGGTCACTTTTTAGTAAGAAATAATTATCTATACGAATTTTGTAAAAATATAATGTATTTCATAAACTTTAAAAATGACTAATTATAGACTACTATCGGAATAGAAATAATAAAACATTATAAACATTAGAGATTAAAATAAATAAATAAAATAAAATAAGATCCTTAAAGGATATAACAAAATTGAGTTATTAGAAAGCTTCTATAATAAATTTTAGAATTAGTAAGATCACTTAACTCACTTAATAATTTAAAAATAAATAATTGATGTCTAAAAATAGTAGCTATGTCTAAAATATAAAACAAAGTATATAGAAAGACAAATAAGGTTAACAAACAAGGTAAATAATAATTAAGAACCTTAGTTGTTTTTACCTACATTAGGAAAAGAAAAAAAATTAAATAACCTATATTGGTAAAGTCTTGGATGAAATGAGTTCAATGCTATCCAAATAGTTTGTTCATGCTTGGGATGAGTTATGAATGTGTTTTATAAGTGTGTGAGGATGTGCTTGTTATGTAGAAATGATGAGAAGCTTTAGGAGGATGTGAAGAGAAGTTGTGTATGAAAAATCTAGATTGGATTGATGTGGAGTTAAAGTGTTTAATTGTGTTAAATTCTTGTTTTGAGTTGCTAGAATTAAGTAGTATAGTTAGAAGTGAGTATATGAAGTTGGAAGTGTAGTTGAGGAAGGTTTAAAATGTATTAGGATAGAGTTTTACAAAGTTGAAAAACAGGGGAATTGAAAGTTTTGTTTAAACCTGTTTTTAGAGCGTACGCCGGCACCTGGAATTCAACGCCGCCGGCTTATAGGCAGCGTTGGACTCAGATTTCTTAAGACTGGCTGAAGGCCGCCGGCTTTCGTTAGGAAAATCAGCCAGCGTTCTTTCGTTCATATTGTACGCCGGCCGCTGGGAATCAAGGCCGCCGGCGTAAGTGTCAAAGCTGTCCGCGTATTGGGTAAGCGGACGGTTTGACCTCTCTGGACGTTTTTGAAAATTTTGGTTTTGGATTCTACGCCGGCCCAAGGCCGCCAGCATAGGATGCAAAGGCAGGCGGCGTACCCTTGAACACTGCCAGCGCTGGCAGTGTTGATTTTCAGAAAATTGAGCACCGGCTCAAAGCCGCTGGCTTTGGCTGCCGGCCTATCCCCTGTGCTTTTGAAATTTAAAAACTTTTTCTAAAATTTCCGAAGTTTGTTATTTGAGCAATTGAGTATTTATTAAGCAATTTGCGATATAATAGGACCTTTAAATGCTTATTTATGACCTTGAATTCAATTATTTGAATTTCTTTGATTAATTGTGATAATGAAATCTATACTTGTTGATTTATTGATTATTGTGATATTTTCATTACAGTTAAGGATTCTTCGGTTAGTTCATCACCGAGAGATCCTAGTTATATACTAACGGGTTCAGGTACGCAATAACTTGTTTGATGATTGCTAGGAATAAGCATTCCTAATTTGATTTAAATCGATTTGACTTAACATTTGAATGAATTGGATGTCTATTACGCTATTTAATCTGGTCCGAGGAGCAGCAAACCTGTCATGATGCAATGACATGTTAGCTAGGCGCTTAACCAAGTCATGATGCAATGACTTTACCATGATGCAATGGTACGCTATGATGCAATAGCGATTCTTTTTGGTTAAGTGGGTAGCCAATAGGGGGAATAATATCTGAGTAACGTTTGCTTAAACTTAGGGGAAATACCATGATTTAGTTCAAAGTTTATGGGAACTTGTGAACTAGGCTCATGTTATGGACTGGGTTTAAGTAGAGTCGGGCAACGGCTTTTAAACCCTAAATGAAGCTATTACCTTTATGAAATAGATATAGGAGATATAAGTATTCGGACTGCTTATATCAACCCCCTGAGCAGCTGCTGTTACTCAGGATCCCTAAATTCCCGAAGTGTGACCGGGGTTTGAATACCCTCTTGTTAATTTGCGAAGGAAAATGTAATAAAGATAACCACTCGTCCTATGATGCATTACATCAACTTGATGATTTGTTTTGCATTGGTTATTGTGTACTGGGCCTCTGGCTCACTTTTGCTGCTTTGTAGGTATTGGAGACGAGTATTACGATGACTTGGGCTATGGGTCCGATTTCGAGAGATTTCTGGATGAATGGGACGAATAGGATCTGATTACCCTGGACTTTTAGAAGACTTTTTGCTAAGGAAAAGTTATGTATAGATGGCTTGGTAGTTAAGGCTATTTGTTGTAAAGACCTTAAGATTCCTTAGGTTTCTTTTTTATGTAAGAAAGCATGTAAATTTTGTAGTGCCTTGTATTGGCACTAACGATGTTTATACAATGTAAATGTATGTATAGATTGCTTTTGTTAGCAATCTTATTTTGTTTAAAAGTTCTTTACAAAGTTTAGTGATTTTGATCAAACAATTTTCATAAACTGTTAGTTTTAGGACAACCTTACATATAATGTGAAAACGTTATATGTGGTTGGGGATTCGGTACTCTAAGTCTCGGGATATAGAGGATCGGGTCCTTACAATATGTTTGATTGATACATTACACTTGCTTGATAATAAACTTGTTTGTTATTGCTTGATGTGTGGTTTGGTCAGGTTATCTCACTGAGCCGTGGTTTCGCTCACCCCCCAACAGTTTTTGTGCAGGGCTAATGCTTGCTGGGAATAGGCTAGGAATGTGTGAAGAGTGATTTCCTTATCAAACTTTCATGGAGTTAGAAAGATAGATTGCAATGAACTTAGAATACAAATTTGATAAATTGTATAAGCATTTGAGATTTTGTATTTTATAGGTTGAAACCCAATTTTTACTATTTGGTAGGGGATACCGATTCTCTGCGATCTTGGTGAGATGTGGAAAATCGAATTCCATAGTTATGTTTCAATAGTAGCATTATATGTATTGTATGATCAATGTATGAGAAGTTAATAAATAAATAGAGTCTTGTAATCTCTGACTTGCAAGACGGTTTTCATATTACGGGTGCACACGTAATATGACAACTTGAGGACAATCCTACTAGACCCCTATTAAGGTCGTGACACACATATAACCTAATAACTAATGTAGCACACATATTTTATTATCTTGAATTAATCAGTAGATAGTACAGTTCAGAACCATTCATGACTAGTCTTAAACCTAGAGTAGCTCATGCCTCCGTAAAAACAATCATATTGAAAATAGGTCATGTATACATATATGGTACTAAAAATCCCCCACACACCCGAAGTACCGTACTTGTTCCACTTCCTAAACTACTAAAATCATTTTTATACATGAGTCTACTCAAGACAATCTCACACATAGATCATTAGGACGCCAACATTAGCATCATAGTCTACTTGGTCTTGACTAACAGCAGCCAAGCACAAGCAGCAAAATTTAAATTTTAAAACAAATAAAAGTTATGCTAATTTATAATTCTAAACTGACAAGCACAACAACAAGTAAGGTAAGGTCATACCTTTAATCACTTTTAGGAATAGAACCCTAATTCACCAACACATCTTATAACATAGATAAAACCTATTCTTAACATATTTTCATGAATCAACATATTCTTTATCATGTAAACCCTAATATGGAAAGAACTAAAGAAAACCTTAAACTGAAAAGAAATACAAAACCCTAATATATAAACACCTTAATCCTTTGATTAACAAAATCTCCAATAGAACATAAACTGTCTAAAATACTCCAAACAATGACTCCCTTAAAAAATAATCAACCAAGATTCAAAAAAGATCACTTCTATATTACCACAAAGATAAACAAGATTCATACATACCTAACTTTGAATTTTAATTCCTTTGATTGAAATCACAATTTGTCCACTCTTCGATCTAAGGTTTTCTCTAGATTTTCTCCCATCAAAAGAACTTCCATCAACAGATGAAGAAAAAAAAATTAGAAAGATTACTCTTTTAAAATCAATAAAAGAATTTAGAAAATTATTTTACCTATTCTTGATTCTTGTTTTTTCTTGATTGTAGATCTCTAGTTCTCCCAATAAGTCCTAGGGTTTTCTCCAAAACGTATCTTCAAACAACAAGAGATCTTTAAGGAAATATCTTACTTGATTGTTCTTTAAAATCATTAAAGGGTTGAAAAACCACCTACCTAGATCTTGATTTCTTAGTCTCCTTTTGATGTTAGGACCACACATAGAGAAGTTCTTGAGAGAAAAATAGGTTTAAGAATGAGTTTGGAGAAAAGAAAAGCTTAGAATATAAAGAAAATATGTAAAACCCTTTCAATTTTCGTGTAATAAAGGCTGGTAGCCTAGGTATGAAAGCCGGCGGCCATTTGCTCTCAGGTTAAATACTAGAACATGTTCGGCTTGCACACCGATGGGGCACAAGTCAAACTGGCGACATACACATCCAAGGCCGACGGCATTGAAGATGGCCTTCACGCTGCAATTTTCCATCTTCCGTCACTTGTCTATCATGTGATACAACATAGATATACTTTAGGTTTTAACCATAAAACCCTTTATTTTTAATCAAATGAAATTTTTGTCCTTCTTTATAAAACATTTATTTATATATTACATATATGCATATTTATATATATCATAAATGTTAGATTATGAAACATGAATACAACATGTAAATAAACAAGACTATGACATGAATATAATAGGATCATAACTTGGAACAAAGTATGTTGTCTTATATTTTTCCATCCCTAGCATAATACAAATTGCAAAGTGTGTGAGGAGTAGAAAGGGGAGGAAGTGGTATGGAGGAGGAGGAGGAAAGGGAGAGAGTTTAGAATGAAAAGGAAGTTATGTAAGTGTAGGTGTAAACCCCTTGAAATTTCGGTTAATTTTAAGTTTAATCTTAGAATTAAAAGTCAATCAGAAACCCTAAAGGTCAACAAAAGACAAGTACAAACCCTATAATTTAGATCCGACATTCCCATATTCTCTAGCCCTATAAAACAAAGTTGAAAAAATTAATGATAATAGTTTGTAATAACATGACGAAACGCAAAAATATCAGATTCGCGAATTTCAAGTATCGTTCGGACTCAAACAGGATCGGGTCTCGAAATGCGTGTCACAGAGCTCAGAATAGTAAAAATATTATGATAACCATTAGGACGGATTTAATACAAGGATTTCAAAATTATCGGTTTCATAATTTTTCGATAATTAAAAATAACAGATATCGTAATTATACGCGAATTTTCTTATTACCGGTATTTTACTAGTCACATCTACTTTACATTATACTATTCATTACTATTCTACACTATTCATTTATCTCTACTTTTTCTAGCACCCACTCTTACAACTCCATATACCTATTATCTTTACTTTTTATCTATTCCATAACTTTATATCACATCTACCTTATATATTATTACTTTTAATACACAAAATTACATCATTGTGGCTGCCCCTCCACCCCCATCCCCCACTTCCACAGATGTAATTTTACCTTTCTCTATAACCTTTACTTTTTACATTTCTCATAACTTTATTTCACATCATTATGGAAGTGGGGGGTGGGGGGCATCCATAATGATGTAATTTGGTGTATTGAAAGTAATAATATATAAGGTAGATGTGAAATAAAGTTATGAGAAAGGTAAAAAGTAAAAGTTATAGGTTATGGTATTGTAAGAGTAGGTGTAAGAAAAAGTAGAGATAAAATAATAGTGTAGAATAGTATTGAATAGTGTAATGTAAAATAGATATGACAATAAAGTACCGGTAGTAAGAAAATACGATAATTGCCATATCTGTTATTTTTACTTACCGAAAAATTATAAAACTGATATTTTTGAAATCCTTATATTTTTATGAGTTTAATGGTGTATTCGGAATATTTTTACTATTCCAAGCCCCAGAACACGTTTTTCAAGAACTGTGTCTGATCGGGTTCAAAACGATTCACAGTTTTACTAGTTTGATCTTTTTAAGCTTCTTTATGTAATTACACACTATTCTACATACTAAACTCTTACTTACTTTCTCCAAGTTGCTTATTCGGGATTGTCGGACTTAAGCTATTACGTCTAACTAGGGTTTTGGTTGACTTCGAGATTAGGGTTTTAAGCTAAACCGATTCCAAAAATTTTGGGGTTTACAATAATACATGATGAAAGCCAAACACGGGACTAGAAATTTTTTTCCAATTCAACAAAATCTTGAAAACCAAATGCAACCAAAATTATAAAAGGAAAAGGGGAAAAAGGAAAATTACAAGAACATTCACAATTTTCATCTCATCTTCTTGTATATGAAAAGAAAGACAAATACTTAAATTGGATCAAGGAAGGTGTTTCTAGTTATGATAATATAAGATGCTTCGTTTCCCTGATTGACCATTCTATGTAATATTAATTAATTATACAATCTTTTTTTTATAATTTGTTATTATATTTATTATTTTTAAATTTATCTTAATTTATTTATATCATATTTTAAATTTATAATTTTAGACCAATTAAAATGAGCTACTTGTCTAAAATTAACAAAAAAGTTGATGATGTTAAGAAAAAGACTCATTTGTCAACTTTTGAAAACATTGAGGACTTAAATGAAATAGAAAAAAAAATAAAGGATTAGGACTCAAATAAAAAAACAGTGAAATATTGAAAATTAAAAATTTACTTTTCCCTAAAATGTATGATTAATACATATGAAAGACCAAAATAAATAACTTTATGTAAAAACAACTTTTATTCAATGAGATTGTATAAATTGTCTTCTTATATAGAAGTCCAAATGCTGCTTTACTCTTCCAAGCCAAATATATCTCTCTAAATCCGAACACATTTCTTCTTCCTTTTTTCTTATTTTTCACCTAATTTCGATAGTAGAAAAAATGGGAAGAAACAAATAAGTTAGTAATTACAGTAATTAGTAATTAATAACTTTTAAATATAACCAACATCAAAGGAACTAAATATTTTGACCTTACATTTACTAAAAAATGAAAAGAAAACTAAGGAAAAAACAACTTAATAATTCAATGTATTTATACCGAATTTAAGAAACAACTCCGAGAAAATTCTATTATTATTTCAATCCAATAAGATTTTTTTTATTATAGAAATTAACATACTATGTAGTCCGTCTTTCATATTAGAACTGATTTGCTATAAACAAACAATTAAAACATCTTAATTATATTTCATAACCTTAATCATAAAGGGAAAAAAAAAAAGTAAAAACAAAACTGAACATCTGTCTAGATTTTTTCATATTAAAAAATCAAACCTTTAAATATAATCTTAACCTAATGTGGACACAAAATTTATGAACTTCAAACTCAAAAGACAAAAGGGGAGCTTTACGATCCCATCGACAAAACCGTCCAGTCAACCATTTAATCGTTAAAATAAATATAGTAATCGAAATTTTAACTGTTTTAGTAGTTCGATCACAATTGGGTATGACGTGAGCTGTTGAATAGTGACGGACCGGTCCCACTAAAATTAATGATGGGATCCTAGGCAAAAGAAAGGAAAAGGTAAATTATCAAAGTTGAAAAAATCACAAATTTATATAAAAAAATAAAAATAAAAGCTCTTATCACAGCTTTTCATTATTAGTAGTAATTTGTTAATCACCCATGACACTTATGGCTCATTCACTTCACCGTAATGAATAAGAGGGCAATTAAATTCCAATTTAAGAGAAATGTAATGAAGTCGTAATGACTATTATAATATTCACATTGTATTAAAAATAAAACAAGTAAATATTGGAGTGAAATGCAAAATATCTATAATGCCCTTTGTCTCTATTATAGTGAGAGGATAATTGTATCAGTGGTATTTTCAAGAGGAACATTTATGATAAAGTTGAAAAATAAACCATTAAATGATAATTAATAGTGTCGATGAATTTCTATTCATCATTTTGCATAATAGCAATTTATTATGAATTATTATTCCCTCAAGTGAACATTGGAATAGCAATTTACGAGGAGAGAATGAATAATAATTCATGTTGAGTGAACGGGTTGTAACTATGAAAACTACATGTACATTTACACTGCTATAAGCACAAAAATTATGAAAAAAAAATATTAATAATTATATTTCAAGATAAAAACTTGAAAGAATTTTTATTCATTCGAAAATAGGGGTGAATGTAATAACCCAAATTCATACAATTCAAAACTAATAACCATTAAGAAAATAATGTAAAAATTATTGGGAAAAAATTTAAGAAAAGTCGTGGAAGATATTCCACATTTCTTACAATATAAAAATATTGAAATTTAAATAATTTAATGATTGTTTAAAAATTTGAATTATTATATTTCAAGATAAAATTCTACAAAAGTAAAAAGGTGAAATTAAAAATATATGGATGCAAATAAATGAAAATGAGATTCAAATAAGTGATAGTAATAATCAAAGTTATAAATAAAACATTCTAGATAATTAAAGAAATGAATTACGAGTAATAAATAATTATAAAAGAATGATATTAAAATTTATGTACCTTAAATTTTAAGACGTTTTATGAAAATAAAAATATTATAACAAACCCTAAATTAAATAGCAAGAAAGATAACTCAATAAGAAATATTAAAGAGATTGGATTATGAATATAGAAATATAAGATGTTAACCTAATATATGATAGATTATTAAATAATTCAAAATTACAATGAGAGTAAAAGCAATAAAAAATCTAAATCTAAATTAATTGAAATAAAACAATGAAAGTGAGTAAAAGAATAAAATCCTAGGATGATTGAAAGCTTTCAAATTATGGAAACTAAAATTAGTATAATGTCAACTACCAATGGATAATTAATCTTAAGGTTGTTTAGAGTGTAATTTAATAACTGAGTTTAGATAGTTTAATTAAAATAAGTAATTTGAAGTATAGGTTATAAATGGATCGATTGATATAATCAATTAGTAAATAAACTTAATTGAAATTAAGATTTCAAATACTCCTTTTCTATCTTTTATCTATTTCAATTATCCACTCCATGAAACAAATTTCTTATATCCTTTTTGTTATCGAATTTGAACCTTTTCCTTTCCAATTACTTGTTCACTTTATGTATTTTTCCCATCAAGCCAAATTTCTTTATTTTATCAATTAATTTTAATTTGAATATTCTTTTCTTTTAATCTATAAATGATCCAAAATTTTCTTAAGTATAATACTTAGATTTCTAAAATACTCGAATATAGCTTATTTAATATAAATTCTAGATCTCCAATTTTCATGAATATTAAGATTACCTACTTATTTAAAAATATCGGTTTTAGTCTCAAACTTAAACTAAACATCAAGTTTTTACAAAGTTAAATTCCAAAAATAAATTTTCATTGCTAGATAATAATTTTATATTATAAATCCTAAAATCACATCCCAGCTATTATTTATGCTTAAGAGAATCATCTAAAAGGGTTATATACAAATCTTTTACCCATAATTATCCTTTAATCCTTATCCTTATTTTACCTTTATCCTTATTGACTTTAGTGGCTGCCTTAATCCTTTCTTCCATTTCCCTTTCTTTCATTTTTTTTTCCACCAGTTCTTTTTCTATTCTTTGTCTTCCTCTCTTCTTATTTAATCTAAATCAATCTCAACATCTCAATCCAAAAGAGATTAAAGAAGAAAATGAAGATAGAAAACAAGATCAAAGTTGGAATTCATACATGAACAAGCTACAAGATCTTGGGAAGCGAAAAGATAAAGAAAATCAATAAGTTGTATTGCCAAAAAGAGATAAGTTATGTTTTCCCACTTGTTTTATTTGTTGTTTATGTTGGTTTAATGTTTGATATGAGATGGATGTGTAAGGAAGATGATGAATAGTGGATAAGAGGTTTGATGGAATAGTTTGATGATGTTTGATGTTGTTAGATGAGTATAAAAGTGTTAGAAGCATGAAAAATAGCTTGTATGATTTTTGATGGAAGTAAAATGTGAAAAAAATTGATAAAAAAAATATGTAAAAAGAAAAAAGGAAAGAATTCCGTGCCAGCGAAACAAAGGACATATGGGTTGTGGGGGGGAACCGTAACTGATCAGAAGCTTGCAATGAAAAGTTCCAGTCGTACACTACCCCCATACATGGGTCGTGTATATCCACTCATGAATCCATAGTAGGCAAAATTCTTAAGCTCATGGATATACACTACTGGTGTACACAGGTCGTGTATATTCCTTAAAGCAACATGTTTTGTAAATTGACCGTAACTTTTTCATCCGAACTTAGATTTAGGTGATTTAAGAAGCTACAAAAACCTTAAAAAGAGATCTACAACTTTTATGTTTTATGTTTTTGAAAATTATAAAAGTATCAAGGCCCAAATTTTAATTGTTTCTGGCTGCTATATACCTAAATAAAGTTGAAAACTTGTATTTACTAGTTAAATATGTGTAGTTAAGTATAAGATGAACCTATTTAATAAACCTAGGTTGAACTTAACTAAATGAACTTGAATGAGTTAAAATGAATTATATTGATTAAGTATATTTAACTTGGCTAATATTAAATTAACATGGACCTTAAGCTCATAAAATGAACTTAGTTAACAAATCTAAGTCTCACTTGGCTTAATCTAATTTAGTAACTAAATGAGACTTAATATAGTCTATGCATATCGAATGAATTAGTTAATGGACTTGAGTTAACATGATTCTTAGAAATGAAATGAAATAGTAATATAACTAAAGTTAGTTGATTTAATGAACTTCACTAAGATAAAATGAGTTAGATAATTAATTCAGGTCAATGTGAATCCTTTGAGTAAATGATTTATATGTGAATGTAATATAATCGACCTTAAGTGATAAGGAGGATGTGTTGTTTTAAGTATAAGATTATTATGAAATGAGTGTTTTGTATTTGAATATTTTGATGGTGTTTCTATAACAAAAGCTATAAATAAAGAGAAAAGAAATACTTTAATAAACAATAGAGAACTGTCTGTATCTTGGATGGTGGGGTTCTTATTAGTGTCTGATCAAATATGATCTTAAAATGGATCCAAGTTCTTGAATAGATGTTTGCTTTTGTATTATGTTCTATTCAATAGCCTTTAGTCAACTTTCTTTTCATATTTAGATTTCGTATGAAGGACGATGATGATTCGGTGCTAATGATAATGTTATTGATGATTGGATGGTTGATGGGGATGATGCTTTGATCTTCCTAGAGAATAGTTAAGACTTAGCTTGGATGCTAGGTGAGTAACAATAATCTCTTCACCTTACCTGTGCTTGTAATCTAGTTACATTGGAAATAATATAAATCTAATTGATTATGCATGGGGTTCTGGAATCCGTTTGCTACTTGATGAGTGCATTTGATTGATAACTCACTAAACTATAAGTGAAAACAATTGTGTGGTATGAATTGTGATTTATATAATGTTGATTTTTTGAAAATGATATGGACATCAACTAATAAGACATAATTCTCATTTGACCTTTAAATGAATCGATCATGCATTGCATCACATCACATTGGTATTGGTAGGGGTTCACATCATATATTAATATTCCAATTCTATAGTAGTGCTTGATTGTGACCAGTGAGTCTACATAGAGGCTACTAATAGGATTATTGACTTTATAAGAACTAAGTAGACACCGAAGGACGTAGCTCGTATTGGAGTCGGCTTTAAGGATTAATACTTAGGGAGGTTCTATGGTTCTAAGGAAAGCGAAGGGTTTGTTAATAGAGTAAATGTTTTAATTTATGCACAAAATGAATTTAAAAGGAAGTCCTCACTCCTTAATCTTGTCTATGGAATAGTTAAAGGCTATATTTACATAAATGGATTTTAAAGAAAATCCTCCCTCCTTAGCTGAGTCTAAGGGGAAGTTAGATGTTATTTTTCAATAAAAAGTATTCAAAATGAAATCTTCCCTCCTTGGCTATATCCAAGGGGCGATTGACTTTTATATCTATGATATAAAACAAATGATTTTTGTGCTAAAAAAGATATGAGCTAAAGGCTCAAGAGTATGCATTCCGTTTCTTAATTCATAGCTCTCCTAGGCGTAAATGGCCTATATTCATCCCTTCAACCCCCAAGAGAGGGCGTAAATCTCCATTGGTTTGGATTAAGGTCATCCAAAATGTGCATATCATATGGATGAGTGGACATTGCATATGTTTGTTAAATAAAAACTTGCTTGACAGTTGTTTGTAGTGTGATTTGGTTTTATTATCCACTGAGCTATGATTGAGCTCATACCTATAGTGTTGTTACGGGAATAGCTAAAGCATCAGTTTTTGGGATAGGTGTATATGGAGGAGAATTCTTGAAGATAGAAGACGAGTCGGTATGAGAACAGATAGATAGTATAGTTTATTCAAGTTTCAGTTCTTGTAAAAATAGTTTAGATTAAGGATTAGATTTGTAATGTTCTAGTTTCAAGTTTGTAAAACATAGATGATTTATTCTATTTTGCTATTTGATGGGGGATAACGAGACTCTGCAGTTCTAGTAGACTGTAGGAAATCGTATTTCCTTTATTTATCACTAATGTAATTTCATAGTAAGTGTTTATCAAGTAATTATTCAAGTGAAGTATTGCAAACTCTGACTTGCAAGACGGTTCTCATATTGTGGGTGCACATGTGATATGATAATTTCAAGTTTTCCTTCTGGGCCAGTTTTTAAGGTGTCATAGTGAGCGGATAATCCTTTCATATAAGATACCCACCCGGATCTTGCTCAACAAAGTAGGGTATGGGTGGGTATTAAGGACCACAAGGTAATGTATGAGTATTAATTTTTTAGAACCTATTTTCACATGGTAGGATACGGGTATACGGTCTTCAGACGGTATACCCACCCTAAAAGCTGTACTATATTGTACAAGATACAAGTTCCAGGGTATCTTGTATCTACCCTATTAAATTTATATAATAATATTAATATATAATTAATAAATAATGATATTCCATATTTTATTTTGCAATCACCCATATTCAAGATTATTATTTATATACTACATTTCAAAAAGTTTATTATAGAAGGATTTGTACTATTCTGTTTAAGAATGACTTTTACTTTTATTTTAAAAGAACTATGGTTGTATGTACGTACTTGAACTCTTAAATTAAATAGATATATTATTTATATTATAATACTAATTAATATATAGAAGTAGTTCCAAAGTTTTTAATTTTGGAAGTTTTTGCAAGTTTTATAATTTTGTTTAAGATCACGTAAATAGGTGCCATAAGTATTTGTTGTAGGTTTCAACTTTCATATATAAATAGATTCTATATATTATAGAATTTGTAATATTAACAAATTACTTTTTAAATTTCTTTTTGCATATTATTTATATTGAATGTATGCAAATAAAATAGTGTTACATATTATATTAAAACATATCAAAAACTATATACTTGATGTTTTAAAAAAGAAAGAAAAGATATAGAGATTTTGTTAAAAAAAAATTACAAGTTTCACATGATACCTATACCCTATAGATTTTATAGGGTACAGGGTACAGGGTGGGTACAAGGAGCCATAAGATAGGTTTCAGGTATGAAATTCAATACCTTGTACCTTACAGGGTAGCATATGAGTAATGCTTCATACCCTATCCATCATATACTCGCTCACCCTACTAAAAAATATTCATATTTATCCACAACATGGATTTAATAGTGTAGTTTGTTTTTTCGTTAATAGTGTAGTTTAATCATGCTTCTCACCATCAATATGCATTGTGATATTATGATATGCAATGGAAAAAAAAAAATTATGATATGTAATTAAGAAGGAGGAAAATTAAATTGAAATCGATTTATAACTACATAACGAGGAAAAGAAAATCAAAATGAAATTGATTTGCAAAAATTTTAAAAGGAAACGAAAAAGAAATTAATTGAAAATTGACATATGATATTAAAATAAATGTATAACTGCATTCTGGAGAGAGCATAATATGGGTTTTGGAAAAAAAAATCAACCAAACATAGATAGAGTGACAATATTTAAGAAAATGTGTTAACTTACCATTTGTGGAAAATTGTTAGAGATTGGATTAATATTCCCATTTTGTCATTTAGTTTTTCTAAATTAGATTATTGTAACATAGGTTATATTGCATCAAAAAGTATAAACGTTTGAGGGTAAGTTTATTTAACATATTTACGTTTCAAGTAGTTCAAAAGAGATATCAACGTTTGGAGATAAATTCATTTAAAGTATCAGTATTTCAATTACTTAAAAAGAGGTATTTAGGAAACTTAATTAAAAATTAATTGAAAGTTCATACATTAAATAAATATTACAAAATGTTGATGCCTGTTTGATTCACTTTGAGAAATGTTGATACCTTTTTCTAAGTACTTAAAACATTTATACCGTAAATGAACTTACCTCCAAATGTTAATACATTTTGTGTAATTTACCTTTGTAGCATATATCTTTAATGCTTTGCTCACTATGTTTTATTACTATAAAAGGGCAATTTAGATGTCAGGCCCCGAATAAGGTCAAGACATACCCAATCTTGTTACATATAACACTTGGGTGTTATATGTAAAGGGTACCATTTATAATTCATGTACGATGAGTGTTTCTAACCGGTCTTAGATTTCAAAATCGTTTGATTAATTTTGTAAAACAATTTAAATTACAGTGAAATATAAAATAAAAAAGATTTCTAAAATGCTCTTTAATGAGTGGACTACATTAAAATCACTAAAACCATAAGTTTCGTATCTCCGCAAGAGTTATACTAAATCAAAATACAAGTTCAAAAGATAACAATCAAAGAGTCCAACCAACTCCACTATGTAATCCAATAAGTACAAACCATACACCAATCAACAACTAGCCAACACACACATCTAAACACTGAACCAGCTCATGACCCTCAAAAGGTAAAATAAAACCCAAACAAAAAAAAAAAAAATCGAAATCTACTAAGTGAATATAACCACTGCACTCATCAGGAGCCTATCAACATCTAAATCGAAGCCAAGATAATCATATGAATCTTCATCTGATACATTGTCCTTAAAAAAAGAAAGGGATCAATCTATAGCCTAATACACAATAAAAAAAAAACATGATATAATCACATGCACTTATTTTATTGTAAATGCAACAACCAATAATTTAGATATTTGATTTAGGTATAGTAAAACAATAGTGGAGCACTCATACTTTATCAATACACTATAGGGATCTATGAGACATGAGTAGCAGCAACTACTTAGGGGTTGATATAGACAATCTAGGTACCTATATCCTCTAAATAAATTCTAAGTAAATCATCTCTTCGAGAGGTCATAGCCATTATTTATCTCTATCTATCATAGTCTATAATATAATACAGCTCAACTGGTTTAGTCAACGTGAGCTTTATTATATTAAGTAGGCTTAAATATGTTTGCATTGCATATGTCTAGCTTACTTCTTAGGGAGTTTTTTTCTACACTAGTAGGTTCATTTGAAAAAATAATAATAAGGTAAACTAGCTTTTAATGTTTTGAAAAGTTGATTTAGTTTTTAGAGTTGTTGTTGCTAATGATTTGAGTTTGACAATGAGAAGTCTAGTTCCTTTAAACTCTTATTGTGAAACTCTTAAAGATTTTATATAAGCTTCCACAAAAAGTTTTGATGAAAATCTCAAGGTTTTGAGCCAATTTTTGAATGAACTTCTTTAACCTTTACCTTACTACTAACATGTTAACCTTTTTAAAAAACACATATTTCTTAAAGATTCAAACAATATCCTCATCATTAGATTCATGATTAAGTTTTTAGTAAAACTTTATATTTTTTTTCAACCGCTAAATTAATTTTATAAAATAATCTGTACGCCTTGGTTATTAAAAATTACTCGAGAAATATCCATTCGTTAGCTCTTTTATCAAAATTGTAAGGATCGGCACTTGTTTTATCTAATAAAGATATGCATTTAAAAGCATGAAAGTAAGAAATTCCTTTTTTCTTTTTCTTTTGCCTTTGTATAGTTCATATAAGTCATTTTATTTATAGAAGTTCTTAAATGGATTCTATTAATAATTGCAATTTGTCACTCCACTTTCACCAAAAAGTGTTTTAATTTCTTGAATTATTTAATTTTCACTACTCCAATATTTTTCTGTGGAATAAAGGTAGACCAACTGTTTGTACTTTCAATTTTTGGTAATTTAGTATCCCATATTTATATTTTGACAAATTAATATCCATACTTTCAAAAAATATGTGGTTTAGTGCTTTTGTTAAATAATATATGACAGACGTTTATTTTGATAACAGGATAATGGCAGACACTTGACAAAAAATTACTCAAATTTAAATATGCGGTACTAAACTATCAAAAAATTACAAAAAATTGAAAGTATAGGCACTTAATCTGCTATTATCCTGTTATCAAAATAAATATTCGTCAAATTTTATCTAATAGCAGCAGTAAATTGGACATACTTTTAAAGTATGAATGTTAATTTGTCAAAAGCTAAAGATGAGATACTAAATTGTCAAAAATTGAAAGTACAAGCACTTGGCATCCCATTATCCCTTATTTTGTTGAAGTATGTTGGGGCCAAAACATTATGAACAATTTTCTGATTGTTACACTATTTTGCAAAATTAGAGTTTTTTTAATTCTACACTATGACTAGTTGTAGACTTCCACGACATTTGATTAAAAAAAGTAATTAAACTAAAAAGAATAATCTATTAATTTTACATATGAACTACTATTATAGTTCATAAAATATCCTAAAATTTAATTACAAGGTTAATAATAATGATGATATTATTATTAACGAGTAATGATAATTTAATTTGGAATACTAAAATTTAATTATAGATTGTAAGGATTTATTTAGGAAAATTAAAATACAAAACTATGAGGAATTAATCAATTAACAAGAAAAATTAAACATAATAAAAATAAGATTAATAATATAATTACATGACTAAAGAGGACTTAATGGAAGGGCAAGGAAGTCAATTTAAGCTTAATATGTCATGATAGGGCAAATTACATGGGAAAGGAGGTCATTTCAAGCTTAAATGTATATTTTACATTTGGACTCTTTACCAATACATATTTGAACCCAAATTTCTCCATCTCTCCTTTCATTCTTACACTCTCAACTCTTAAGCTTCCTTAGGAAGCTAAATCCTCTCTAAAACTTCTCTAAGAAGACAAATTCTCTCTACCCCTTGTAAATATAATCTAGCTTCTTCAAGAAGCTAATAAGGGAGAAAATGTAATTATCTAATTATAAACATCTTTTTTCCATTAATCTATATAACTAATACAACTATTAATTCATATGAAAATAAATTAAGGATCAAATGAGGTTTGAGGAGAGTTAAGAAACTTCTCCAACAAGCATTGCCAAATATAGTAGTAACAATGATGTGTTTGTTGTAATCATCTGCTTATGTAAGTAGTTTAGTCTCTTGTCTTTATTGAGATTTTGTGTTTTATGATGTAGAACTTGTGTTTGAATGTTGAATGCAATGATATATATTGCATGTGGATTGATAATTAAATGAATAGAGATTAGGTTGTGGTTGATTAGAACGGTGTTAACATAGCCGGAAATCATGAAAATCATTGAGATGTAAAATCTAAATAAAATATCAAATGAATTTATTTTTGGATGAAATTCATAAGAATGGTATTTTAATGTGCATGTATTTAAACTTAAAATTTTAGTGATTTTTTAAATACATTTACTATTTTTAAAAGTTAAAATACGAATTAAGACAAAACACAACAAAACAATGTTTGATCAGCAATGATGGCGATAATTTATGGGGTTGAATCTATTACAACTCGAAAACGAGCAACAAAAAATAGCTATAAAACTATTTTAACAACAGTCACAATAACATAAAATAAATTACAGTTGTAATAATGTGAGATTAACATAAATAATAACAGATCTAACTTATAATTGTATAAATAATGAATAGATGAAAGGATCAGGACATCCTTGAATTTACACAGGTTTGGAGTCTCTTAGAGATATTAGGAGTTTGATGAGCTTGAATTCATCAAGGCTACAACCCACAAATCACAAATACACATTCATTATAGTAGATAAAGTAAACACCAAGAGAGAAAAGGAGAGAGTTAGGGCTTGTAAATAGTACTAGGAAGTTCTACCATAGTAGATGACTTTGCATTTGTTGAAGAATCTGCTATGATTCTTTCTGTACTTGATATAATAAGAATGAAAGAATTACAATTGTTGATAGAAGATACAAGGGACTTTCTAGAGTATATGTCTCATTTTGTTGAGTTGGCTTAGGGACTTCGATTCAACTTTATTGTGCCCACTTCCTGCATATTGTGTAATACGGGCAGCTGGCATTTGTTAGAAGATCCCAGTTCATCATTGCCACAATTAAGGTGTCTTCTCAACCATAAAGTCTATAATTATGTCACTACTTGGTACCATCAGCGTCTATGGAGTTATTCTTTGAATCAAAGGGCTTAGAATTTTAAATTTTGGTTTCATTTGGATGTTACCACCTACACACTAGTGGTATGGGTAGATTGCACCATTTGAAAACTTCATTTTCATCATCGCTACACCTTATACTCTTCACATACTGAGACACATATGAAACTTGGAATATGGAATCATATTCATTCACTTCAACGGATATGAAACAAGACATGGTCATTTAGTCCCATAAGTTCCATAATTAATTCTTTCACCAACAATATACGCAACACGATTTAGGTGAATTTTGTGTTGCTTATTAGAGATGAGGAATTGACCTTATCTCTATATCAATATTCTAAGGATCAGCGAGTAGCTATTATGGGGAAATTCAATATTAATTCAGTGGAGGTCAACAGGTGCCTTCGATTTTGACAATAGGTAGAATAGTCTACCAGGATCACGTAACTAGGGTTTTGTTTGTAGAATTCTTTCTTATATTGATGTATGGGACTGAGGTGATATTAGAAGAGTTGACATGGGTTTTCTTTCAGACATATCAACAATTACAACAAAGGCTACAGAGTTCACAACCTTAGGGACAGCATTCTTTTCAAGGGGCGGGGAAATTGATACAACTTGAGAACAAGCAACAAACAATAGCTATACAACTATTTTAACAACAATCACAATAACAAAAAACATATTACAGTTGTAATAATGTATTATTAAAATAAATAATAACATATCACACTTGTAATTGTATGAATAATGAATAGATGAAAGGAGCAGAACATCCTTAAATTTACACATATTTGAAGTCTTTTAAAGATACTAAGAGTGTAATGAACTCGAATTCATCGAAGTTACAACCTGCAAATCACAAATATACATTCATTAGAGTAGATACAATAAACACAAAAGAGAGAAAAGGAGAGAGTTAGCACTTGTTGCCTTGTCAAGAGTTGGAGTGTTTTAGAAGAGTTTGTGAAATAGAGGTGGGTTCCTTGTTAAGGTCGGGCTAGGCTATGTGTAGTATTGTTAGTGGGATCAGTTTGTAATAGAATCGATTCACTTTTCTTCTTCTTTTGGGGGTGAGGGTATAATGGTTTGAAAGCTTAAAAAGTCTATTTTAATATAGTGTAAAGAATTGGTTGGGATCGACTTCTATTTGGCCAAAACTGGTTGGTTGTTAGTGTTGTTTTCTTGTTTAAACTAGATTTGAAGTTTTTGATTTTTAAACCATATTAAACCAATTCAATTGGGTTCAACCAACTTAAAAACATGTAAAACAATGATTTAGGACTTTACATAAAAATTTGGTGTTAAGAACTGCTTTAAACGTAGGTGAACCGGTTTAATTAAGTTATGTGCATTGAAATTCAATAGGAAATGAAAGGAATTTAATTCTAATCAAATAACTATGAAATCAATGTAAATAATATATTTTCATATTAAAATATGAATTTTAAATTGAATAATTAAATAATTTGATTTTAGGAATTAATTTAATAATAGTATGTATAAATAATGCATTATAAGGTAATATAGGCTTATGAAGGAACTAGTTTAGATTCACTGGCATGCTTTTAGATATAATTGGATTACTAAAGAAATGGGTAAATTACACTAGAAGGTATTAACGTCTGGGAGTAACTGTATTTAAGGTATCAACGTTTAAAGTAATTAAAAAGAAGTTTCAACGTTTTGCAAAGTGAATGAAATAATGTATCAACGTTTTGTAAAGTTCATTTAAGGTATCAACATTTTGATTGGTTTCAATTAGGTTTCCTAGATTTTTGTTTATGGTCAATTACTAATACCCTATCTTACTCACTTTGCAAACACATTAATACCTTTTTTTAATCACTTGAAACTTAATACCTTCAATGAATTTATTCTCAAACATTGAATCCTCTTTTGAATCGCTTCAAACGTTTTTGCCTCAAATGAATTTACCCTCAAATGTTGATATTTTTTAGTGTAATTTACCCCTAAAGAAATAGATGGGCTAATTAAACTTAAAATGAGTTATTTTATTTAATAAAATATATAAGTCTAATTATAAGTTACATTATTAAAGATATCACTTAACGGACCTAATTACTATATGATGAGTTCAGTTGGGTAGACTAATTTTAAAATGAACTTAAAATAATAATAAGTAATTTAATATCTAAATTTACTTTTGAAATTGATATTAGACATATAGGAATGATATTAAAAAGGTATTAAGCAAAACTTCGATAAGAATAGACAATGCTTATATAACTTCAATTTGACTAATAATTAATCTATTGTGAATAAATGAATGAATTGGTAACTTAAAATCTATTTTGAAAGAATTTCTTCATTTAGATTCTTTTTCTTGAGTTTTCCCTATGGTCTTATTTATGGCTACACTTATTCGGTTTAGGTATGCAGTGATTTAGATGTTACATGTTAGGATAGACATTGTAAAATGAATTAATACTTAAAGACAATCTAATTAATTATATTTCAGTCCAAGAAGCGATACCTTTTGCGACAGTGCTAGCATGGTTGTTAGGTACTTAGGCTAATGGTGGTGGCTTGGTAGGTAGATGACAAGGTGAATAGTATCGAGATAATGCTTACCTAAATTGGAGAAAAGTTGCACTTGTTTAGTTTTGGATAATTAGCTCCTAAGCTAAACAATACAATGGACTGAGTAGGGTAGATGAGGAGGTAGAAGAAGTGGTTAATACACATTTGAGAAAGTGGAGTAAAAACTTGCTAGTGGCAATTCCATAATTGCAAGTCCTTATTTTAAAGGAAATGAGCCAATAGGAAGAAGTCATTGCCTTTAACTATGAGTTACGTTACTTTTAGGTAATTTCCTTCATTTAGACCCTCAAATAGGCCTTTTTTCTATTTTAGCAGGTTTTAGATTTGTTATAATTTTTATAGTCAATTATGTTTTATAAGCCATTTAGGGTGTTTTATTTGTCATTTCATGTACTTTGTGTTCTTAAGTTTTTGGACTTTTCTATTTTTTGCAGTTTTTTAATTCTATTTTTTTAACTTTTGGGCTCCATATAAATGTAAGCCTTAAGGAAAAAAACTAATTCGGTTATCATTAATTAGTATTATAGAATTTAAGACGTCTTGCTCTATTTTTTTCACAAATTTTTGAATTACTGCATTGTTATTTGAATTTGGATGTCAATTATCTAAGAATTTTTAAAATCAATAAGAATTTGAGAATCATTTTTTGATAATTGTGCGCCATTTAATGGACTATGATATACCCTAAATATTTTTGCTACATCGGTAAAGATGAGTGACAACTGTAATCCTTCTACGATACTACTTACTTAGAATTTCTTCTAGGACATATAGTACTTGAGCTACTTGTATCAATCTCCTAAGTAGTTGCCGTTATTTAGGACCCTTAGGATTCCCATAACATGTTGTCGAAGTGTAAGTGCTCCAGTGTTTTTTTGCTACACTTAAATTAAAGATCTAAATGATTGATTGTTGCATTTGCATTAGAATAAATGTGTGTGAGCACATCGTGTGTGCTTGTTATTGCTTTATTGGCATCAACTCATTCCTTCTTTTTTTCAGCTTATGGAGATGATTTAATTTAGATGCTACGGTTGCATGGTTAATGGGCTAGATACGAGTAAGAGATTAGATGAGCTCGTCGTTTAGATAGATTAGATATTATGATGATATTTTTAGAGAGTTAATGTGAAGACCCGACTTACTTAATCCCATTGATTAAGCATGCTAAATCCCTTGGCCATGCATAATACTTAAGTGCTATACATAAGGCCATCTAAAAAAGGAGATGTTTATGTAGATTGCCTGTTTAACCCGTCTAAAATACAAAATTTTAACAAAAACCACTCATCATTGAGTAGATACTTTGATATAACAATGTATTGATACCAATAACTTGGTATTTTAAAGGTTATAAAGCTGTATATCACATAAAATACAGGAAACCTAAAATACTTTATAATACAAACTTAGGCTTACAAGTAAGCCTTGTCTATATTATCACATTTTAAAAATAAAGCTTCATTTAGTCTCTCTTAAAAAGAAAACAACAAGGTCGGTCTAGGAGTCTTAATTATCGCAATCATCTAAAAAGTCCTCAAAGTTCGTCCCATAGCCCAAGGAATCATAAAACTCATCTTCTTCAATACTTGAAAGAGATAAAAGTGAGCCAGATGCTCAATACACAATAACAAAAACAAATACGATATGGCATACATTCTTGAACTAATGCAAAGCAAATATCATAATTTATTTCTCTTCATTTAAGTCAACAAAACCACTTTGGAGCATTCAAACTTTGATTTTAATCTTGGAAAGTGATATACCATCCCTGACCCACCACTGCAATAATGGGGAACCCCACCGGTAGCCCCCTCAGGCTACTACCCCAGGGTAGGAATCTGAGGATCCTAAGTAACTGCAACTACTCAAGGGGTTGATATAAGCAGTCCAAACACTTTATATCTTTGAAATGATCTCATAAAGAAAAAGTATTTTCATCTAGGGTTTACAGTCGTTACTTAACTTTATTTAACTTAATCCATAATATCACCTAGCTCAATCGTCCCCATAAAATGTGAAATAAATCATATTATTTTCTTTTAAGAATAAGCAAATGTTACACCGATACTATACCCCTATCAATTACCACCGAGCCACTATAGAAAGTCATTGCATCATGACTAAAGTGGCCTAAGCGTCTAAACTACCATGTTAACCTCGTGAACAAGGGTAATGCTCCCCTGACCAGATTCAACGGTGAAAAGCATAACCAAATTCCAACAACTTTTAATTTCTCTTTTATTAGAATTGGTTTAGAAATGTATAACCTAACAATCAACAATCACATTTTTACTTACCTTGATAACTAAGTTTATCAGGCAAAAGACTAATATTTGAACTCGGTTGAGTACGAGAATAATCTGTCAAAGGAATCATTTCATATAAAATATTCTTAAGTCATAATAATATATATAAATTTAGACAAAACTTAAATCATCACACAACACTTTATTCATACA
The DNA here is from genome assembly GCA_024138025.1 of Combretum micranthum. Lineage (NCBI taxonomy): Eukaryota > Viridiplantae > Streptophyta > Magnoliopsida > Myrtales > Combretaceae > Combretum > Combretum micranthum. Next base: position 32,708 of record JAMXBD010001303.1, read on the forward strand.
AATACAAATATTCATATCATATTTTATTAACCATTCATCTATTATAATTATTATTTGTTTATATATTTATTATTATTTTCTATGAATAGTATCAGAAGGTCGGCAATGCCTATTACAGAGGCTATGATATAGATCACGAGCACAATTTTTGATGGGAATCAAACTAGCTTTGATCTGGAGTTAATTACTCGAACTAAGATAGAAGACCGAGGCTTGTTGAATCAAAGGGAAAACACAAGAAATGGAATGGATGAACAAATCCGTTCAAGGCCGACGGCCATCAGCATTAAAAACATCATACACCGGCGGTGTTTACCTTCAACGGTGGCGGTATGAAAACCTGAGCCACCGGCATATTTGGCCGGCTTATCTCCATAAATTAGGCTTTAATGAGTCTTTATTATTGTTTTAAATTATTAGTCTTTAATGTTACTAGATTCCTTTCATATTAAGATGATTAGATATAGAAAGTCCTTTTGTCATATCTATTAGTTTTATTATCATAATTAGTAATTAGTCTTTTTGTCATTAATTAGGTCTTTTGGGGAACTATTATAAATACCCATTTTGTATTGAGATTCATAAGTTTTTGGCATATTGATAAACTTTACCTTTGTATTTGACTTTCAATTGTGAGAGCAAATTCAATTGCGTTCTTATCGATTTTGTGATCATGGCGAACATCCTGTTGTTATCAATCCTTTGGATTGTGGTGAACAAACCGTGATCCCTATTTCATGAGTCATATTAAATTAGTGTTTGTGTAGCTCAGTTGATTACGGTGCGTAATATCCATCGTCAAGCCATTCATATCCTTTTATTTCCTTGCGTCCAATTACAAAAATCTAAAAAGATATCATTTTTATTAGATCTGGACAAGCCCTTAATTGAGATCACTATGTCTTGGGTTTTAGGCACATCAATCACAACAGTGATGTATGCTGTGATGACAATTATGCTCGTATTTAGCTTTGTAAAAGAATTTCTAAAAACCACTCATGGAGATCACAAGCTCTGTTACGACTGTGAACTAGGTCATGTTCATTAAGAAAAAGAAGTTAGAAGGAATCATGGGCTTGGAAAAGGCAGTATTCAAGTTTTTCCTTTTTAAAAAATAAAAAATTATCACAAGAGAATAATGGCCCTCGTAACAGCTGTAACCTAAGAGTACATATACCTATTGGCACACCTAATTCAACATACACAATAACATGCTCTTAATTCACATAAAACATTAAAGTTCTACTCCTATCTAATATTAACACCAATCAAAATCATGAATAAACAAGACAAGTAGGAGATCAACTTTACTCACTTTTACGACTATTTGAAACAACTAAACTTCTCTTGCTATTTCTTTTACTTGACTACTTGTTCCTACTTGTTCCTTGTCTTAATTCTTGACTTGGAATCTTATAGAAGTGAAGTTTAAAGAGAATTTGGAATTTGTTATGTTTAGAAGGACGGATGAGACAAGAGAGAGAGACAATAGTTTTGGTTTGTTTTGGATTGATATTTGTTTTCACTTTTTGACTTTTGGGGATTTTGGAGCCTTAAAGAAGATGCATGCAAGTAGGTTTAGGCTTTTGGTGTGTGTGGGGGCTTGGTTTTGTTAATTTAATTGGTCTTAGGCTTAAATAAGAGGCCTGCTATATCATGCATCTAACATGCATATATCTTATTTAATGCAATTCAACAAACACACATATACTTTAATTTATAAGAATTTCTCATACTAAGTATTTATCATACAGTCAAATTAAATTATATTAACTTAACTATATCAGTTTAAATTGCCAATCATCAATTAAATTATATAGGCAATTTAATTTAGCATATTAAAATTTTGGTTATTTCAGTTAATACTTATATTGTGAGAATTTTCTTTGTATTGTTGAGAGACTATTTTATCTTTATATTCTGTTATAATTCAATTGCTTATTTTATCGAATTAAGAATTTCATAATCTAAAATTTGTTAGAAACACTTTTTTAAGTATAGCCTTCACGTATAACGCTTACGTTTTATACATGACAGGATTATTGACGCTTTGGACCATATTTGGAGCATGATAGTTCAATTATCTCTCCCAAAAGTAAATTTAAATCAAATTTGATATAAGCATTGACCTTAAATAATGGGATAATTGTTACATTTGTTACTTAAATTTTGCTTATTTTTATAACTAACTACATGAAGTTTGAAAGTGTGCATTTATTATTTAAATTGTTTTCATTTTTACAATCAACTACTCGAACTTTGCAAATTTTCGCAATTTGCTGTGTCAACTATATCTAATTTAGCACATAAACATTATAAATGACTCTGAAAGGTTTGCAGATAATAAATTAAGATTTTTAAACTTTTGATAGTTAATTATTTAAAGAGATAAAGTTTTGGTATCAAATATAGTATTTATCATAAATAATTCTAGAAGGACAATCAAGGTCTTAATTTTATTAATTAACCAGTGAAGAAAAACAAAAATAATAATTACACATGAGGTTCAAAACTCATAAAAAATAACAGGAGAAACCGAGTACTTGATGGTGTGATGTCATGATCTGCAAAGACGGGAGGAATACTCTTGGGCTAGTGAAGCGGAAAGCAAAAACAAAATAACTAAAATAAATTGCGTCAATAACAATGTGAATTTGGGCCAATAAGGCCATAAATGCTAATTGGGGTTTTCGGCCCCGGCCCCGGCCCATCTGAAACAAACCCACACTACCCATCACGTGCTGACATACACAAGCAGGGAAGAATTTCTTAAACAAGTGATATCCACCGTCCGATTGTATCTGATCGCACACAGTTAAAACTCCACCGTTGATCCTTTCCCCATCCCTCTTCTTCTTCTGAATCTTTCTGCCCATCTTGCTTTTTCTCCCTTTCTATCTCTTTCTACCCCCCTCCGTCTCGCTCCAAAGCACCGGCAGCTGTCTTGGTAATCGTTAAAGAAAAACCACACATTTACTTTGGTAAGATCCATATACACTCAGTTTTTTATTTTCAACTCCAAACACTTCCTTTCTTGTTTATTATGTTTCTTTTAAATTTGTTGTTTACGCCTTTTTCCTTTATATTTGTTTAATTGATTTTGGGGGGTGAAATTAGGTTTTCTTTAAATGGAGAGAGATCTGTTGGAACTATTCGAGTTCGCGAAGAAGGCAGCCGATGCGGCAGCGGCCGATGGGGTCTCTTCCACTGGGCCTGAGGTTTCACGGTGTGTCGATGCGTTGAAACGACTGAGGGCTTTTCCTGTTTCGTATGACGCTCTTGTTGCTACGCAGGTGAGGTTTGTTTTGGTATTAAGTTGGAGTTATATGATTGGTTGTGGTTATGGATTGAAATATGAACCTGATGAAAGTTAGGGTTTGGATTGTGGTTGTAGTTTTTATAGATAATTAGAGTGAAACAGATTGAAAGATTGTGTCTTGTTGTCTGGGGCATTGGAATGTCATTAGGGTTTATATGTATGAGAGGACGTGGAAGTAGATGGAAATTTCAGGTCTTTTTGTTTTGATTGGTCTATGCTGTAGTTGCATTGACTCTTACATTATAGATTGAATCTTGTAAATGAAGAAGAATGGAAAGATTACACGAGAGAGCATGAATATTTGAGTCCGAGCAATAAAAGTTTTAACAGTGTAAAGAGAAAATGAATGCTATGACATTTGTGTTGTTGACATGACATGTATGCGCTGCATCAATGATATCTAATGGAGTTATCGCAAGGAATAAACATAATAACAGGTCTTTTGTTTTGATTGGTCTATGCTGTAGTTTCATTGACTCTTACATTATAGATTGAATCTTGTAAATGAAGAAGAATGGAAAGATTACACGAGAGAGCATGAATATTTGAGTCCGAGCAATAAAAGTTTTAACAGTGTAAAGAGAAAATGAATGCTATGACATTTGTGTTGTTGACATGACATGTATGCGCTGCATCATGATATCTAATGGAGTTATCGCAAGGAATAACATAATAACAATATTTCTGTTTGCACCAATAAAATCTTTTATCTGACATGGTGTGTTCATCTCTTCTTTGTATAACAAAAATTTTTTATCCTCTATTTGAATTTGAACCCAAATGTGCATCCAGTGGTAATTAATTTTTCATAAGAATGGAAAACTTAGTTATTGGCCACAAAATTTGATAAAAGATTAGGGTTTTGGAATTTGGCTGTTGACTATATGAAAAATAGGAAATGGCAGCAGTATGATAGTTCTGAATGTTATGGTTTTGATCAATTCACACAGTGGTTTTAATAATTTGGATAGATATTGATCTGTGTTGACTAATATGATAATGGAATTTGTTTTATTCTGAGGGGATTTCAACATGAGCCTCCATTTCACATGTGCAACATTTCCAAAACTCACTAAGCATTGCTTGTATCTCTCCAAACTGGTGCTAAAATATAGCCTTTAGTGCAATTTGGGAGTTCTAGTGGTGGTATGAGAGTTAAATTTGCTTTTTAATGAATGGTTGATTAAAATCTCTGTTTAGAGTACTGAGGTAACATTGAGCTAACCATTTTTTATTAGTTAATCTGCATAAATTAAGCTTTTACCCCTAATTATTGGAAGAAATTGGAACGGACTCTAATGGGAAGATGTGACCAATATATTTATTTATCTTTGGCATATGACAATAGTCAAGTAGTGGTATTCCATAATTTCATTGGATATAAGAACTGTTTAACGTGTGAATTTGCATAATTTTGCAATTTAGCATCTATGGTTTGTGCTTTTCAAAATTGATATCTCTTTTCGGTAGGTGTTTTATCTTGTCTGTGATTGCAAAACGATGAGTGGATTTCCAAAAAACAAGCTTCAAATATGTGCAAGGTTTAGATGCTTGCATTACAATGTCTCACTACTTTGAGTCTCTGACTAGCCTGATGAATTTGTTTGTTCTCTAGCTTGTTTGACACCAGTTGCTTCTAAGCAATGATTGCCACTCTCCACTAGATGGGAAAATTTCTTGTGCTCAGGAATAGTTTTTAGAATTAAAGATGAGAACAAGCAGTCTATCTAGTTTGGATCCAACCAATCGTATGAATTAAAAATAACTGCATTTGGTTATAAAACTTCATCATTGCTTATATTGGAAAATATTGCATAATGAGAAGGTGTGGTTGATGTTTGCGCAATGTGAAAATAATTAAACTCCTTTGTACTTCAACTCCTAATGTAGATGCAACAACTCCATATTTTAAGTTGAGCTGTGTGGTTAGATGTGAGTGTTGCCTCTCCAAAGAATACACAATTAGCACCAAAATTGGGAAAAAGAGAAATACAAGATGGATGAGTAGGCTTAGTTTGCAAGGACTCTTCTCATTATTTCTTACCATGTCCTTCAACTTCAACATTAACCAGGTACTGGTATTGACTAGTGAGCTACTTCTCTACTTAATAGTTCATTCTTTTAAGAAAGAACAAATATGAAACACGGAATAAGCTTTGATATTATTGGCTTAACTTTACAATTTCAAATCATTGCAAAACTTATCAAATACTTAGCAGAAATTATGACTTGACAAATTGGCTTTTTATCATGACAGATGTTACCTTACAGTAGACCTTTAAATGGAAAGGGGGAATGTGTCGAAATCTAGTTGCAAATTGATCATGGTGATTCTTCATTTTTGAACATTTATTATTTTCTTATAACAAACTACTAGAAAGAGTAGCTTACTCTAATAAACTCTTTGAACATGATGCAAGTATATAATAGTGCTTGCAAACTACAAGCGAGTACCTTCAGTCTGGAGATAATGTTTCTGGTCAGTATATTTTTTATGCAATGAGGATCTGACAAGATAGGTCACTTGAATTAGGTAGCATGTGACAAAACCAAGCAGCAAATGTATAGTAGGAAATTAATACAAATCTTGAGGAAGTGCCTTTTATGGTTGAACCTTTAATTTCTATTGTACATAATCCAAGGGTAAGCTTAAATCATTCAGCATCAACAAAGGATAGGCTTAAGACTGAGTATTCTGGGTTTACTTATAAATTATGGTGGTGGTCTGTCAAACCATTTCATTTGTAATCTATATTTTATCCAGTTTTTCCATAATCCAAATAAAGAAAAAAATGCATCTGCAATGTTTGAAGTGAGTGCTAATTTCCTCCATGGCCAATGATGGTTCTGCTAGAATGTGGATATCTTTAGTGAAGCTTTTAGTAGTGGTAACCTTCTGCTTTTTTTTTTTTTCCTATTAGTGTCCACCTTGTATCTTTTGGCTTTTCTGGATTTTTTTTTTTCTTTTATTCAACTAATGTTGATTAAAAGTTTAAATTGTAGAGTTCCCTACTTCTCGAAAGTGATCATATGTGATCCCCTTTGGTGAAGGTATCTGCAGTTGTAGATTTGATTGTGCTCCTTTATGCTTGGGAGATTTTATTGTAACTAATAGCTGCGTGTGAGGGAGATATATAATGTCTTGTTGGTATGTTTGCCTCTTATTGGGGATGGAAGTATTGGAGAGTGGCTGGAAAGTTGTGCATATAGTTTGACTTGTTTAGTTTGTCCTTCTTCATGTGATTTCTTTTTTCGTCTTTACCCTACCCAAAAATAGAAAAAAAAAAACAACTTTATTTATGTTATTTCAGGTTGGGAAACGTCTTCGTCACATCACTAAACATCCTAGGGAGTCTATTAAGACTATGGCAACGGATGTGCTTGAGATATGGAAAAAGATTGTCATTGAAGAGACAGCCAAAAATAAGAAGAATGGTAACATCAAAACTGAGAAAGGACAGAAGATGGATACTGTAAAAGTTGAAAAGGTGTCAGTTACAGAAAGTGTGAAAGTCGAGAAAGTTTATAAAGCTGATACAACAAATCTAGTAGCGCCTCTAGCTCAGAAGACATCAAGAATGGGAAGAGGTCAGAGACTGATTCTGATGCATCAGAAAATGTCCGTGGCAAGTCCATGAAAGTTGAGAGGGTATCCAAGGAGGAAAGGCAGACTTCTAACATGAAAAATCCATCGTCAGCACCAATTGCTACTCCAAAACTGACAGCTCTTATTAAATGCAATGATTCTTTACGTGACAAAATCAGGGTTATTGGCAAGGCCTTGTCTAAGGTTGCCAGTGAAGCTGATGAGGACAGATGGATGAAGTAAATGCATGTGACCCAATTAGAGTTGCTGTTATGGTTGAGTCTGTTATGTTTGATAAGATGGGTCGATCCAATGGGACTCAAAAGTTTAAGTACAGATCTATTATGTTCAACTTGAAGGACCCAAACAACCGCGACTTAGAAGGAGAGTTCTCCTTGGACAGGTCAAACCTGAGAGCTTATTTCTATGACTCCAGAAGAGATGGCCAGTGATCAAAGGAAGGTGGAGAATAATCAAATCAAAGAGAAGGCTTTTTGTGATTGATGCGAGCGTGGAGGCCCACCAAAAGCCACCACTGACCAGTTTAAGTGTGGTCGGTGTGGCCAGCGGAAGTGCACGTATTATCAGTTGCAAACTAGGAGTGCTGATGAACCTATGACCACTTTGTAACATGTGTAAACTGCAACAATCACTGGAAATTTTGCTAATGTATCTGGAATCTTGCACTTGTATGGAAATCCGTCCTCCACTAGAATTATAATCAAGAGAATTTGTGTACATCCATTTACTGAAGGAAACATTCTCTCAGCATCTATCTTTCTTGGTGGGGTGTTTCCTATAGTTAGTTGCCTGATGAGGTTCTCTGAGAATCGAAGCTGATATTTCTAATATGAGAAATGATCAGGTTGTATTATTTACAAGTTAGCAGATCTTTGACATTGTAGGCTTTTTTCATTGGTTAGAGGCTAAAATCCCTAAACCTGGCTTTGTGATTTAGTATTAGATTTGTCTCTTTCATCATACGTCAAACATCTTGTCCAAGATTTTACATTTGATTGATAGGACTTGCTGATGATTATATGTAATGGAGGTGCATTCAGTAATCTTTTTTGTGTCAGGACCTCAGTCTGTATATCTTCAATTGCATTATACCACAGCTGGCGACTTCAGTGTGAATATCCGGGAGCTACACCTTGTGATGGTTGTAGGTAAGATTATCATGTCATATCAGAATATGGAGGATGCATGCGCCGTCTCACTACAGGTTTATTTCTGTTGTATGGAAGTCCCATGTGGGAGATGGAGAATAATGCCACTGCTTTAGCTTCCACTGAAAGTGTGTTCCTTTTGACTTAATGCATGGTATGCTTTTTAGCTTCTTATCCATTTCAATAGCAGATGGAAGAGAAATATTCCCATCCTCGTGTATTTCCTGGTTGAGGTTCTTTATGGCGATATTGGCAGTTGATCTGCAATTTCGGCAAAGCTTTTCTATGGTAATGTCTCCAGTTCGCATTGGTTTCCTGGGTGAGTGGGTATAGGAAAGATATAGGATGGAACTGTCATGTAGGTATAATTTTTTCAAATTTGAAATCGATCTATCTCGTGGATCTCTTGAAGCAATTTCTGCAACCAATGTTTTGATACATATCTAGGTTTGGAACTTTTGGTTTATTAAAAATATATCTTAAATTAAAATGTTATTATTATCATTATTTATTCATATATTAAATCTTGGTATTTAATATTTTTTTGTCAATAATGCTCTTTTTAGTTAATTATAAAAATTGCAAACATTTAAAAAGGAAAAGGAAAAGGAAAAAAAAAAGATGACGACCTATAATGAAGGCATGAGATTACAAGTTCCGAACAGGTTTTAGGGTGGTGGATAGTATTATCGCCCAACCCGAACCACATCCTATGAGCATACGGTTCGAAATTTCAAAACCGTAACCTATTTTCTGACAAATGAGAAAATACTAGATTTCGATATTTAATTCTAATATATCGGTAAAGTTGCGTTCCTTGTAGTTTTGATCGTAGTCTTGTTCCATAGTAATAATAATACCAATATCATTTCACTTGATGTATGAACATTTTCTTACAATGGATATTATAAGAATGAATATCGATTTTTGAATAACTAATCTCCTAATTACTTACATTGAAAATAGTTATCTTTGTAGCATTACCAATGATATGATTTTGTAAAGGCATCATATAATGTACTCCTTTTGCTCTATTATAATTTCTATTTTTTTTCTTTTTTTTTTTTGTGCATGTGCGTGTGTGTATCCTTTTTTTTTTTTTTTAATTTCTTTCTTTGATAACACAACTTACACGAGTTATATATATTAATTTTATTTTTTTATAAGCCCATAATTAAATTTCATTTGATAAATATGCCACCACATAAAGGTCAAAAAAAGTTTATCCTTTAATTCTCTTACCAAGTGGATTGTATACTTAGGGAAAAGGAAATTATTATTATTTTTTTAAATTATGAAAATACCATTAGAATGAAAATAATCCTAGTTTTAGGTAATTTAAACTCATCACTTAAATTGATGAGGTTGAGATAATTACACTAATCTCATCATTTAAATAGACAAGGTTGACAACATGCATTCAAAATTTTTCAAACTCTCTCATTTTCTCCTTTTTCCTAATGACTCTCTCATTTATTGTTAAATCAGTAAATTGACAAAGTTTAGGTATCATTCATAACATTATCTAGTAAATTGACACTTTTAAACTTTAATGGTAAATTATATAAATTGGAAGTTCAGGTATCAAATGTGATATTAACTCCAAGAATAAATGTTTAAAGATAATCTTTTGTTGCATTAGTTGAACTTCGGAAGAAGTTTGATAAAATATTTGAAGCTTGAATTTCTTATTTAATTTTAGAATATTCTTTTAACTTGATACTAGTTTTTATTTTAGTTTTATGGATTTGATCACTTTTAATCATATTAACAATTCCTTTTTAAGGGCTAGTTGAACTCGAGTTTTTAGTTGAAAGTTAGGGTTTTTGCTTGGATATGCCTAAGATATGGTGAAAAACAAATGAAGATTTAAAATTTATTAGTTTAGGAAATAGATATTTTGGCAGTTTTCTAGTTCCTCATTTCCATGTATTATTCTAGATTGATTTTTATCCATACTTATATTTTGTCTACATATAAATACTCTCATGTAACCTTACAAGTACCAGTCATTGATAATTGAATGAAATCTTCACGACAACAAAGCCTCACCTCAAATATTCACCATCATCATATCCATATATACAGTTAGATTTTAACTAGATTTGAAGGCAAGTAACATCCTTACATCTTGATTAGGTTAACCTTCATTCCTCTTCGTTGCCAAAGTGATCGTAACCGTAGTATCAACTAATAATGTATGGAAGAGGATAAGCTTTTTATTTCTTTTAATTGAGTTCATTTTCAATTCTTTACTCTTATTAGTCTTATTGATTGTGGCAAGCAAAATTAGTCAATATACTCGTGAACTATATTAGATGGGTTAAGCACATTTCCATGTTTCTTGATGAGTCAAATGCAAAAGAGAGTAATTAATATCCGCAATTCGTTTTACGTTATTTAGAAAATTAGTTCATATTCGTTGCGATGTAATAGCTGTTTTTCCTACAGCCTTTTTGCATCCTCATTCTATATGTTGATTATCTTAGTGATTTTCCTGTTAGACACATCATTTCTTTTGGCATTGACTAAGAGTCGAGCCTGGATTTTTCATTTTCTAGTTTAATTTCTTTTAATTTAATATGTATCAAACCCAAACCAGTTTGTTAGAGACCCTCGCTTAGAAATTAAACGAAACATTAATTTTATGAAAAAACTCAGAAGTCGTAAACACAACTATGATCTGAAAAAAAATTATAAATTAGGATCAATGAATTGATTAATCCTAACTTAACAACTAGTCTACGAGAAAAATAAGTTCAAAATCAGTTTTTAATAATAAGAGATTTTATGGAATTGGGAGATATCTTATTAAAATCAAATGGTTACCACTTTTAAGTTCTTAATTAAAGATCATTCTTTTAACGCTCTTAAATTTGTTGAAAGGAGAAATATTTACAAATTATAGCATTTACAAGCTATTGTTTTAATTTATCAAGTGATTCAATCATTATTTACAAATAAATATAAGTTTTATTGATATTATAATATAATAACAATTTTTTTATTTTTTATATCACCTCGTAGGTGCCTATATACTCGTTGGTCGGGATTAAACGTCACATAATTTTTTTTAATAAAAATTTAGTGTCTTGGTTCTTTCCAATTTTTTAAACTCTATTTGCTGTAAGTTTATTAAATTTTATTGCTTTAGGGAAATAAAAAACAATAATCATTTAAAACAAGAACCTAATAGCTACCGATTTAATTTTATATTTAGAAAAATAACTCTTTTCTAGGTGATAAAATATACTTTATAATTGGTCCTCTATATTCACATCATATTAGACATCATCTTATTAATGGTACTACGTATCATTTACATACTATATGTATATCTATTTGGCAATCCATTAAAAAAAAAACCTTATTATTATTATTATTTATATTTTTATCATACTTATTTACACTATTATGTCTTTTTATATATACACATGTTTTTTATTTCCGTTTAGCATTAATAAAGTGAAATAGAACAAAAATAAAAAGAAGTAGAATGAACTTACCTGTAGAGATCACGTGGGCGAAAGCTGGGCAGGTGATGGGTAGGAGGCCGGCTAGACTTCGGTCGGCAAAGAACAAATACTGGCTGACGATAATGGGTTGAAAGACAAAGATCTGTGGTTTCGGAGAAGATAGCCACTCCTCGAACTAGCCGTCGGCGGTGGTAACTGAGTCAACTTCGAAGTTGAATTGAGCTACCAACTGAAAGATTACACTTCCCCAAAGCTCTCTGAAGCGATGATCTTTGCTGATTTTACTTGCAAAAATGTAAATTCGAAAAGGAATTCCAAATTTTGCTGAAGAAACACAAGCAAGATTAGTACGTGTACGAGCGAATTTGTGTGTTTCTATTTGTTGTGGATGTCTCGGATGAAGAAGGGCCTCTATTTATACTTGTGCGAGCTTAATTTGAAATGGGAAGTCTTTGATTTGGTCAAAAATCAATCTTTACATTATGACCGGTTTGATGATGATTGAGCTCAATTTCCTCTTGATTTGATCTAGAATGGATAAATATCTTTGTCCAAAACAGAAAACTCATATGACTCCCCGTCATTTAGTTCTTGCAATCATGGTCGAAATTAATTTTTCCCGAATTTTTACAGATCATTTTATACTCTATTTTATTTATTATTTTGACCCAATTTGCTATCAGTTGAAATATTTGCTGCATCTTTAATGTGCTCATGTGACTATTTTGCAAAGATATGGTGGAAAATGGGGTCAAAATATAGCAAGAAATGAGCTTCACGGAATAAAATAACCATGCACGTTATTGCCCTCCGGAGCTTCAATCCAGGGAAGAAGATGAACTTTGTTGACTGGTCAATGACCAACCAATACATGCCACGCTGAGCAGCCCATGAAATCCGACGTGCTTTAGCATGTCTTTTCCCCGTGGAATGAGGGAATTCAATAATATTTAAATGGGATTCAACTTGGTCCAAGTTAGGGATGCAATCGAGGTAGGTCGTTATAGGGTACTCGTCCGCCTAATTCGTTAAAAATCCTATAGGGTAAGACCCTATAGGGTTTTGGGATAAAAACTAAAACCCGATAAGTTGTCGGGTCGGGTTTTGGGTTATATATGTAACCCGTTAAAAAACCTGACCTGAGATATATATAAAATAAAATATAAAAATATTAATTATAGTATGTGAAATTTGAATTTTGATTTTTTTCCATCAGACTTCGGTCGTTCAGCGGGCAAACAGCTTTACGGAAATTTTTTTCCCATTTGCATTTTTTCAACCACACAATACTGATTACTCATGTCTTCAAGTGTCAAGTTGGCAAGTCCTCATTCAGTCACTCCTCACACTCACAGCTCACAAGTCGAAGTCACAAACTAAAGAACAAAGCAAACTGCAAACCCTAGCCACAACCCCCAACTCCTTCAGTCCTTCTCCTACGAGACTACATAGTCTACACTCTCCGACTCAGTTTCTCAACTCTCAACCTCTTGGATCTCGTCAAGCTAGCGGCTGGTAATCTCTCTCTCTCCTCTCTCTCTCTCTCTCTCTTTCTCCTCGATCAAGTAGGACGTAGTATGGGCTTCTTATTGATGTAGTTAGTAGATAAAATTGATATATGACTTTCCATAAAAATCAGAGCATGTTAGATTCAATTAGTATGGACTCCTTGTTAACAGTGATGATTTTATAGTTTGCTGTTTCAATTTCAAGTATTTTGAAGTCATTCTTGTTGATGTGGCCCATAGTGCCATTCGCAATGATAAAAGAATTTATTGGCTTTGCAATCCTGTCCACAAACACAGGGAACTCCGTGGACTTACATCTGCTGGAAAGAAGTACAGGGGTCTGCGTGGAAGAGGACACTTGCATCACAAGGCCCGACCATCTCGTAGGGCTACCTGGAAGAGGAACAACACACTTTCTCTCCGTCGTTATCGTTGATCTGGTATTCTGGTTGCAGTATTTAGTGTTTTGGTTTTTTTTTTTTTTTTTTTTTTTTTGTTTTTGTTTGGGCATTTATCAAGGACATCTCTTGAAGTTTGAAATTTTGAAAATTAGAGCACTTGAGATATGTTTTACGTAAAAGGTTTCCTGCTTGTACCAAAGACCTGTTTGTTCCGTGCTTTAGCTTCTCTTTTGAAGATTTCACTATTATATATAAAACTAGTGTTGCCATTTGATCAAATTAAAGAGACAAGTCTCTTAAAATCAGGTTGTGTAAGCCACATCGGCTGAAACTAGAAAGGCCTTTCTAACTTACTCATTGGAAAAGTGCCTTCAGTATTGATAAAAACCTGCGAGTGATCTGAAGGCCCTCTGGAAAGATGTTTGACTACGGCTTCAGGGTATAAGGAAACCCAAGGATAATATGCGCATACCCTCTCTAATCTGGACTGAAAGTGAGGTATTTTTTGCCTATTAGTCCAGGTAAATTGATGACCTATAAATCCAAGATCTAGGATGGCACAATTTGCCATGCATTGTTTGTAATTTTCCATTCTAGCAGGATTAAAATAATTACTGCTGCAATTTCTTAGATGAGTCAACTATTTCATTGAAGTTCCTTTGCTATGCGCCATGGTGCTGACCCCATGACTGAACTACATAGTTTTGTAACCTTATCCATAATTGTTGACGCTCATAATAATTTCTACTTGCAAAGATTATTGTAAAATACCAAGGAGTTTCATTAGGCTTTACTTGGATCAAGACATGCATATCTTGAAATGACTGAGCTTTTATATTATTATAGAAGAGATACGCACGTATGTTTAAGTTTGAAATTTTGAAAATTAGTGCAACCGATTCCTTTCTTTCTTTCTTTCTTTATTTATTTTTCATCTTATTTTGCCTGAAGTGCAATTGATTCATTCATTAACATGCACACTAAAAATTGTCAGCTCATGACAGTATTGATTTTTATTGATTGGTTTTTGAAAATGTAATTGTTGACTTGCCACTATACATTGTCGTCAAAAGTGAAGTAAAATGATTGATTCTGCTTTGTGCAAATTAAACTGGAATAATGGCTGATTTATGGATATATAATTTGTTCCTTGTCTTTTCATGACTTGTTCCTTGTTTTTATTCATGTCATGATCTATTTATGGTTAGATATTGCTAAAATTGTGTTGTATGTGTAATGTAGGGAATATGGATGGTGCTGAAATTCCAATTGACATAGAAGATAATGCTAATCCTAATGGTGTTGAGGAAATTCGATCTTTGGCTGGAACTGAAAAGGAGGTGGCATCTGAAAACCGAACAAATACTTCAAGCTCTCAAGTAGCAAGTACTGCAGGAGAAAGTTGCAATCCAAATAAACGTAAGTGCACTTCTGTTGTGTGGAATGAGATGCTAAAAAAAACCATCAATGGTGAGGTTTTTGCTGAGTGTAAACATTGTAAAAAACAATTAAAAGCAACTAGTGCAAATGGCACCAAACATTTGCATAATCATTTGGGGAGGTGTGTGCAGAGGAAAAAGCAAGGAGACATTAGGCAATGTCTTTTATCAATTGAGAGAAAGAGTATTGATAGTGAAAGTGGTTTTAGAGTAGCAAATTGGTCATTTAACCAAGAAGCTGCTAGGAAAAAACTTGCAATGGCAATTATTGCTCATGAATACCCTATTTCAATAGTAGAGCATGAGCATTTTAGGGAGTTTCTAAACACCATCCAGCCCTATTCCATAATGTAAGTCGTACCACAATGAGGAAAGAGATTATGGACATCTTTGGCATAGAGAAGGAAAATTTGAGAGTCCTACTAAAAGGACTTAATTCTCGAGTAGCAATAACAACAGACATGTGGACGTCGAACCAAAAAAAGGGATATATGACGATTACAACACATTTCATCGATAGCAATTGGAAGCTCCAAAGTCAACTATTGGAGTAAGTTTTCTTATTGCAATATTTTCTAGTTTCATTTCATTGTGAATAAAATTTTTTTTCACTATATCTACATTTTATTTTGCAGGTTTTTGTATATTCCAGCTCCACATACAAGTGAGGTACTTGCTGATTACTTGTTCAGCTCTTTGATGAAATGGGGCTTAGATAGAAGAATATCTACTATCACTGTAGATAACTGTTCAACAAACGATGCGATGATCAGAACTTTAATGTTGAAGTTGCGAAAGGATGAGCTAATTCTTCGTGGAAAGGTACTCCATATGCGCTTTGTGCTCATATTATAAATTTGATTGTGAGAGAGGGTGTCAATATTATAGAAAAAGCAATAGAGAGGATCCGTGATAGTGTCACATTTTGGTCAGCAACACCATCACGTGTGGAGAAATTTGTAGAGGCATGTAAGCAGATAGATGTCATATAGTAGAATGCTTTGCTTAGATTGCAAAACACGATGGAATTCTACATATGATATGCTTATTGTTGCCATTTCATATAAGGAAGTTTTTTATAGAGCTCAGCTTATGGATAAACAATATAAGTGTCTTCCTACAGATGATGATTGGGATTTAGCAGAAGAAATTTGTAAGAGGTTGAGAATTTTTTATGAAGTGACTAATCTCTTTTCTGGTTGCAATATCCAACTGCAAATTATTTCTTTACAAAGGTGATTGAAATTAGGGAGGCATTAATTGATTGGAAGGGCTCTATTGATTTGACTATAAGTACAATGGCTGAGAAGATGTTTGAGAAATATTGGGGTGATGTGCATGTTATCATGGCTGTTTGTACAGTTTTAGATCCACGCTTTAAGTTGAAGGCCATTGATTTTGTATTTCCAACTGTTTATGGTGAGAAGTCCGCAATGGAGATAGAAAATGTTAAGAGAACTTGTTACGAGTTAATTCAGGAATATCAGGCAAAGGCTAAGTCTCATAATAATAAGGCTATGAGTGGTTCTCCTATGGTGCCTTCAACAAGTGGTGATGGGCCTGATGGCCAAGTAAATGTGCAATCGAAATTGGTGCAATACTTGACCGCCATCTCTAATGATGACCAAGTAAATGTAAAATCAGAGCTAGACCACTACTTAGATGAGCCTGTGTTGCCTTGGTCTTGGAATAATCATTTTGATATCCTTGCATGGTGGAAATTGAATGGAATCAAGTACCCCACATTGCAAGCACTAGCTAGGGATATGTTAGCAATTCCTGTATCTACAGTTGCTTCTGAATCTGCCTTCAGTACAAGTGGACGTGTAATTAGCTCACATAGAAGCCGACTCCATCCAAACACAATAGAGGCCTTGATGTGTACCCAAAGTTGGATATCAAATGGAAAAATAGGTAAGAAGTTTAACTACTTAATGTTTATTCATTGAAGAGATTTTTATTTCCTATATCTTCCATTATGTTTTATATGATCTTTCTTATATTTTTGTAGGTTTTGACATAACTCAGATAGAGGATGAGATGAAAAATTTGCATATTGAGGATTAAGAACAAGTAAGCAAATATAGTAGGTTCTATAAAATTATTGATTTTTTCTCCCTTGTACTACTTCATTGCTATGTATTACATTATTACTTTTGTTGTTACTTGACTAGATGGCTTTAGCTTGATGTTGTTGGCTAATTGGTGACAACCTTGAAGATTGAGGATGGAGTTTTATCTACTGAGAAGGAAGCCAGCATTGGAATTCTTGTGTTTTTTTGTTTTCATATGGGATATTTTCTAACTGCTCCAGACTTTTATTTTTCTTTTTGCTTGTAGAAGCATTATATGTGGGTAATGCTTGCTCTATGCTTTTATTTGTTAAAGGATGGAGACTATGAGTTTATTTGGAAGTGTTTTATGCAAGACTTTCAAGCTTGCAAGACTTGTAGTAATTAATAGTGATGCATTTACATGTTAAGTGAACATGTTATGAACAGGTTCTACAAGAGAAAGGACACAAGAGGGTCTAAGAGCATGTTATGCTCTCATTTATATTTTGTGTTAGTGGAAATTACATGTTTGAATCTATAATGCATGTTTGATCAATAGATGCATCACAATTGAGTTTACATATGGCGAGTTGGGAGGGGACAATCATAGTTTTGTCCTTCTTTGTCTGCATCTTGCTGTGTAAAAGTAGCCACCAGCTGCAGTTGTTTCAACGACTGATACATGAAATTTTTGGATCACAACAGAGGCTTCAGAATATGACTTACAATTATTGCAATGTTTCCAACTAAACCAACACAATAAAAATCTGTTGAAGGTCTTTTCAATCCTCCCCAAGTCAATTCGGATCCTCAACTAACATTTTTTTTTCCTCAGTCTGGAACTGAACAACACTATAGACGTGGCTAAACAATGGATGTTTGATAGTCTCTTTGATGTGATGAAAATTACAAAGTTTTCGTTTTAAATATTTAAATTGCCATGATAAAAAATATATCTCTATATTTATATATATATATATTTAAATTGTAAATCAATACTTGTAACAATATATTATACACTCAAAAATTAGAATAATTGCTATCGGGTCAAGTCGGGTTTATAAACGGGTTCTTTAAATCCTTATCGTGGCGGGTTCTGGGAATGATGTAAAAAACCCTATCGGGTTTTTCTCGGGTTTTGGGATACCATCTAATAATCGGGTCGGGTTCGGGTTGTAAATAAACCGTCTCAAACCCGCCCCGGTTGCATCCCTAGTCCAAGTCTTGAAAGGATAATTGATCCGAAGAAAAAAAATATATCTAAATCGCATATGTTAAGTATACATATGTATATTTGATTTGATAAATTTACAAGTCCTATTATATATTTTAGCTCAAGTTTAAAGATCCATAAAATAGTTATTTTAAATCAGATTGAAGCATGGTTTGAATCGATAATCTCATAAAATTGTATACTATTTTATGAATAAAAAAATTGAGCTAATTAGTAAAAATAATTTTTAGGGCTTGATTCATCCTGATAATAATAGGTGTCTATAAAACAAGTTATTTGAATTTAATTGCCTATTCTATGACATTCGAACCTTTGGATAAATTGTATAATGTCTAAAAATGTTTTTGACAAAAGATTTATATATTTTAGCGCATGTGCAATTTAGATTTTGATTCATTGTTTCAAGTCAATTCAACCATTCCACAGCCATTAGAGACCCCATCATGACCTTTTTTTTTTATTTATAATACTTTTTAATTTTTCGGTATTTTTAATTTAATTTAATTTTTTTTGTATTTTTTCTTTTAAGCTAAAACTATGACTATCTTATAAAAAGAAAATGGGATGTCTATACTAAGGTATCACAAAGGAATCTCTATAAAAAGAGGTGATGATATAACTTTTTGTCTCTTGTGAGTACGATTTATAATATTCAACATGTAAGTTGATAATATTTGTAAAGGAGTTGGAGAATATGATTGCAGTGTTGGAGAGAGGTGAAAACTAGTAGATTTGCTAAATATACTAATCTAGAATAACATATGTAAAATCCAACCATTGTAGTGAATAACTTGGTCATTAAGGTACGAGTAGAATAATTGGTGCATGGGAACATTACTTAAATATTGTTTTAAGGAGATTTATGATT
The DNA here is from genome assembly GCA_024138025.1 of Combretum micranthum. Taxonomy (NCBI): domain Eukaryota; kingdom Viridiplantae; phylum Streptophyta; class Magnoliopsida; order Myrtales; family Combretaceae; genus Combretum; species Combretum micranthum. The sequence goes on from JAMXBD010001303.1 coordinate 51,762, forward strand.
GTTACATCCTTCATAAAGAAAGAGCAAAGGGAGAATATTTTCTATATTTACTATAGGCCGAATAGAAACTGCGTTTGGTTGTCGATGAGCTTTGGACTATTACACATATCAAACATCTCAAATTATGTTTGCACGTGACTCAGCAGGTTTGTGTCCCTTTTGTTGTCAAAAACCTAACTTTATGATGCATTGCTTATGTGTACTTCTCACATCCTATTGGGAAAACATTGGTTATTTAACCAATGTGTCTTTCATGATGGGTATTATACGTTGTATAATTTTCAGAAGGTGGGGAAGAATTTAGTATTAGACTTAATGACTTTGACACAAATGTAAGAAGTTTGATATTAGTTAGCTAGAAGCCATAAGCAATCATTGTTTACGTAAAAAAGTTAGTTGGTTAAGGTGGTCTGCATTAGTTAACCATTATTTTTTTTGCAACTTGGACATATATTTCAAGTGGTCATTCGATTTTTTTTTTTTTTTTTAATCTTAAAACTGATATGTTTCCTCAAGAGTTTCCTAAATGATTGCCTCTCATATGAAGGTTGTTGCATATAGTATGAATGTAATGTTTAGAGCTTCATTGCCAAATCAAATGTGTATAAGACTAATCCAAAAGAAGATAAGAAATTGAAGGGACAAGTGGACAAATTGATTCACAATTGGTATGCCAAAGAAAGCATGGGTTCTTATGTAGTATTTGCAATTTTTATTCCAAAGATGAATGATTCTAAAAAGATAAGTATGTATAGTGGAGGCATCAATAAAATTGTTTTTAAGTATAAATATGCCTTTCCACATTTATATGATATGTTCGGCAAAATGCATGGTACTCAAGGCTTTTTGAAGACTGACTTGAATAATGAATATCATATGATTCGCATGAGGTGAGGCAAAAAGTGGAAGACAATGTTCAAAAATAAGACTTATCTTTGTGAGTGGATGATCGTGGCTTTTGGCTTAATGAATGCACCTAATACTTTCATGAAGCTCATGAATCATGTGTTATTTGACTTTATTGATAAATTTGATATATCGCCCTAAATTGAAGGCATTATCAGCCCGCCATGTGTCCTTACTAGAAATGAACACGTTAAGACTATAATTCCACTAATCCACAAAGCTAAATACCATATAACAGCAATATTTCATATATAAGGATGCTTTTAAAATTTTACATAATAATAAAACTTTTGAACAACTTAGTTAGCATAAACCAAAAGCCAACTTAGATCAAAACTTAAAACATCATAAGAAAAGGTCTCATAAAATATTTAGATTCATAAAAACTATATAAAACTTAATAATATCTTCAAATCTTAGCTACATCAACACTGCACATCTAGTAATCAGCTGGAAATAAGCTCCACTATCATCCTTCCCATATCCACAAATACATTATATCCTGATAAATTGAACACTATTGGATCATCACTTATTCCTGAAAAGCAGAAGGAGTGAGCGCAATGACCTAATACGCTAAACCACAATCACATGCGCATGAATAAGCATCATACAAATTTCACATGCAACCTAATAACTTATGCAACAAACACAGGTTATTATCTTTGATTAGCTTGGTAAACAATATAATCTAGAACCATTTACAACTAGTCCTAAACTTGGAGTAACTCATGACTCCATGAAAACAAGTTTGTATACAAAATACTTATATATATATTGTTGTTGGGTACTTCCCATACACCCTGGGTACCATACTCATACCACTCCTAAACTATCGAAATTATCCCTATGTACGATTTCACTTGGGACAACGAGACATAGAGATCATCTAGGTGTCGTCCTAGTAGCACGGAACTCCTGATCTATTAAAGCCAGCTAAGTACAAGCATCAAACCAATTAAAGCCATATAACATTAAGTCCTTTTACGTATGCTAATCCTAAAATCGCAAACAACAACCAAGATAAGGATGTATCTAAAACAACTTTTGGAATTGAAAACTTACCTTCACCAAAAACACCTGAATACCATCAAATACTTATTCAAAATTTGTTTTCACAAGATAAACATAATTCTATTATCATTTAAACCCTAAACTAAAAGAACTCCACTTACCCTAGGTTCATATGCACCTTCCTTCTTTTGATTGTAGAATCATCGAATCTCCAACCACCAAAATTAAGGTTTCTCCAAAATCTCTCCAAGAACTTGATTCCTTTCAATACCAATACGAATATCATAGCTTAGATAACACTTTTAGATGACAAATTGGTCCTCCTTGAAGCATGATCACAGCTTTAATAGAGATCTTAGGGTTTTCTAAAGCTTAGGAGAGGTTATGGAGAAGTAGAATTAGACTAAGGCTATTTATAAAACATGGGCATCCTTAAAAAAATCAATGTATGAACACTGGCATAGAAGGTTGGCGGCATAAGAACATAAGCTGGTGGCCTAGAATTACATTGGTAGCTTGAAACTTCGAAAGACGAATCGGAAGCAAAGAAAGCTATCTCTAACACCGGCGATGCAGGATCTAAGGTTAGTGGTGTAAAATACCAAGGCCGGTAGCCTATAAGGTGGCCTTGTGTTGTTTCCTAATGTCTTCTTAAATGACTTCCACTTGATCAAAACACATCTGCTATTTATCCGTAAATCATTATTCATATTAAGGTGGACCATAAAACCCTCTTATTAATCAATATGTAACACTTTTACCCTTCATTATAATTTATTTATTTTTATATTACATTTATAACGGGGTAAATTATATTGGAAGGTCACAACGTTTGGATGTAAGGTTATTTAAGGTCATAATGTTTAGAGAAGTAGGTCAGCATCAATGGTAACCTTAATTGATTGACTTCCATAAACGTGCGACCTTAAACGAACCACTCGAAATGTTATGATGTCAACTTATCATAAGAAATTGTGACATTCCAGTGTAATTTATTCATTCGTAATGGATGTTTTGATGAGATTTTAATTTATAGTAGGATTTCAGATTGCCATAAGTAACATTTAAGGTTACATTCATGGTTCCATGAGTTAAGAAGCTATATAACAATTTCATGGAATATAAATATTTATTAGTGCAAAGAAGTATTTTTGAGATTTTTTATTATACAATCAATTTGACACCTAAGCTAAAACTAAAGAGGAGAGGTGAATTGTGTTTTAGAACTATTTTTATCCTTTTTTACTATTTTGATACCTAAATGATTCAATTCAATGGATTAAACATATAAAGTAAATTGCAATAATTAAAGAGAGTTGGTATAGAGAGATCAATTAATGATATAATGTGGAATTTGATTCACCTCTAGTCTCTATGATCATAATTGCCTCATAGAAGAGGTCTTAAACCATACTTCATTGATTATAAACAATTTGTTCCTAACGAGTTACATAGCATGCCAAATAAAATCCCGTACACAATTCTCACAAGAGTTGTGCCTTTATAATAAGTTTCCTATCACACTAGGCTCAACCAATCATTCACTAATTCACACAAACTAATCAAGAGTATTTCCTTACAAAGCGTTTGCAACAGGAGACACAATGGAACTACTTAGTTCTTCTCATAAGGAAATTAACAAAAAAAGTATAATGAAAATTTAAATAAAAGAGTGATACAAATGATTTAATGGCAACTTGATAAGCCAACTAACTTCATAAATTTTTCCCATCATCCTCTGTTTATAGCCTCTTCAAGCAAAATAGATGTTGGCTATATTGTAACTTATTTACCCTAGTAACAAATGCTTCTAACAGCTATGTTCTATTAGGAAATATGCCTCTTTTGGTACTTGAATTTTGATAAAATGAACAATTAAGTACCCAAACTTTTCAAAAGTCTAATTTCATATCTAATTGGACTTTTCATGCCCTTATACACTACCCACTCAATTGTTCCCTAATATATGTAAACTATTTCAAGAAACAATAAAAGAGTAAATGTAGTGAAAAAGGGGCATAGAAAATTTAATTATGTATGAAATTATATTTTCTGAAAGCCTAAAATGGGCATGAAAAAAGTTTAATTAGGTATGGAATTAGACCTTTTAAAAGTTTAGGTATCTAATTTTCCACTTCATCAAAGTTTAGGTAATAAAAGAGGCTTTTTCCCTTTCTATTAACCAGCATCCCAATGCCACAAATTACCATTCGAATGCTACCTATAAAATTATTGCATCATGTTATAGACCATGTTAGAACATTGTGATAAAAGATATTTTAATCATGAGAAATGTGTCTATTGTACGAACGCCAACTCTTGGTGTCCGAATGCTAGTTGTAGTTCACGTGATCAATCTTCTTATCATGTTAGTATCTGGATGCCATGCCTTGAGACGAGTCTAGCATTTGAATGCTAGTTGTAATGCAACTAGGTTTTGCAACTTTGCTAACAAGCAGAAACACAACACATAAATCACACAAACATAAACTCATCATCTTATAAAAACCTTTGGTCAATTAAGTCCAACTTAAATCTAACAAATGAGTAAATTTGTAATGTATTTCCACATAAAAATTCAACTTGAACCCTTTGGTTCAAGATTTATTTTTGGAGAAGGATTTAAATCTAACCTCCAGGAGGTTAAGCCAGTTTAATTTGACCCATCTTACAATCTAAAACAAATATTAGAAGGTTTCGTGGACTTGCATCTTTTTATAGAAGATTCTTAAGAACTTTTAGTGATTATCGCTCTATCATTATTAGGTATATGGAGAAGAATATAGGATCTAAGTTGATTGAGAAAAAATCAAAAGAGATTTGAAGAGGTTGAAGAGAAACTTACCATTGTGCTTACATTGATTTTATGAGATCTTAACAAGATTAGTGGAGCTTAAATATAATACATCAGGTGTTGGTGTTGTCTTTATACAAGAAAAATAACCAATAGTTTACTTTATTAAGAAACTCAATGGATCAACATTGAATTGCTCGTATAAGGCAAGGAATTATACTATTTGATTTTAGCCTTTAACTATGTGCTATTGTTATATGCTTCCAAAGGAATTCATTGTTTATGCTTACTATGAATCACTAAAATGTTTGACATGACTGAAGAACTATCTAGGAAGAAAGTGAAGTGGGTAAAGTTTCTTGGGAGCTTTGTTCATGTGATAAAGTATAAGTAAGAGAGTGTAAATGTAGTTGCTGATATATTGATGCAAAGGGATGCCTTAATCATTAGTTTGTACTCTATATTGCTCAGGTTTAGTTGTTGATGGAACATTATGTTAGAATGACTATTTTGGTCCTATTGTGACAAAATTTACTTTGAAACCAACAACAGAAGGCCATTATCCAAATACCTTCTAATCCTGCAAGGAAACTGTCTATGAAAGAAAGTCTTCTAGAAGGTTATTAGAACATCTAAGGAGCAAAGCAAGTTTGAGCTACTAAAGGAACATTTCTTTTAGCTAGTTATTATCATAGATGAGATATGAAATAATGTGTTGTGTGCAAGAAAGATAAAAAAAGGAAGGGAAACATTTTTTAGTTTACATGCCTTTTTATATCATCACACTAGTGGATGGATATTAGCATAGATTTCTTCTTGGTTTGCTTAGGATAATTAACGGAAATATTTTTTTTAATGGTAGTAGATAAGTTTAGCAAGATGAAAAACATTTTCTCTTTCCATAAGACATATATTGTATTACTCATTGCTACTATCTTTGTATAAGAAATTATCAAACTTCATAGGATGCTTGACAACATTGTTTCCAACAGAGATATGAAGTTTCGAAGTTTCTACAAAGAGGTTAGGAGCTAAATTGATATTCAATTCTTCTTGGCATACAAAGACAAAACAAAACTTGTCAACTAGACTCTAGCTATTATGGGAAAAATCTCATTGATTAGGATTGGTGCGTAACTATTGTTGAATTCCCTTATAATAATTTATACATAGTTCCATAAGTAAATCCTCCATCTGATGCATATGGTACAATCTCCATGCCTTTGGAATTTGTGAAAAATAAGAGTTTTAGTGGGATTACTCTTCAACTTAGTAAGAAAGTTACTAACCAACAACAATATGACAACAGTGGTAAGAAGGACATTATTTTTTTACTATGAGAGTTAGTTTAGATTCATTGAAGAAACCAAGTAAGCGGTTTTAAAAGTCCACCCTGAAAGTTAATGATCCAATTGGAGTCCTTAAGAAGATTAATTACAACGTATATCAGTTAGAAAATAATGTGAATTAGAATTAAGACTTGGTTAGAGCTATAGCTAATGACCCGATCACAAACTATGAGTTTAAATAATTTTGCTAGGATGTCTAAAAGGTTCTTTGTTATAAAATAAAAAAATATGGGGAAAAATTCTTGTTACATCTTGTGAGCTTAGAAGGAATTTTGCTTATTGGTATTAACTTTGAATTTTGAAGTATGCATTTCTACTTCAGCATAGGAAATTGCTTCTAGCTTACACTAGCTTCTTTTTTTTTTTAAAAAAAAATTTAGTATGTACAAATGCATTTACTTTTGTTTCTATCAATAGTTCTACTACAGATGCTAGTTTGACCAAAACTTTCAATTGAGGACTAGGGTTTTTGCCTGGATATGCACAAGATATGGTGAAGATACAATTAAATATATGGAATGTGCTACTTTAGAAATAAATATTTTGGAAGTTATTATACTTCTTCATTTGTAATTATTTTCCTCGATTGATTTTATGCATATCTAGACTTTGACCACATATAAATACTTTCATGTGACCTTATGGGAATCAATTATTGGTGATTGAATCATATTTTCCTTGTTTAAATTCATTGCTTTTAACTCTATGCTCTTATCATTCTAGCGATTGCAGCAAGCAAAATTGTTTGATCTATTCATGAGTTATGTCAACTTGTTGAGCTTAGTTCAATATTTTCTTGTAGTTGTATTTAGGGAGAGTTGTTTAAATCTGTAATTCATATTACTTTATTAAAAAATACATAAAATTAATTTTTGTTTGAGTAAATTAGAAGATGTTGACGTTTTACGGGTAAGTTCATTTAAGATATTAATGTTTTGAATAGTTAAAAGAAAAAAGAATCAATGTTTTGTAAAATAAGTTAAATGTGATATTAATATTTACAAAGTTCATTTAAAATATAAACATTTAGTTAAGTTTTGATCAATTATTCATAATTTTCCTCAACGATTTGTTATAGACACCTCATTTGACCCACTTTGTAAAATGTTGATTCACTTTTTAATTACTCGTAATATTAATGTAATATCCCAAAATATAAGGTGATAAAACTTTAATTATTGAGATATCTTGGTATAATGGCTTAAAGTCTATCAAAACTCTCAGATTAAGTGTGCTCAATGGAGAACACTCCTAGGATGAGTGAACATTTGGGAAGTAATTGGCATCAAGGACAAAACTGAGTGACATTTTACTAAAGCGAACAATACCTTTATGGGTAAGATTTTAAATGTTACAGGTGATAATGTAATATCCCTCAAATGTAAGGTGGAAACTCTAATCAACGAGGCACCTTTTTGTATAATGACTTAGAGTTTATTAGAACTCTAAAGTTAATCATACTTACTGAAGAGCACTTCTAGATGGGTTGTAAACCCATAGAATTTCAGTAAGTTTAAATATAATCCCTAGAGTCGATGTCGCAATTGAAACCCTAAAAATGATTCAGTAATCATAAACCTAGACACATCAGAAAGATCAACAAACCAGAATATCAAATGAATTTAATAAAGATAGAAACCCTAAAAAGAAAATGTTACAAAAACTTTTCACTAAAAACAATAGAAGTTTTTTGAAACCCTAATTGTTTCTGAAACCTAAAACGAAAACAATTTTCATATTTAATGCCGACACATAAATCGAGACGACAAATCGGATAAAATTGATAATAAAATAATATTAAATTATTTTTCTAGCATGCTATATATTTTATCGATTTATAAAATGTCAATTAAATAGTTTTACATAGATCTTAATTTCTACTGCTAATAACTGTCATTTCATTTTACGATTCACACCATACTTACTCTCACACATGCTATACTGAACATCTTACCTATTCTTACACATATCATACTTAAACTTCTCCTTCAATTTTCTTTTATCTCTCTCTCTCTCTCTCTCTCCTCTCCCATCCCCCCCCCCCCCCCCCCCCCCCATTTCCCCTTCCCCTCACCCTAACGCTTTTCCATCTCATTTCTCTCTCTTTTCTCTTCTATAAATACCCCTTACCTCCCTCACTTCAAATACTTTAGTGATACCTTTTTAAACACTTTAAAAACTTTCTCAAATTTCTCTCTTTCTCTCCCTTTTTCCCCCTAAGCAAGCTGCCACCTTCCCTCTCTCTTTTCTCCCTCTCGACTTCTCTACTTCTCACACATACACACTCTTTTCCAACATTTTACTTAGGTAAACACACTAAACATCCTTCCTATCTTATGTTATATAAGCCAAGTATGTGTCTTTATGCAAGTTTCCATGAAATATCCTAGTGATGTAGGATGCTAGGAATGGAAAATGTAAGACATCATACTTGAGTCTTGTTACATTTATGTTTATGCTGATCTACTTTCTTGTATACTAATATAACTTTTATAGATGTAACTATATGTATGTGTGTATATATATAATTTTTAGAGTATATTGCTCACTAACCTAACTTTTATTTTCATGGTCTTTACATTTTTGCAATTTATTTTCATAGAGACTTATCCTAAATCAAAGTCTCACACTTATCCATATTCAAGTCATAAGAGGACTTGTCTATTTCAAAGTCCTGGTAAGCGTTGTCAAATTCTAAGACTCCCATTTTACCTTATGTTAGTGACTTATCCACTCCAAGCCCCGGGAAACCTTGTCCAAAATCTAAAACTCCCATTTTACTTTATGTTCATTTTATGATTTCTTGTCATTAAGTTCTTTTATGATCATCTTAATATTATGCTATTTTAGGATTTATTTTTGGTGTTCCTAAACATATAATGTTCATAGTGATGTTGTGATAATCATAAGATGATTTTTGAACTCAAAATGCTATGATGGCCAAAAGACTTTAAATTAAAAGTAAGAACAAGATGATGATTATAAGATTATCATGATATTCACTTACCAATTTAGAGGGCTTGGCATACAGTGGGAGATTCATGTAAGTTATGAACCTCTACAACATGACAATTGTTTGTTTTGTAAAATATTTTCTAAAACTTGATTTTTTGTGCATGAAAAACTATTTAGAAAAGGAGAAAATTAAAAAAAAAAAAACTCCATCCTCCAAATTGAAGAAGCCGTGATTTGCACAAGTGAATGGGGATGAGAAATTTTGATTTATCTTTTCAAACCAACTTGGTTTTAGTGTTTTAAAAATGATCAACCACCATCTCCATCGATGCTAACACAACAAACACAGACTACCCCATCGCCACACTCAAAGCTAATAACTACTTCCCATAATAGTTGTGACAACCACCAAGCTTAAATCCAAACCAATTAAATCATCATAGATCATTCATCTCCAAAACCAAACCTCATACGCCACCGCTTTGAGCCCAAACACCATCTTGAGGCAAACCACCCATCCACCAAACAACAACACACAATACTAACTTACCCCAATCGAACTTGACCCATCAACTACTACTGCCACACCACTCAAGCAACTCAACTTCACCGCCGCTACCACGAAAACAACTTCCACACACCATAACCACCGTCTCTACTACTCTACTCCAAATCTAAGCCGAAACATACACAAACCCGAAACATAACAACTACTCTAAATAACCAAGGCTGCCTTCAACATTCATGCAACTTCTACCACAGGCCACCATTGAATGCAGCATTCATGCAAGACGCAACTTCCAGAACAACCAAAAACATTCATGTAACTTCCTTTTTTGTAAAAGGCCTTTAGTGACAACTTGTGATAAAAAGGAAATATAGTGAGAGAAGAAAAAATGAAGAGGAAGAAGAAGGGGGAGAGAGAGAAAGAAGGTGTGAAGATGATGGTTGCTTTGGAAGAGAGAGAGAGAGTAGAGAGATAAAAAAGAAATGGCAGAGAGAGTAGACAAAGAGAAGAGAGAGAGAGATTTTATTTTATTTTATTTTTAGTATTTGACACGTGTCATATGCCAATTGGTGTACTTGTCCATGTAGGATAACATCGTTAATGGTGTTAACAGAGGTAGTGAAAATGGCCAATTGATTTTCTCAAAAGTTCAAGTAACTAATCAACCGTTTTGGCAAAGTTCAAGCATAAAAAGTGGTTTTTTTCCTATTGATTATAATGAACTATGATGATTCATTTAAATTTAAGTTGACTTCAATGATTTTGAAGTTGCTTTTAGTGTTAGAATCAAGTTTATATAATTATGTTAGTTTAGTAAATTATGGTAATTTTTCAAAAAGTTTGAATATACTAGAATATGATTATATCATTACGTGTGTTCTTAATGATTATTGTAGTGATCATGAAAGCTTCAAGTTACTTATATAAAATGTACATGTTTCAATGTTTCATATTTCATAAAGAGTTATTAGATTGATTACTTGTTATAAGTTTTATAATAAGATTTTGAATGTGCTTTAATGTGATCTTACTACTGATCATGATATTCAACTTGTTGCTAAATAATACTCATGCTTGATCATTTTTTTTTTTTTGGGCCTAAAAAGGGTAAAAACATGTTTTTGAATGAAAATTTCGTGGAATTTTGGATCTAAACTTAAATGAACTTCTTGAATCATCAAGGTAGTCATAACAATCTTCAAATTGGCTAAAGTATTAAGATTAAGTTGAATTTTAATATTGAAACTTGATTTAATTATTATTGAAATGATGTTTGATTTTCTATAGTAATAGAAAATATGAAATAATAATATAATTTTTTATTGAGAATTGAATATTCTAAAAAATTATTATTAATTAATATCTATTATTAAAGATAAATAACTAAATAAAATGAATTAATTTAATTAGCTGAACCAATATCTTTTAGATTGAACCGTGACTTGCTCAAAGTCTGTCCTATAGTGATTTTATAATATATATATATATATATAATATCTTTTCATTTAAAGTTATTTTATGCTAGATTGACGTCACGTTTAAGTTAAGGATTTAGTTTAAGGATTGAATTCGAAATGTTACTCTTATATAAATTAACTATAAAATATCCCGAATCGATTGAAGTAATTAATTAAACCATAACTAAATAAATACTGGTTAATTTAAAAATAAAATTAATGGTTAACAATTTCAAAATTATTAAATCACCCTTAATTTAAAATATGATAAGTATGAGTATTGTAGCAATTAAACTATATAAGATATTTCCTTAAGAAGGCTATAAATTTACTAAGCTACCTTTATTTACGTATAGTAAGAGGGGATTGGGATGTTTTGGAAAACGTGGGTTAAATAAAAATTAAAAGGAAGAATTGGCTAATATATAATTAAAAACTCAAATAATAGAAGGATCTAGAATTAAAATCCATCCTCTCCTCTCAGAAAAATGATTTGACACTTAGGACTGAAGAGCTGCATCTTCATCTTATTTTGATTCAATCAATCAAGTAAAGGTTGATTCAATGTCCACAGGAGCCATTTATCAAGATCCTTAGTTGATTTGCTAAGAATCCTTCCTCTTTACCTTAGTTAATTAAGTTTAACATATTAAAATTTAGGGAGAATTAAAGAGAGATCAAGTGAATTGGGGCAGCGTTGAAGAGTGGCTTGGCGTCCTTAATGATTAGGTAATCTCAATTCCAAATTTTTAAGTAGTTGAGCTAAATTCATGATATGATTGATACATTAGGTTAGATTTATATTTCTAGATAATTTGAGGATAATTTTGTGTTTTTCAAGATTTGTTTATGGATAAATTACACCAGAATGTATCAATATTTAAAAGTAAGTTTAATTAAAGTAATAAAATTTTGAGTGGTTAAAAGTTTTGTAAAATGAATCAAATGAAGTATCAATTAGATTTTCCTTAGTTTTTGTCAATGATAAATTATTAATACCTTATTTGACTTACTTTACAAAATAATGATTTCTCTTTTTAACTATTTGAAATGTACGTTGATACCTTAAATGAATTTTATCTTTAAAAGTTGGTTAATTTTTAATCACTTGAAATATTGATATCATTATTGATATCATAAATGAACTTAAAGGTTGATACATTTGAATATAATTTACCTATTTGTTTACTAAAGGTGCTTAATCTTTTTTTTTTTTTTTGTTACGGTATATGTCTTATATATGTATAATAGCTAATTGAGCAATTTTATTCAAATATGGATTTAATTGAATAATGTCATAGACATTTGTATTTCATAAATAAAATGTGTCTTATATTTTTACTTTTTATTGACTCTACTTTAACCCTTTGATCCCTAATCCCCTAGTATGTTCGGATTAAATTCCCCATTTAATTTTGCTAAAACAACATTAGAGCCACCTCTTTTATAGGTTGGATGTTTATATTGGTCATCATGGGGTGTGTATGAACCGGGACCGTCCCTAAACAGTCCTTGCCGACTCCATACCAATGAAGTGGACTATAAAGGATGGGTATGAACTGTCGTATGACTCGTTGGTTCTTGTAGGTTAAGGCAGTTTGGAGTGGAATACTCAATGGGTATTCCGGGTATGGGAATAGCCATTCGTGAACCGTGAACCAGTAGTTTCGACTCGAATCCACTAACCAGTTAATTAAAAAAAACAAACGAAATATGCCGCAAAGACAAATCAAAGTGAGCAACTATGCAAGTGGGATCCATCGAAAATAAATTTTGTAGGGGGTGTATGTTTCTATGCGAAAATTGGGAGTAGGAAGTAGGGGCCTGCTTTTTAATGCAACAATTCCAATTGCTGTATACGACAAAGGTCTAAAAATATAATTAGCATGCATCAATTTTCAAACTATCAGTTTGAATAATTTCTACGTATTACCTAGAATGAATTTTGAGCCGCGTAAAAATAAAGAACTATATCTGTATCTAAAGATGAGCACTTGCCCTGAATAATATTAGATTCCACCAATTTCAATTTTGCATGTTGAAAATTTTTAAATTGTTAGGAATTTGACAACTTGATGCACTTAAAGTTGCAAAGAACAAAGGCCATAAATTAACGATTTCATGTTCAAAAATACCAAACATTCCTGTGTGTGTTCTTAAATTTGTGATTCCTCTACTCCCTCCTCTATATTAATAAGTACTTGATATGCAAAAATTTAAATATTTGGTACTAACTCGCATTTCTTTTATATCTTGTACTAAAGGGTTACCTGTTCGTAGCTATTTCCCGTGTTTGTTCTTAAATTTCTAATTCCTCTACTCCTACCTCTACATTACTACGTAGTTGACATACAAACAAAAATTCTATGGCTTCCTTTTTCTTTAATGGTTCATCCAAAAAATCTGGAAAGAAAGACAAATTGTAGGGGAAGCTGCTTAAATGTCAGGATGAAACTACTATTAATATATATAAGGATGCTGACTGTTATGACTTTAACGAGCCCTGAGGCTTCGACTTTGAATTTACACTTGATCAATTTCCTTTAGTTTCATTGGGTTTCGAGACGTTCAATCTTATTTACCATCCATAAAGGGATGATGACAATAACTCCCAACATCTGGAGTTAGAACCATTAACATAACATGAAGCTGAGGATTATGGTGGTTTAGGTGAAGAAATATACCCTTCTATTGAGGTAAATCCATCAGCCAAGCCATCTTGACTTTATAAGTCTAATATGTTTACTAAACATTTAAGGAAAGTGAAAGGTTTGAATGGGAAGACTAGGGTGTACTACAATTATTGCAACGCCAACTATGCCTTTTCTAAGGGATGTGGATATGGGAGTCTTTCCAAACATCTCAACTCGAAGCATCCTAGTGAATATGGAATGGATCCATCACAACAACAAATATCATGGTCCGATTAGAAGAAAGAAGCAAGGCTAAAGCAATATAAGGACGAACCATATTGTGATACTCTGGTGCAAATGATAAATGGGTTGCATTTGGGTTTCAACGCCAGTGAAAATGTAGATCTCGTATCCCACCATCAAGAAACTCTACAGCCATAAGCTCTTATATTGAGTGCCTTCACAATGAAATGACATTAATTAAAAGTGTACTGGAGGGTTAAGACGTAACTACAAGCTACGTTCACTAATCTCGATACATGTGTCTTTATTTGTTCCGAAATTTGCATTGATAGAGGGGGTGAAAGCTCTTACATGGGTATTATATCTCATTGGATAGATCGACATTGGGTAATGCATAAACGATTGATTGCATTACATAAAATGGATGAAGCCCATATGGCGCAAAACATATATATGACGATACGAATAAGTCTTGATGAATACGGTTTGACCAAAATAATTTTCTTCATAGGTTTTGATAATGTTGCAGCAAATATAGCCAGTATTTCTGACCTACAATGGTTATGTCAGCTAATGCTTGGGGGGACATCTTTTCATATAAGATGTGCATGTTATATCTTAAATTTGTACATGAAGGATGGAATGGAGTTTTTGAAAATCTGTACATCTCTGATAAAAGCTATGGTTGACTACATTATACCATCCATCGATTAATAGAGAATAGTGGAAATGGTGTAGTGTGCATGGTCATAAACCAAAAAAATTCAAAAAAGATGTGCAACACCGTTAGAATTTGACCTACGAGCTTCTAGCTAGTGCAATACCATACAAGGAACTACTTTGCAGCTTCACCATTGCACATATACCTAACATACCACTGCATCCCAATGAATGAAATGTTTATAGCAACTTGTTGGAACTGTTGAAGGTCTTTTGTAATTGCACAAATGTTTTCTCTCGGGTGTACAACCCTAGTATACATTTGTTTTTACTGGAAGCCTACAACATCATTGGGATGCTCCAATAGGTAAGATCTGATCCCATTTTGCAAGCATGTGTTAACAATAAGACTCACAAGTGGTTGAAGTATTATAGGGAAATTTCTATGGTATATAAAGTAGCATGGTTGCTAGACCCATGCAATAAAGTAGAGGGACTTCGGGAAGTCCTGGATTATTATTACAAATATGTGGACAAGATGTCAGACACTTAAGAAATTTATGCAATTTCTGCAAGTGATGTGGTCAAAGAGACAACTAATGTGTTGTTGAACTTGTATTTCTATTTTAGTACCACATACAGTAGACAAATACCTACCAATTCAGCAACTCTTGTCAATGCTCCAACATCTACTATCGTAGAGATACCCGAAGTGGTGCTGCAGCACCGACGATTCAAAAACACCGCGACATTGGCAAAAGCGGATTAGATTTATAGATCGACAAGTACAACATTCGACTTTGGTGACATGGTAGACGCATACAACTTTGACATCCTCGACTGGTGGAAATACTACAAGGAGATATTTCCAATACTATCTCGAATTGTCAGACAAGTATTGGTTACACCGGCTTCAACTACGGTAGCTGAGCAAGCTCTTAGCATTGTGGACTAGTAGTTGGATAAGCATAGGTCCGCGTTTGGCCCAATGACAATTGAGGCACTAGTGTGCAACCATGATTCAACTAAGGCAAAACGACGACAACAAGACTTGAAGGGCTACTCGAGCAAGGAAGATGAGTACTTTAGTGACTTTAACTCCTTTGCGGGGAGCACAGCTACTAACTCTCCAGGTAACTAAAGAAACCAATGAGCATTCCGTTTATGTTTAGTTGTTTGTTATTATTCTATCATGTGTGCTAATGCTGTAGTCTGGGCCAATGAGCTGTTTATTTATGATTAGTTGTTTGTTGTTCTACTAGTATGTGTGTTAATGTTCTAACGATGTACTCCTCAGAGTTAGGATGTATGTTAATCTACTACTTTGTGTTTGTTAATATTGTTTATGCAATAACCATTATTTTATATTGAAATAATTACAAATATATATTTGTAGTATAATTGACAAAAATTTTAATTTGGAACTTGTAAATTTGAAGAATTTATAAATTTGGAATTTTTTGACAATTAAAAAGAAAAATTCTAGTTCACGATTCGTGTGGAATCTGAAACTAGAACCACTAGACCTGGCGGTTCCATGGAATCGTGAACTAGCCTGTCTTTGCCAGTTCTAGTTCCGATTCCACCGAAAGTTGAACATCGAACCGATAGTTCCGGTTCGGGTCTTGAATCGACCTGAACTGTGCTGATGCTTAATTGTGTGTATGCCTATTTTAGCTAATATCGATAATAAAATATATAAAAAAATACCACATCATATTTATTAAATTTGGTCTTTAACAGGCTTTTAACATACATTATGCCGGTGTTTTTAAAAATTGGAGATCCGACGAATCTACCAGTCGATGACGGCCTATTGTAGTAAGAGACAATTGGAGACGAGCTAATATCGAATGTTTTAGGTACAATGTACATAGCTATCCAGCACTGGTTTGCTAATGCTAAATGTATTGTTGGCTGGGAGACAGTTTAATGCCATGTGAATGAAAACTTTGGCAAAGTGATGCTTGAATAAGAGATAAAAATGCCAAAAAGGTATATACTCATCCTGAAGAGCCAGCGAGCCAGCACTGCTATAAGCATTGTGGTCTTGAATTTTTGGGTATTATAAGACTGTACACAATTTAAAAAAATTGTCGATGTATTCTAAGGTACGAAAACCAAATTCATAAGATAAAAAAATTCAAATTTTTAAATTTCAAAATTATTTATCCTGATTAAATAATATAAAAATTAATTAAATAAAAATATGACAATATAAATAGAGATGGATAAACGGGTCTGACGAGCTATGTCGACTTACTTCGCTCTACAAGTTAAAAGGGTTAGGTCAATTTGATCCCTTTTTAATGGGCTAGAATTTTTTGTTCTAGGCTTGATCCACTTTAGCCCTAGAGCTGGGCAAGTGGGTTAAATGGGCCAACCCGGCCCGACCCATGCGGGCTGGTGGGTTAAACGGGCCAACAAATTTTAACCCACTTTAATAAACGGGCCAAAATTTATAACCCTAACCCAACCCACTCGGGCTGGTGGGTTAAACGGGCCAGCCCACTAACTTGATTCATTTAAAATTTTGTTATATTCTTTTTTCAGGTTTTACGTTTTACACTAACCAATGTTTCAAATTGAAAATCAAATTTGCAATTCGAAAAGTAAACAACCAGAAATTCAGAAGTACTTATTGTAAGTATACATGAATGCAATATGCCTAACTTTGTCCAAACATGAAAGAGTAGCAACACAGTAAAATCTAATGAACAAGGAATAAATTCGAGAATGAAAAGCAAGAATTTCAACTAGATTAATCAAAGCGCATGGATGGAACGCAAGATGAGCAAACCCTAAATTTGGAACCATCTAAAAGAAATTCGTGAAGTGAAAACAATACATAGAAAGATTAGAGACAAACAGTTAGGGAGAGATCTGTGGTTGCACCCCCCACAACCACGAACCACCAGTTCACCAATGGCTTCTTCATAAATCATAAGCACACAAAGTCATACTAAAACCACAAGCTAATAGTTTCATTTAAAATCCATTTCACTCGCCATCTCATCATCTAAAAAAAAAAAAAGAAAAACGACTAAAAACACAATCCTTTCATGCATCCACCAAAAACATTTCTTCCCCAAAAAACATGTCTTCCATCCATCAACCATCAATAACTACATTCGAATCCGCCTTTGACAATGCTACCTCAAGTCCTTTTGCACTTTCATCTACAAATCACCAAATACAAATAATATATATAATTAGATGGAATTATTGAAAGGTAAACATTGTAAATTAAGTACTTATAATATTAAAACAAGAAATTACCTTCCCATGCAAAGCCTTGTAACCAGTTACGTGTACATACTAAAGCTTCCACATTTTCAGGATGAAGAGAACTCCGGTACTTGGTAAGAATACGAGCACCAATACTAAACGCAGACTCAGATGCTACTGTAGTAATTGGAATACTAAGTACATCAGAAGCCATGATGCACAAATCTGGGTACCTTTGATGTTGAGTTTTCCAATATTCAAGCACATCCAACTCCGAATAGAAATTCATGTCCATTGCCGGTTCATCTAGGTAAAGATCTAAGGAAGATTTTCCAGTAGTCTCCACTTCAATTTGACAGTATTCCTACAATATTGAGAAAAAAAAAAAAGAGAGTTATCAATTTTGATCATTTAATAAGAAACATTACAATAAAAGAGAAATGAAAAAAAAAAAAGAGAGTAATTATTGAACTTACATCAAGAGTAGCAATATCTATCCCCAAACTCTTTCCAAGGACCCCAAGTACTTTACTTCTGTCTACAACTGCACCTCCAAGTCTTGGTTCAACTTCAGAAGATCCAGCTTGAGAGCTACTAGAACTTCCTTTACCTATCTTGCTCTTATCATAGTCCTCAAAGAGTTTGTATAATTTGCTCTTAATTTTAGCCAACTTCTCCCCAGAAGTAAGTGGATCAATCTTATTAAAGCAAAACTTCAAGAATGTGAACTTCATTCGAGGATCAAGGACAGCACCAAGTGCAAGAATAATGCTATATTCCCTCCAATACTTGTCAAATTTTTCTTTCATTTTAATAGACATGTCCTTTAAAACCGAATCCTCACTCATTGTATTGTCATTCAATAAACACTCAATTCTCCACACTTGTAAAAAGTACAAGTTTGAAGTTGGGTAAGTTGAACCAGACATCAAATTGGTGATGGTGTAAAAAGGACTCAAAAACTTGCACAACTTATGTGCTCTTTCCCACTCCTCCTCTGATGGACAAAATCTATAATTTGAATCATTCAATTGAAAGCAGGAAAAAGCACGCTGATATTTAAGAGCACTATCAAGCATAAGATAAGTAGAATTCCATCTAGTAACCACATCTAAGCGTAGCCCAACACAAGTATCAACATTTCCAACTTGTTTAACACACTCCCAAAAATGTTTCATTCTACTATCTGACCCCTTAACATACTTCACACTCTCTCTTATCTTGTGTAATGCTGTGCTAGCTACTGTTAAGCCCTCCTTGACAATCAAATTAAGTATATGAGCACAACATCTAATATGGAAAAATTCACCATCACACAATAAAGTCCCATGTAATTTAAGCTGATCTTTCAGAAACTCTTGCATACGATCATTAGCAGATGCATTATCCAAAGTAAGAGAGAATATCTTTTTATCTATACCCCAATCTTTCAAAAAGTCAAATATTTTCTTTGATAATTCAAAGCCTGAGTGAGGAGGGGGCATATAACAAAAAGAAAGAATTTTATTGTTAAGCTTCCATTTACCATCCACAAAATGAGCAGTTAAGCACATATAACCCTCCCCAGTGCAAGCAGTCCATAGATCAGAAGTCAAACAAACTCTACCAGGAATTCCCTCCAAGACATTCTTCAATTTATTCTTTTCTGCTAAGTATAGTTTCATAACATCAGATGCAACTGTTTTCCTAGATATGGGAACATACTCAGGATAGAAAACTTGTACAAATTCTGTAATCCTCCTATATTCAATAAATGAAAATGGCAGATCATGTTCAATGATCGCCATTGTCAAAACATCACGAGCATGTTTGTAATCCACTTTTCTAGACTTTAATTTTCCAGATTGATCAATGATCATATCACCTATATCTTGATACTTAGCAATCAAACGACATTTTACTATATGTCGACTTAGAGTTGATGTCCCATATTTAGAACTACCCATAACATACTCTTTTCCACATCCATTGCACTTTGCTCTTTCTTTACCATCCTTTCCTATGCCTATCTTTGTAAATGATTGCCAAACATGAGAAGTACTTTGTCTAGGTCTCTTACCTTTACAATCATCGTCATCCAATTCAATAGATGATCTTGTACTTGTTTTGGATGGCATGGTAACAACATCAACCTCACAAGCTTCTAAGTCATCACTTGTATTGACACTTGTTAGTAGTGTCGTTGCTTATAATATTATCCATGCTGCAAATAATGAAATAAACCATAAAAGTAAGAACAAATGATATAACAAATTAACAATAGTATGTTAAAAGAATCCAACTCCATGGGAAGGACTAAAACTGATCAAGGGTATATTGATCATTACATAAAGAATTATTAAGTAGCTCTATTTAAAAAGGAAAGTTGGGAAATTAAGGAAAGAAAAAGGAAGAAAAGAAAGATTGGTGAAAAGGAAATAAAAACGAATATGAATGCGTAGGCAATAATATATATGAAAATCTGCTGCTGTGGAATAGAATATACATAGTCATGTAGATGAAGGAATTAGTTATCGCACCATTGAGTCTTCACAAGAAACAAACATTGAAAAAGCAAGTGCACTTTTCGGAAGTGTGCGGACAGTTTGAGAAGGAATCAATATTTAGTAGAGCGACTTTGGCTCCACATGCAGATGGCTTATTAAATCTTATTTGGAATGAAATTTCTGCCATTGAATTCATGGTAGAGGGTATTATATAGTGATTATTTTTGCTTTTTATCAAAATTTGAATTATGAATTTTGTCATAATATATTAAAAGAAAATTGAAATATTCCAATTTTATTTAATTGGATTGATATCAAGAAAAGATACAATTACCCTTAAACTTTTTGTCAAAATAATTCTTATAATTTAAAATAAATGGACCAAAAATCACAAAGTGAATATCCAATTACTGTCATCATCTGTGGCCGATCCAACCCCAGGGAATTATTGAAAAAGTTAATCAGGGTCTGAAATTTAAATTACCATGAGGTCCATGATGGAATGCCGCGGTATTAAAAGACAGAACAATGCAGACAAAGTTATTAAAACCTAAAAGAAAAGGATGCCGACATGCCAAAGGATTTAACATTCCACGGGAATCTACAGCTTTCGGTTGCTCGACTTCGGAGAAGAAAACATAATATGTACAATATATATTATCATACAGTCATGAAATCCGATCGACTGTTGCATACTGATCTGAAACTTTACCCCGACAAACACAAACTCAAAGACCAATGTTAACCCAAAATCAAATCAAATACCAAAAATACAACATCAAACACACTAATTCCGACCACCACACCAAAATAACTACCACCATCGAACAATAATGCGGCCACCATAAACTAAACACCTTTCAAATCAACAAAAACAACCATAAACTCAAACTAAATCCAAACCAGAAATTTGATAGCTTCGAAAAATTGATTACTACTCCTCAACATCACACCCCATCAACAACCAACGAAAACACACATACTACACTTCCACATCCACATACGGATCCAATCTTGAAGCTTACGAGATAGAGAGAGAGATTAGAGAGAGAGAGAGAGAGAGAGAGAGAGAGAGAGAGAGCTTGCTTACCGATGCAGTTGGAGACTTGCAGTGCGTGTCAAGCGGAGGCCGGAGATGGACGACGTTCGACGTCGGAGATGAGACGGTCTGACCGTCAGAGCCTCCGAGGACCGAGGCAAGAGTGAAGAGCCGCAAGTTCCGCAAGATGCAAGACCGTAGGAACTGGAAGGCAGCAGAGACGAGAGTGTTTCAACTTTGAAATTTAGGTTTAAAAGTTAAAACCTAAAAAAAAAAAAAAAAAAAAAAGAGGAAGGTGGGCCAACCCGGCCCGTTGCGGGTTAACCCGCTTTAACCCGTGGGTTAAATGGGCTGGGTTTTTTTAGCCCGTTTTTAAACGGGTTGAAAAAATTCAACCCTAACCCACTTTAAAAGTGGGTTAAACGGGCCAGCCCACGGTTATGGCCCATTTGTTCAGCTCTATTTAGCCCCATGAGCCAAAATTATATATACATATATATTTATTTTTAAATTTAAAATAAACTATTAATATCACTAAAACTTAAAACCATTGATAATAAAATATTAAATTTGAGTAGGCAAGCACTTTGTCCACATACCGCAGACAAGTTACGGCCACACACATGCCCATTTATGGCTTCTTCTTCTTCGGCATTTTTGTCCTCCATCTCTATTTGCAAATTTAAATATATATATATATATATATATATATATATACACACGTTGGAGAAAATCTAGAACCCATTAGACATTCACAGAAGGGAAATGGGGGAAAAAAAATTTGAAAAGCCAGACTACCACAGTAGATTGGCACAACTCACATGGAGATGAGACAAACTTGAAGACGTTCTGAAGGGGATTTCCAAATTGACATTTACCACAGGCTTATTACTGCTACGCACATGCCCATTTTTCCTCTTAACATTTATTCTTTCCTTTTTTTCTTTTCCCCCCTTTCTGTTTTTTCTTTTATAATATTGTTCCCTGCTGCTCATAGCTATTCTATATCTGGCATTAATTTCATCCTAACATTTCTTTTTTTCCTTCTTTTGTCTTAGAATAAATAGTCCCTCACCTTATCCTTTTTCTCCCTTTTTTTTTTCCCCCTGAGAAACATTGGCTTGCTAATTGGCCCGATTGTCATGATCAATCTACTTTGACCCGTGAGTTAAATCGGCCAAGAAAATTTGATTGTGACCTATTTTTTGAAGTGTGTAAATAGGTCGGCCAGTGGGCTATGGCCGGTATGCCCAGTTCTAAATATGAAGGGTATAATGATCAAAATATAAAATCTCATCTCATGTTTGCATATATAAAACACTAGACAATATAAAAATTATTATCTAGTACCATACATACTGAATGTAATATAAAAAATTATGTTATATAATCACTGATATTGTACTATTAAGTCCTCCTTATCATTTCCAATTCTTAAAACCAAACACTATCTTAAAATGCTATTGTTGGTATATGGTACTAAAAGGATGACCATGTTGATTGTACACGGTGCATGGACTAATGATTTTAGATTTTTTAGAATTCTTCTTAATTAAATGTCGAGGAAGATCACGCATATAAGCGTCATGCAAGTTGATAAAAGAGAAGTGTAATAATTAAATGATAGAATGTTTAAGCTAGTCAGTAAATAAATATGAGGTAATATTTATTCTATTTAATTTTATTATTCATGTTTATTTGGGATAACTGTTGACTTTTTAGAAAATAAGGATCCGTTTAATTTAAAAAATTTCCTAGAAAGGTTTATGTGACTTACCCATATATATATATAATATTATTTAGAATGTGATGAATTTTATACTTCTGAGTCTCTCATGAAATTGTAGCAAATGTTTCCTGATAGCTACTAAGATATTATGAGTCATATTGATCACTAAATTAAATCATTCGATTCTTTTGATTGCTGAATCATATCTAATCATGGTATTGTCCTTATTATTATTATCCACGCTTTAAAACATTAAAAACCCCAATAATATTTTAAAAACACTCATTTTTGCTCATTTAGAATTTTTAATGTATATATTATGTATATACATCTAAGGAATTTCACCAAATAATGGTGAAATCTCATAGATTACCTAAGATAATATGAATGGGGATATATTCTCAACTAGATTCAAATCAAATCAAATCCAATATTATCAAGATGCAGATAAATGAGAAGAAATATAGACATGTGGCATGTATTCGGTGAATATTCTGTTTGGCTAACAATCTATCAAAAAATATTGTAATACAAAGAAGCTTTGAAAATGAATATCGTATTTTTAATCATAAATTATTGCATTTTCAAAGAAAATTTTGAATAAAACAAATATCAAACATAAGATTTTTATCAAGCTTCCTAAAGAAATCAAACCTTGAAACACTATAAATAGTGTGGAAGTCATTTGAATCATCAATAATCACAAAAGCACTCTTATATTTATAACTTTTAGTCATGTTCTAAACGAGCTAGGGTTTAAACATTCAAAGAATTTTAATCTTGAAATTCTCACTCCTTGCAAGCTTTGAAGGAAAACCATCCCGTTGGGTGATTTCTAAAGATGTAATCTCCCAATTGGAAGCTCAAGATCATTATGAAGCTGCCATGAGCAACTTAGGACCTACGAAAGCAACCTACTTCAACATCCCAAACACATACTCCAACTCCTCCAGTAAGTGTTATTGGTTTTCTTTTGTTTATTACTTATTTATTTAATATTTTGGATAAAGAAAAATAGAAAAATTAAAAGGCATACAATGCAATGTAAAAAAAATAATATACATTATATGTAGATATACAATGATATATGTAAATATAAGATAAAGAGGTTACAAACCCATTTTTGACACCTAAAAAGGTTCTTATTTTCTAAATTAGAAAAATTAAAATTGGTAGTCTTCTTCGTAGGGATTTCATCACACCAAACGCTGATTTTGCAAAAAATAAGAAAAAATATTCAAAATTTAAAAGAAACAAACCTGCTAAAGATTTTAGAAAAAGAGTCATGCCAGTCCAATCCCAATTAGTTGATATGTAGGCACCTACAATGCAAATTAAAAATTAGAACATTATTTTCTTTCCTTATACTTTATAAGTGATAATTCAATCACTGATTCTTTTGTAAGTGCTATCTTGTAAATATTGATTCAGGCATTAACGTTCTTTAAAGTCTTGAAGGAATACAATTTAATTTAAAAGTTTAAAAGGTGGTAACCATATAAATTTTAAAAGGATAGCCTTCGAACCCATGAAATCTTCGATTCTTATTAAATTATTTTTTACAAACTAGTAGTTAAGTTAGGATCAACCTACCCATTGATCTTAACTTACTATTTTTTTTCCAACCTTAGTTTGTGGTGACTCCTAAAAAAATTTTCAAAAACCATTTTTTTTTAATTCTTAGTTAAGGGTTTGTATCAAATAAGTTAGGGTTTGGAACAACTTGAATTAAAAGAAGTCGAATTGGAAACCGAAAAATCAAGACTTGACACATTTATTTTCCATTTTTAAATTTGGTTCATGGCGGGCTTTTATTTTTTTTATCATTTCATGGTTTAAGGTTCATCATAATTGTATTAAAATTCTTAGTTTGACATGCTTCATCACTAAGTTGTTAAATTCTTCAAATTTGTACATTGAAGTTTAAAGTTAGTTGTTGGTTTGAATTGAATTATGTTACTAAAAATAGTTATTATCGTGATTGTTAATTATTGTGTGGTATTTAGATCGAAATATCGGGTCTAATTAGATGGTTTGATTTTCATCTGCATCTGATCTGTATCTTATTTATATCTTATTTGTATTTGATTTATATATAATCTATTTGATCTTTTTATGAGTAAAAATGTATATTTTTCATCTATATTTGTTTTTGATAAATAATCTATTTGAAAACAACAAGAATAACATGTTAAGCAAATAAAGAAACAACTAACCAAACATACATTGCTCCTATGTTTATGTTAAGGTTTGACAAAGCATATCGAGTGTCTCATGAAATTCTTGAGTGAAAATGACTAATCAATAATTGATTTGATTGACTAAATTATAAATGTCATCACTGGTCAAGGGGGTCAATTAGATTGAGAGTTTGTTGATGTGCTATAAGATATTATTGAAAGTCTAGAGAAAAAAGAGGATACATAAATTGATAGAACAATTGGAGAAATAACTTAGAATTCTCATAAGTAGCAACTTGTGATCAAATCAGTTGAGAAATTTATGTCTTGTGTGAAATTTCCTTTTGCAAAAACTAATGTGCAAACCATCTAAAAGATAATAAATAAATGCTTGAAACTAAAAGTAAAGAAGCTTATAATAAAGAAAATTTGAAGTCAAGGCTAAGTTTGAGGTTGTGTGTAAAGGAGTTAAAGTTGAATAAGTTCATGAAGAAATGACTTTAGAAATTAAAAACCAAGTTGTATTTAAAAAAAAAAAAATTTTTTTGAGGGAGTATAAAACATGATTTAAGTCAAATGTGAGAACTTTGGTAAGAAGAATACCATGGATGAAATCGTAGAGAATGCTCTTCTTAAAGGTTGAGAATGAAGTAACCCCTAAAAAGAAAGATTAGTGGTAGTAAAGACTTATGAATTTATAAAAACCATTGGTCAGCCATATAGGTTCTTAAAAATGTTAAGTATAGATTAGCTCTTAAGGGTGATTAAGAATATTGAAAAGTTAGATAATGTGGTAATCATGGATGAGGTAAAAGAAATCACGATTATAGAACCTAAAGTGAAGAAATAGAAGTAGTTAACATAGTTGAACCTCCAAAGGAACCATTTCCTAGTGTTGCCCATCTAGTAGAAGAATTATTCATTATACTATGTAGATTAAGAATTTTTGTGCCTTAATCTAGGAAAGCTTGCCAAAATATGACATGAATCAAACTTATGGTGATGCATTATTACCTATGTATCATGTCCATCCTTCATTGTCAATGTGTGCAGATAATTGACAACATGATGAGTAGATAAAGATCAAGTTATTGGTGAAGCCATGGATTTAGTTATATAGGAAATAAGAGCATATTTTATGTGTGAAATAATCTAAAATTAATATACTAAACTAATTTGCTTTTGTATGATTAATTGATGACTTGTGAATTTAATTATTATAGTTAAGTTAATATAATTTAATTTGATGATATAACAAATTATTTTTGTATAAGAAATTCTTGAAATTTGTGTACATATGTGTTAGTAAAAATTTAGAAATATGTATGTTTATAGAATTGTGTTAAATTAAGTTGTATGTATGCTGATGCATGGCTTGACAGATTTTGGAGCCTTTAACCTAAGCGCAAGCCTAACTTAATAACAAAAACCAAGCCCACATACACACCCAAAGCCTAAAGACCACTTTCATACACCTTCTAAAGAGTTCCATATATGTCTCAAAAGTCAATAAAGCAAACAAATATCAATCTAAAACAGACCTTCTCTCTCTCCATTGTCTCTCTCTTTGTGTCTTTTCTCTTTCAAGCCTAAAACGACTTAAAATGTTGTCCATTAAAATTTCTTCTGAGCCCTCACAACCAAGATTCAAAGCTAAGAAATAAGATACAAGCCTAAGAGAAGTAAGAAGAAAGCCAAGAAAGTTGGAAAAGTAAACTTGGTTTCTAGAAATAGCCAAACAAGTAAGAAAAGTGGATTTCTTGTTTGTCTTGCTTATTCATGATTTTAATTGATGTTAATGTTAGATAGGAGTAGAACTTTGGTATTCTATGTGAATTAAGGGCATATTATTCTATATATTGACTTAAGTGTGCCAATATGTATATGTACTTCAAATGTTTGATGAAATGAAAGATGAAGTTTGTGGTGATATGACATGTATATGGAAGTTGTTAGTCACAAATAAGTACAACTTAGATGATTTGAGTAATAACAAAGTTTAACAAGCATATGATGAGATTATGTTAGGTTGTTGTGCACATATATGAGTGTGAAATGGGCTTATGTGAATAATTGAACTTGATGTTGTTTAATATTTTGTATAGAGTAACTTTGATATGTTTTTATGAGCATATAAGAGCTTTGTAAAGGGTTAGAAGAGATAAAACTTTAAAAATTTCGAAACAAGTATCATAGGGTAAATGTTCTGTTCATAACGGGTGTAATCAAGGCCGTTATCTCATCGGGTGCAATTTTCCCTATCAATCATGGCCGTTACATGGACCGTTATCTTATCGGAGTCTTTTAAAAAGCTTGATACAACCTAGATTACAGTCGCAATAGGGGCTGTTATCTCCTTTAATGTTTTAAAAAGCTTGAATATGGTTGTGTTCCAAGCCTGTGATTTCTTCTGATTTCTTTTTCTTGATGGACACAACCT
The DNA here is from genome assembly GCA_024138025.1 of Combretum micranthum. NCBI lineage: Eukaryota > Viridiplantae > Streptophyta > Magnoliopsida > Myrtales > Combretaceae > Combretum > Combretum micranthum. The sequence goes on from JAMXBD010001303.1 coordinate 79,383, forward strand.
AGATTATGGTTGTAACAATACCCATTATCCTCTCGGATTACTTTTAAACGAATTTTTACAAAGCAATGGGCATCATGGCCTGGATCACGGTCGTGATTGTAGGCATCATCTATATCACGGCCTATGTAACGAGTGTGATTGTACGTTTGGTACTGTTCATAGAGAAAATATATAAATAAATAATTAATAATAATAGATAAATGATTAATGAAAAATAATGTGAATATTTATAATTGTATAAATAGAGTGTTGTGTAATGATTTGAGTTTTGTCTAAATCTAATGAGTAATTAATGATTTGATTTGTTATTGTGAATTAATTATATTTTATATGAAATGGTTTCTTTGACAGATTCTCGTACTCGACTGAGTTCGAATACACGTCTTTTACCTTATAAATCTACTCATTAAGGTATGCAGTAATGTGATTATTGATTGTTAGATTATATATATATATATATATATATATTTCTAAACCAACTATAATAAAAAAGGAATTAAAAATTGTTTGAATTGATTATGCTTTTTGCCATTGAATCTGGTTCGGGAGCTGCAACCCTGTTAATGAGGTTAATATGGTAGTTTAGACCCTTAAGCCACAGTCATGATGCAATGACCTTTCTTAGTGGCTCGGTGGGTAATTGATAGGGAGTATCGTATCGTTGTAACATTTGCTTACTCTTAAAATGATATGATATGATTTAGTTCACCTTTATAGGGACGATTGAACTAGGTGATATTATTGATTAAGTTAAGTAAAGTTGATAATGGTTGTAAACCCTAGATGAAATTACTTTTTCTTTTTGATAATATAACATATATATAAGTATCCGGGCTGCTTATATCAATCCCTTGAGTAACCAGTTGCTTAGGACCCCCAGATTCCCTAGGATTGAATTCGGAGTTTGAATACTCCAGTATTGTATCGTTGACTTAATTAACAAGAAATAATTATTGTGATTTGCCTTGCATTAGTTTAGAAGTGTGTGCCACATTGTATTTGTTTGTATTACTGTGTACTGGGCTCTGGCTCACTTTCTCTCTTTCAGGTATCGAAGATAATGAGTTTTATGATTCCTTGGGCAATGAAATGGACTATAAGGACTTTTTGGATGAGTGTGATGACTAGGACTCTTGGACTGACCTTATTGTTTTCCTGGCAAAAGAGACTAACTCAAAGTTTGTTTTGTTTAAAAGTGTAATAATATAGACATGGCTTTTTTGTAAGCTTAAATTGTAATATAAAGTATTTACTTTTCCTTATACAATATGTAATATATGGTTTGTAAACTTTAGTATACCAAGTTATTGGTATCCATATGTTGTTATACTAAAGTATCTACTCCTTGATGAGTTGCTTTTTTTAAAGCTATGTTTTTGAACAGTTTAAATAGACAATTCACATAAACATTTTTTTGTCGGACAACCTTACATGTAATATATTTGTATATTATACGTGGTTGGAGACTTGATATATCATGTTTTAATATAGTACATGTTAGGTCCTTACAATGTGTCTTAACCCTATTATATGAAGAGCCCTTAAATTTTGATAAGGTACACAATGATTGGAAAGAATCTCAGACATTAATGACACTTTTTATTTTGGTTGGGTTGATGTTTTGGATTACTTATGTTGTTTGTAAGTTTATATTGATCGATGGGTAATTAAGGACCACTTAAAACCCCAAAATTTTTACCTAACCTTTTTCAAGAGGGATGGTAAGAATAAAGTATAAATCATGCTTCAAATGAACCAATTAAGAAATCAAGGAAGCAAGTTGTGATGAGCTAAAATCAAGTTGAAGTGCTAAAGTAAGGTAAAAGCACTCAAGATATTGAAACTCAAAGTAAACAATTACATGAAAATGGCATACCAAGTGAATGGTAGACTCCATACCGTTTTGACAGTAGCCTACAATTTCAACTATGTCTAACCTACCATTCGAACTATGTCTAACCTACCATTCGGATGATAAACAATAGTCATTTGCATTGGATCGTAAAACATGAAATTTCTTAGTTTTAATTATATGAAGCTTGCTTTATTTATGGTTTTACCCTTATAACATCAACAATGCTATAATTGGGGTTTATTTCATTTTGTAGGCATACTTGAAAATTATTTTCTTCTATCGAAAGATTGAAGGATTTTTCCTTTTAATTCTCATGTTCTTATCAATCTAATGGCTTGGATTATGGTAAATACCGTCTTTATTGGTCTTTGGAATACTGTGGTGAATATTTTTCTATTACTTCTAGAGCATCCCGAGTTATATTGATGCTGAAATTTAATAAACCTAGATTGGTTTTTTTGATTGATGACTCATATCCAACTGATGAAATGTCTATTTCGTTATAAAACTCCACATTTTAAAACATAAAAAGCCCAAAAAACATTTAATTTCTGACTTTGAATCAAGTTTGTTCCATGCTCTTGTTTGTCTCAACATCGGATCATAATTTTGGTTACAATATAGACAATTAAATTAATGCATCAAGGTTTAGGATGATGAAAAACATTCATTTTGTAGTCACCATCGTTATCTTTAAGAGCTTATTAATATATAAGAAAATATAACGCATTTACAATTGCCATAGATGAAACTTAAAAGTTGGCAATAGACTTGTATTTATTTTGGTATTTTAATTTATGTAACTCACTAGTAATAAAACTTTTATATAACTCACTTGTAATAAAATTTTATTAAAATTAATTTTAACTTGCCATATTAAAACTTTATTTAATTTTTGAAAATTTAGATTTTTTTAGCCCTTACAATAGTATATATACATTTCTTTTGCATTATAAGCACATTCCATGTTAGAGTTTTTACACTAATAATTCTATTTACAGATTTATTAAAAACTTTCGGGTTTCACACCTCAGTTACGGACCAATACAATAGCTCCGACAGCCGATGGGCCTTTGGACCCGTTTGTGTCTACTCCAAGAGAGCGGTCATCTTATTCTGTCTTTTGTTTTTATTTAATTATAATAATAAGGTAGCGTGGCGTGCATGAGCATCAGCTGCCAACCAAGAACAGAAAGAACCAAATCCCCAAAGCAAATCAAACGAATATTATTATTTATTTTGTTGGATCAATAATTAAGGTTATAAAAAAATTATTGTTATATTAAAAAGTACTTTGACAATAAAAATAATGTATATTATTGATTTTTATAAAATTAGGGAAGAAAAGTAAATAAAAATAAATTTTAACCTTTTTTCTATCAAAAGAAACTTTTAGGATACTATTAGTAAGTCCTATTCATTATTGGAGAATTGAAATTATTATCATTATGATACTTAATATGATAAATATCTTAATAAACCAAAAATAATATATATCTGCATGTATTATATAAACTAGATGTCCATATTTGGTATCTTCGGTATTCTTTTATATTATTTATTTGTTTGATTTTACAAAACATTCCTTACCAATCAAATTAACATTACTGTAAAGCCTATATTAAATTGGATGTCTACAACTCTGATTTTGCATATATTTGTAATTTAAGTAAACTAAAACTGATTTGGCCACAAAACCACGTTTCCTGTGTCTGCATCTTCTAAGGATTCATGGATGGCAGATGGCAATTTTGATTCATATAATCCATATGGTGCAATCTACGGGTGTAGGGTAGAAAAAATATAGTACCTCTGTTGTTGGTTTGAATTGAATTATGTTACTAAAAATAGTTATTATCGTGATTGTTAATTATTGTGTAGTATTTAGATCGAAATATCGGGTCTGTTTAGATGGTCTGATTTTCATCTGCATCTGATTTGTATTTGATTTATATATAATATGTTTGATCTTTTTATGAGTAAAAATGTATATTTTTCATCTATATTTGTTTTTGATAAATAATCTATTTGAAAACGACAAGAATAACATGTTAAGCAAATAAAGAAACAACTAACCAAACATACATTGCTCCTATGTTTATGTTAAGGTTTGACAAAGCATATCGAGTGTCTCATGAAATTCTTGAGTGAAAATGACTGATCAATAATTGATTTGATTGGCTAAATTATAAATGTCATCACTGGTCAAGGGGGTCAATTAGATTGAGAGTTTGTTGATGTGCTATAAGATATTATTGAAAGTCTAGAGAAAAAAGAGGATACATAAATTGATAGAACAATTGGAGAAATAACTTAGAATTCTCCATAAGTAGCAACTTGTGATCAAATCAGTTGAGAAATTTATGTCTTGTGTGAAATTTCCTTTTGCAAAAACTAATGTGCAAACCATCTAAAAGATAATAAATAAATGCTTGAAAATAAAAGTAAAGAAGCTTATAATAGAGAAAATTTCAAGTCAAGGCTAAGTTTGAGGTTGTGTGTAAAGGAGTTAAAGTTGAATATGTTCATGAAGAAATGACTTTAGAAATTAAAAACCAGTTTGTATTTAAAATTTTTTTTTTTGAGGATGTATAAAACATGATTTAAATCAAATGTGAGAGCTTTGGTAAGAAGAATACCATGGATGAAATCGTAGAGAATGCTCTTCTTAAAAGTTGAGAATGAAGTAAACCCTAAAAAGAAAGATTAGTGGTAGTAAAGACTTATGAATTTATAAAAACCATTGATCAAGCCATATAGGTTCTTAAAAATGTTAAGTATAGATTAGCTCTTAAGGGGTGATTAGGAATATTGAAAAGTTGGATAATGTGGTAATCGTGGATGAGGTAAAAGAAATCACGATTATAGAATCTAAAGTGAAGAAATAGAAGTATTAACATAGTTGAACCTACAAAGGAGCCATTTCCAAGTGTTGCCCATCTAGTAGAAGAATTATTCATTATACTATGTAGATTAAGAATTTTTGTTCCTTAATCTAGGAAAGCTTGCCAAAATATGACATGAATCAAACTTATGGTAATGCATTATTACCTATGTATCATGTCCATCCTTCATTATCAATGTGTGTAGATAATTGACAACATGACGAGTAGATAAAGATCAAGTTATTGGTGAAGCCATGGATTTAGTTATGTAGGAAATAAGAGCATATTTTATGTGAGAAAGAATCTAAAATTATTATACTAAACTAATTTGCTTTTGTATGATTAATTGATGACTTGTGAATTTAATTATTATAGTTAAGTTAGTATAATTTAATTTGATGATATAACAAATTATTTTTGTATAAGAAATTCTTGAAATTTGTGTATATGTGTTAGTAAAAATTTAGAAATATGTATGTTTATTAAATTGTGTTAAATTAAGTTGTATGTGTGCTGATGCATGGCTTGACAGATTTTGGAGTCTTTAACCTAAGCGCAAGCCTAATTTAATAACAAAAACCAAGCCCACATACACACCCAAAGCCTAAAGACCACTTTCATACACCTTCTAAAGAGTTCCATATATGTCCCAAAAGTCAATAAAGCAAACAAATATCAATCCAAAACAGACCTTCTCTCTCTCCATCGTCTCTCTCTTTGTGTCTTTTCTCTTTCAAGCCCAAAACAACTTAAAATGTTGTCCATTAAAATTTCTTCTAAGCCCTCACAACCAAGATTCAAAGCTAAGAAATAAGATACAAGCCTAAGAGAAGTAAGAAGAAATCCAAGAATGTTGGAAAAGTAAACTTGGTTTCTAGAAATAGCCAAACAAGTACGAAAAGTGGATTTTTTGTTTGTCTTGCTTATTCACGATTTTAATTGATGTTAATGTTAGATAGGAGTAGAAATTTGGTGTTCTACGTGAATTAAGGGCATATTATTCTATATATTGACTTAAGTGTGCCAATATGTATACGTACTCCAAATGTTTGATGAAATGAAAGATGAAGTTTGTGGTGATATGACATGTATATGGAAGTTGTTAGTCACAAATAAGTAGAACTTGGATGATTTGAGTAATAACAAAGTTTAACAAGCATATATGATGAGATTATGTTAGGTTGTTGTGCACATATATGAGTGTGAAATGGGCTTATGTGAATAATTGAACTTGATGTTGTTTAATATTTTGTATAGAGTAACTTTGATATGTTTTTATGAGCATATAAGAGCTTCGTAAAGGGTTAGAAGATAAAACTTTAAAAATTTCGAAACAAGTATCATAGGGTGAATGTTCTGTTCATAACGGGTGTAATCAAGGCCGTTATCTCATCGGGTGCAATTTTCCCTATCAATCACGGCGGTTACATGGACCGTTATCTTATCGGAGTCTTTTAAAAAGCTTGATACAACCCAGATTACAATCGCAATGGGACCGTTATCTCCTTTGATGTTTTAAAAAGCTTAAATATGGTTGTTTCTAAGCCCGTGCTGATTTCTTTTTCTTGATGGACATAACCTAGATTATGGCTAATAATACCCATTATCTTCTCGGATTACTTTTAAACGAATTTTTACAAAGCAATGGGCATCATGGCTTGGATCACGGTCGTGATTGCTTGCATGATCTATATCATGGCCTATGTAACATACGTGATTGTACGTTTGGTACTGTTCATAGAAAAAATATATAAATAAATAATTAATAATAATAGATGAATGATTAATGAAAAATAATGTGAATATGTATAATTGTGTAAATAGAGTGTTGTGTAATGATTTGAGTTTCGTCTAAATCTAACGAGCAATTAATGATTTGATTTATTATTATGAATTAATTATATTTTATATGAAATGGTTCTTTTATAGATTCTGTACTCGATTGAGTTCGAATACACGTCTTTTACCTTATAAATCTACTCATTAAGATACACAGTAATGTGATTGTTGATTGTTAGATTATATATATATATATATATATATTTCTAAACCAACTTTAATCAAAGAGGAATTAAAAATTGTTTGAATTGATTGTGCTTTTTGCCATTGAATTTGGTTCGGGGAGCGGCAACCCTGTTAATGAGGTTAATATGGTAGTTTAGATGCTTAAACCACTAGTCATGCTGCAATGACCTTTCTTAGTGGCTCGACGGGTAATTAATAGGAGTATCGTATCGTTGTAACATTTGTTTACTCTTAAAATGATATAATATGATTTAGTTCACGTTTATAGAAACGATTGAACTAGATAATATTATTGATTAAGTTAAGTAACGTTGATAATGGTTGTAAACCCTAGATGAAATTACTTTTTCTTTTTGAGAATATAACACATATATAAGTATCCGGGCTGCTTATATCAATCTCTTGAGTAACCAGTTACTCAGGACCCCCAGATTCCCTAGGATTGAATTCGGAGTTTGAATACTTCAGTGTTGTATTGTTGACTTAATTAACAAGAAATAATTATTGTGATTTGCCTTGAATTAGTTTAGAAGTGTGTGCCACATTGTATTTGTTTGTATTACTGTGTACTGGCATTTGGCTCACTTTCTCTCTTTCAAGTATCGAAGATGATGAGTTTTATGATTCCTTGGGCAATGAAATGGACTATAAGGACTTTTTGGATGAGTGTGATGACTAGGACTCTTGGACCGACCTTATTTTTTTCTTGGCAAAAGAGACCAACTCAAAGTTTGTTTTGTTTAAAAGTGTAATAATATAGACATGACTTGTTTATAAGCTTAAATTGTAATATAAAGTATTTACTTTTCCTTATACAATATGTAATATATGGTTTGTAAACTTTAGTATACCAAGTTATTGGTATCCATATGTTGTTATACTGAAGTATCTACTCCTTGTTGAGTTGCTTTTGTTAAAGCCATGTTTTTGAACAGGTTAAATAGACAATTCATATAAATACTTTTTTTTGGGACAACCTTACATGTAATATATTTTTATATTATACTTGGTTGGAGACTTGATATATCATGTTTTAATATAGTACATGTCAGATCCTTACAATGTGTCTTAACCCTATTATATGAAGAGCCCTTAAATTTTGATAAGGTACACAATGATTGGAAAGAATCTCAGACATTAATGACACTTTTTATTTTGTTTGGGTTGATGTTTTGCATTATCTATGCTGTTTGTAAGTTTATATTGATCGATGGGTAATTAAGGACCACTTAAAACCCCAAAATTTTTACTGAACCTTTTTCAAGAGGGATGGTAAGAGTAAAGTATGAATCATGCTTCAAATGAACCAATTAAGAAATCGAGGAAGCGAGTTGTGATGAGCTAAAATCAAGTTGAAGTGCTAAAGTAAGGTAAAAGCACTCAAGATATTGAAAGTCAAAGTAAACAATTACATGAAAATGGCATACCAAGTGAATGGTAGACTCCATACCGTTTTGACAGTAGCCTACAATTTCAACTATGTCTAACCTACCAATCGGATGGTAAACAATAGTCATTTGCATTGAATCGTAAAACATGAAATTTCTTAGTTTTAATTATATTAACCTTGCTTTATTTATGGTTTTTCCCTTATAACATCAACAATGCTATAATTGGGGTTTATTTCATTTTGTAGGCATACTTGAAAATTATTTTCTTCTATCGAAAGATTGAAGGATTTTTCCTTTTAATTCTCATGTTCTTATCAATCTAATGGCTTGGATTATGGTAAATACCGTCTTTATTGGTCTTTGGAATACTGTGGTGAATATTTTTCTATTACTTCTAGAGCATCCCGAGTTATATTGATGCTGAAATTTAATAAATCTAGATTGGTTTTTTTGATTGATGACTCATATCCAACTGATGAAATGTCTATTTCGTTATAAAACTCCACATTTTAAAACATAAAAAGCCCAAAAAACATTTAATTTCTGACTTTGAATCAAGTTTGTTCCATGCTCTTGTTTGTCTCAATCATCGGATCATAATTTTGGTTACAACATAGACAATTAAATTAATGCATCATAGGTTTAGGATGAAAAACATTCATTTTGTAGTCAGCCATCGTTATCTTTAAGAGCTTATTAATATATAAGAAAATATAACGCATTTATAATTGCCATAGATGAAACTTAAAAGTTGGCTCAATAGACTTGTATTTATTTTGGTATTTTAATTTCATGTAACTCACTAGTAATAAAACTTTTATATAACTCACTTGTAATAAAATTTTATTAAAATTAATTTTTAACTTGCCATATTAAAAATTTATTTAATTTTTGAAAATTTAGATTTTTTTTAGCCCTTACAATAGTATATATACATTTCTTATGCATTATAAGCACATTCCATGTTAGAGTTTTTACACTAATAATTCTATTTACAGATTTATTAAAAACTTTCGGGTTTCACACCTCAGTTACGGACCAATACTCAATAGCTCCGACAGCCGACGGGCCTTTGGACCCGTTTGTGTCTACTCCAAGAGAGCGGTCATCTTATTCTGTCTTTTGTTTTTATTTAATTATAATAATAAGGTAGCGTGGCGTGCGTGAGCATCAGCTGCCAACCAAGAACAGAAAGAACCAAATCCCCAAAGCAAATCAAACGAATATTATTTATTTATTTTGGATCAATAATTAAGGTTATAAAAAAATTATTGTTATATTAAAAAGTACTTTGACAATAAAAATAATGTATATTATTGATTTTTATAAAAATTAGGGAAGAAAAGTAAATAAAAATAAATTTTAACCTTTTTTCCATCAAAAGAAACTTTTAGGATACTATTAGTAAGTCCTATTCATTATTGGAGAATTGAAATTATTATCATTATGATACTTAATATGATAAATATCTTAATAAACCAAAAATAATATATATCTGCATGTATTATAGATACTAGATGTCCATATTTGGTATCTTCGGTATCTTTTATATTATTTATTTGTTTGATTTTACAAAATATTCCTTACCAATCAAATTAACATTACTGTAAAGCCTATATTAAATTGGATGTCTACAACTCTGATTTTGCATATATTTGTAATTTTGATTCATATAATCCATATGGTGCAATCTACGGGTGTAGGGTAGAAAAAATATAGTACCTCTGTGTGTTTTTTTTTCACTTTTCTTGCTTATCATCATGCATTTAATTTATTTTAATTATTATATTTTTTATATTTTCAATTTCACCATGTTCTTAAATGATTTTAATTTAGCACACAAAATGAAAAAAAATATTCAATGGGTAATATCATATGAATGAAGTATTTAATAATCACCAAAGTAACCATGTTTATATAATCATGTATTAGAATATTATTGATAATTATTCATAATGTATAATATCTTTTAATTCATATATTACACATATGAGCGTCGTCTCTAAAAAAATAGTGTACTTCCATTGAATAATCATGAAAAAATAAAGATAAGGATAAAATTTTTTCTTTTTTAAAAACCATGGAAGTTATAACATTTATACAGTTAATATTATAAAATTAAATTGATTATAAAGAAGTTAATATATAAAAATTTAAGAGGTTTAATTACAATTAAAAGAGAGTTGAACCATTTACTTCATATTATTTGTAACCGTCGTGGCGGTAGAATTTTCGTCAAAAGCTTATGCTTATTCGTCTTTCTCAATATACCACTTCAACTCCCTTTCCAACTCGAACTTAAACCCATCACTAATTCACCATCCCCGCTATATTCGCATCCTCGTTCCGATTCTCATTCATCCATTCCTCTATACTATCCTCCATTAGAATCACGCCACGTGTCTCCCAAGAACCAGAAACCCAAATCAATACGCGTCGACCAAGTTAAAACTAAGTGGCGACGCGCAGCCTTTGCTTTTCAATTTGGACTCTCTCTCTCTCTTAAAACCCGAAAGAAACACATTCTTCACCTTGCTTTATAATCTAGTCCTCTGCCTGTCTCTCTCTCTGCATTCTCCTCAGGCAAGTTCCTAACTTTATTATGAAATCCGTTTTTCAATTGTGTTTATCGTACTAGGTCGTTCTTGAATTTGGGTAATGTTTGTGGTTTTGATGTAATCGTTGGTTTGTAATGTTGTGACCTCTTATCTAGATCTAAGTTATATAGGGATTATTTTGCGATTTGGTGATGTGTTTTGCTTTAGGATTTAAGAATTCAGTTTGTTAGATTTGTAAATTCAAGTTTTTTGATGTTGATTCTGTGGTAATTATTAATTGTTAAATTATTTAATTCATTTAATTCTTGCATGGACGTATTTATGCATGTATTAATTTATTTTTTGCGAAATAGTAATGAAAAATTGGAGATTTTTGCGTTTTTTATAATCTTTAAATATAAAAGATTAGAATTTTTGCGTTTTTTATAATCTTTAAATATAAAAGATTAGAACTTTTGAGCTGTGAATCTCCTTTTTCATTTTTTTTTTTTGGGAATCTTGCTGCTGAATTTGATTTGGATTAAAGGCATTTCATTGAAATCATTAACAACAAACTCATGAAAAACCTGTCGAAAAGTGGAACAATCTAATGGCAGTTTCTTCAAGCTTTTTTTCTGAAACCGAATAATGATGAAAGTAACAAATCGTGGGTTACTTTTTCCTTTTGCATGTTTTATTTCTGTAATGTAAATTACTGTGAAAGGGGTTGTTCTATATTAGCTCGCTAAGTTGATTTGGAGTTGAATTGATCCAAAGTTAAATAAGGATTGTTGTTTATGCAGATTTGATTACTTGTCCTTCATGAATTCTGTATTAACTGGAGCATCCTTCGTTTCCTGTGAGTCGGGAAACAAGAACACCTGCTACCTCTGGATCTTGCTCAGCCTATTGCCAAAATTCTTGGGAACCGCATTTGCATACGTTAACTTCTTGTTGATTAAGCCCGTTGATCGAAGTCCCTCTGCAGTTTCTGACTTTGGACTCCTTGGAAGGGTCGTTTAGTCGCCAGGACTCGGGACGTTGTTCCCGAGAAATCCTTTTATATCGAATCGTACTGTTAAGTTTTTAGCATTTCGACTGTGCAGACATGGTATCTTCTCAGATATCGGGTTCCATTAATGCACAGAAAGGCAAGCCACTCGAGAGCCAGTTACTTCTTCCTGTCAATCAGGATGCCATTGTATTGGATAACATTGAGCTGGACTTCGACGATGTATTTGGTCCTGTGCCTGTGCAGTCTTCCATTGAAGTAAATTATGATGATTTGGGTGATCCTCTATCTGCTGCAGAAGCAAGTGAAATTGTGTACAATGACCCAGTTGTTGTTTATTCCAGATCTCACTCTCTTGTTGGCCCCTCTTCTTATGTTAATCAATCCTTGAAGGTTAGTATGATCACCTTACGAGAGAGTGATGAATCAGTGGATCCTGTGGAGTGTGATCTTGTAAAAATTACGGAAAATCTCAATGGTCTCTCAATTGAGGAAAATGAGAGTGTGCATGCTCTTGAAGACGATGTGGATGTTAATGTGGAATCACAAAGTGTGGGGATCGATGATTTTGAGGTTCTGAAAGTTGTCGGGCAGGGTGCATTTGGAAAAGTATATCAGGTAAGGAAGAAGGGAACCTCGGATATTTATGCTATGAAGGTCATGCGCAAGGACAAAATAATGGAGAAGAATCATGCCGGGTATATGAAAGCAGAGAGAGACATATTAACAAAGATTGATCACCCATTCATCGTCCAGCTTAGATATTCTTTTCAAGTAATTTACATTTTTTCTCTTTGGCCTGTTCTATGATGTCTTTACTTTGGTATACTTATCATAAATATATTACGTTGTACCGTATCCTTATATATATGAAGAATATGTACGAAAGCGAATTGTATTACACATGCAGACCAAGTATAGGCTGTACCTGGTGCTGGATTTCATCAACGGTGGTCACCTCTTTTTCCAGCTCTTTCATCATGGACTTTTCAGGTAAGTGTGTTCCTTCAGGGAGTATATATCAAATATATTGAGGAATAGGGCTGATCTATATTTTAATTAATTTCATGCAGAGAGGACTTGGCACGTGTCTATGCTGCTGAAATTGTATCTGCAGTTGCTCACCTTCATGAAAATGGCATAATGCATAGGGATCTTAAACCTGAAAATATTTTACTGGATGCAGATGGACATGTACTCTCTCCTTCTCTCTTTATGGTCTAATTGTATCCATGTTCTTTGCTCAATGTTGAGCTGCGGATTGATATTTTTTCTCATTTGTGTCGCTAGGTTGTGTTGACTGACTTTGGCCTTGCAAAGCAATTTGAAGAAAATACAAGATCTAATTCCATGTGCGGAACTGTTGAATATATGGCTCCTGAGATTGTCCTAGGGAAGGGTCACGATAAAGCTGCTGATTGGTGGAGTGTGGGAGTCCTTTTATTTGAGATGCTTACTGGAAAGGTTAGTAGTATGCTTTCTATATTCACAAGCACCTTTATGAAATTAATGTTTGCTGCTCATACCTTAGTCTGATATAATCTCACTGGTTAGTCTTAGTAAAAGTACAATGATTATCTTTTTTGGTTATTCCTATATCATAATTAATGTCTATTTGCAGCCTCCATTTGTTGGCAACCGTGAAAAGATTCAGCAAAAGATAGTGAAGGAAAAGATCAAGCTACCGGGTTTTCTTTCCAGTGAAGCTCACTCTCTGCTGAAAGGAGTAAGTCCAGATTGTTTTTTCAGCTTTTTAGTGGTCATTATAAATTTTGAGATTTCTCTGCTTTAGCGATATGTCGTATACCTGCAAGAACACTTGTCTTCCCGCATGTTTCTTATGTGGCTACCATAAACCAAGAAAAAAAGGGCTTCCTGCTTTAGTTTAAGGCAAGAATGTTTATGTTCTATAGAAATTACTTAAATATATATATATATACGCACAAAAGAAGAATATTTGTGTTTCCATCAATGGAAACATCAACTTATGTGTACGTTTTAGTTGAAACTTGACTCCATGAAGTTAACTACACTTGACTGCTTATGTCCAATGGCATCATTAACCTTGGCGACTAGATGATAAGATACTGCTTAGGTATAACATGTTTATATACTTACTTTGTAATCAATTTATGGCTTCTTCTGCTCTTTGATTTTGTAAAGTTAGTGATTAGAAGCAGTACTATGAGTAATCGAGATAAAACGACTCACAGTTCCTTGTACTCAGTTACTTAAGAGGGTCTTAAAGGATAATAGTGCAGAGAAATAAATACAGTTCATTTTACTTTCAGCTCTTGTATAAAGAGGCAGGCAAACGTTTAGGAAGTGGTGCTACAGGCAGTGAAGACATTAAGCGTCACAAGTGGTTCAAGGTAATCAACTGGAAGAAGTTGGAGGCTCGGGCTATCAAACCAAGTTTTTGTCCAGAGGTTGCGGGAAAGCAATGTATTGCAAATTTTGAGAAGCGATGGACAGAGATGCCGATTGTGGATTCGCCAGTGGCCAGCCCAACAGCCGGAGCAAATCCCTTTGCTGGTTTTACTTATGTGAGGCCACCTGCCTCTTTTCTTCAATCTAATGCAACCGGCTAGAATGGTTGCCGATTAGCAATATGGTTGTGGACTCTGAAGGTAGAGGAGTATAATAAGGACTGGGTTTTTATGAGACCTGAACTTCTCTCTACGATTAAATCTGAATGTGCTGTGTCAATTTTAGTGATACTAGTATTTGATACTATCTTATGCATTAAGATCCTCATTATGTTGGAGACGGTGTTACTGGGAGTTTAGTATCGACATTAACCTTCTTTTGTAGATGAAATGTTTAGTTGGAAGCACAAGCAAACTTACTAAGAAATGTACTTGTTGTGCGGGGCCAACTTTTGAGTTAAAACCCCTTTACTAGGTTGATACTTGACTGCATCTAAACATTAATTGAGGTTTTACTTGAAATAAGGATGTGTTACCTAGATCATCTGATTATTAAAATTATAATTTCATTTTGTATTAGTGTATATGCACCAGCTTTGTGTGTGCAAAAAAAAAAAAAAAAAAAAAGGGATTAGTTTAAAAATATGTGCGTGGAAATAAGATAAAAAAAAAAAATAATAATAAGAAGGCTAATATTTTTTGATACTAATGATCAAGAATTAGTTTAATAGTAATAAGATTAAAAAGGGTGATATTTTTGGTTTTGATTTAACGTGATTGAGAAATTACTTTTAAAGATAAAATCTATAAGAAGAAGAGAGGAAAAAAAAAAAAGAATCATGGGACCCTATTTTTTAGGGTTCTTCACATTGAAGCAAGCTTATACAAAATCTAAAAGGTTCAAAATGTTATTTCATTTTATAAAAATTATTGAATTATGTCATGATAGACCGATAGAAAAATGTAGAATTAGTTAATGTCCCTAAAAGTAAGAATAGTGTAAGCTCAAGTTGGTGTTCTAAATAAAGTATAACACTAATGAAAGCTTTCAAAAACACAAAGCTCAGCCTGTAGCCAAGAGATACTTAAAGCGACAAGGGAATGTATTGAGCACACCTTTATCTCTTCTCGCAATTTGTAATTGTGATAATTAAATTGGCTTTGGTCATTCACTATTGTAATTGCTTGTGTATCAATTTGATGCGAAGTCTACAATTTTAAATGTTGATTTAAAAAGATGAGGTCCATGTTTCACAGTCCTAAGACTTTGTTATCAATGGTAATGAAAACAAAATCTACTAGTAAAAGGCATTTTATAGGGTAGTGTAAGCTCTACATGCATGGTATAACAAAACTTAACCTTTCATCGTGAATATTAAATTCACAAGAAGTGAAAATAAGTCCATTCTTTACATGAAGAAACAAGTTGATGGAGATTTTTTATTGGCTTACCTTTATGTGGATGATATGAGTGGTTAATTGATAATTTTAAATCTTGAATGATGAGAAATTTTAAGATGATAGATTTAGGCTTGCTGTAATAAATTTAGAGTAAACTACATAAAAAAAAATATCAATGTTTACATATAAGTTCATTTAAATTACCAACTTTTCAAGTGGTTAAAAAGAGGAATAAATGATTTGTAAAATAAGTCAGATAAGGAATCCACTGAGAAAATTGTATAAAATTAATAAAAAAACTATCTAAATGTTGATATATTAAATGAAAATTGATAGACTGTTTGACTCACTTTATAAAATGTTAATATTTTAAAAGAATATAACTATAAATGTCAATACTTTTTTTTTTTTTTGTGTAATTTTACCCAATATTTTTGGGGCTTGGAGTGATCAAATGTGAAGAGGCAGTCACACTAATAAACATCAATGAGAATTTGCAATATGAAGATGGAACTGAAAACTGTCTAGAAGTCTAGTTGATGGTTTAAATTATTTGATACACACTAGATTTGATATGGATTTTGTAGAGCCTGGATTTTTCATTTCTGGTTTAGCTTCCTTTAATCCGATTCATATTAAATCCTTACCTATTTAATACGAATCTTCGACTAAGAATTAAAAGAAATTTGATTTTTGAAAATATTTTAGAGTCATTACCGGATAGAAATCGAGAAAATAATAAGTTAGGATCAATGGGTGGTTAATCCTAACTTAACTACTAATCTGCGAAAAAAATGATTTTTAACATCAAATTTTATAAACAAGAGATTTTTGGATCCAGGGGCTATCATATTAAAATCATACGGTTACTACTTGAAATTCTTACATTAAAATTTATCCTTTTAGTGCTCATAAAAAAAAAAAATTTCTAATGTGCAGACTATGATTTTTATAATTTACAAATTTAAACAATATTTAATGATCTAAATATTTATAATATTGGAAAATCTAAATATTTACAACTATGAATAATTTTTACAAGTTGTTATTACCAAAAAAAAAAAAAAAAATATATATATATAATTTACATGCAAATAGTATTGAGATTTATAATTTTTATTAAACTAGTAAATCTAAATATATACTATAATGAATCAATAATATTTGACAAAAAACCAAAAAGAAAAGAAAAAAATGTCTTTTTTAAGTCCCCCCGGAGATGCCTACGTACCTGCTATTCGAGATCAAACAATAGTTAGTTCTTTTCATAAAACATATAGTGTGTTGGTTGATTTTTTTTTTTTTTTTAGAATTCTTTTCACTTTAAGTTCTTTAATTTTTTGAATTTTTGTAAAGAGAAAAAAAAAGATTTTTCAAAGTGTTCCTATAAAATAACAAATTTATTATTATTATTTTTTAAGAAAACGATTTTTCTAGGTGACAAATCAATTTTCATGCATATATCTATTTTTTCTTTTATCGTCTTTTCCTATTTTTTATCTTTTTTTTTTATAATTTTTTATTTTTTTATTACAATAATAATAATAATAATAATAATAATAATAATAATAATAATAATAATAATAATAATAAAATAATAATAATAATACTTACTTGGTCGGGTCAGATCTAGGAGTTGGATCGAAGTCGGGTCGGTCCTTCGTCGGTCGAAGCTATGATCGGAGAAGATGCCGGGAAGCAACTGGAGAGTTTGGAAAACACCAACTCAGGGGTTTCGAAGCACGGAACTTGCGAATGTGAACAAAGTGAGGCCTACTAACACTCCTGTGATGGTGGATCGAGCTGGGAGTGGCTAAATGCGGTGGTTAGAAGCTTCGAAGATGGTGGCCGTTGGTGGATCTTGCTTGGAGATGAAGATCAAGCTTATAAAACAATCTATAACTTTCTACGAGTAGATCAATAACTCCTAAAGCTTGCTATAACCTTGGATTCGCTCGAAAAATACCCTAACCTTATGAATTCGAAATTTCGAGTTTGAACTTAAGAACTTCGATTTTGGATTCAAAAGAAATTGAGAGTTTCTAAAGTTGTGGATTCTTTTTTTTTTCTTCCATGTTCAAAAAGATAAATTCGAGTCTTATTTATAGTGATTAAGACTCGAATTAGCATTGAATTGGATCGAAACCCCAAAATCGAAAGCGCGTGGAAAAAAGAAAAAGAATTTGGGTATTTGTGCCTTAATTGACTGAATTGAAAAAATTGCAAATGTATTTGGCTTTGAAATTGGGTTGAAAACAACGAATTAAGTCTAATTCGTTATTTTAGAAGTGTAATTCCGACCTTAGAAGTGTAAATTTTAAAAAACGAATTTCGAAAATTGTGCAAAAAAAAAAGCATATTGGATGATTTTAAAACTCAATTTCAAATACCTAAAATGCATTTTCGAAATCCTAAAATGATACGAATCCAAAGTACTCCAAGTCTTCTTCCAGATCTCCAAAACAATTTCATGAAAATTGAAGCCAATTTTCCCAAAAATCGATTGAAAAACGGCCATCTGAGTGGGAAAAAAGGGTCGCGTCTCCTGAGGAAAACGACACGCGTGTGGCACACGCGCTCCATATGCGCGCCATGCATGGGCACGTGCATTGCACGTACCAGGCGCAAAAAAAAAAAAAATGTTGTGCCCTCCACGCAATTTGAACTCGAGTCGCTCTTATGCGTAATACATGCCTCGTTTTGTTTTGCATTCAAAATATATTTAAGGTTTCTCTAAAATGTGGATTTAATTGATAAAATCATTTAATTGTATCCAAACAAATTCATAATTAAAACTAGTATTATATCAAGCCCAAATATTTTAAATTTTTTTTCCTTGTAAAATAATAATTTTTTCTCTTTCTCTTTTTCTTGTATTTCTTTCTCTCTCTCTCTCTCTCTCTTTCCTTTTTTTTATTTCCCTTTTTTTGTTTATCTATTTAAATTTGAGGGCTTACCATAATATTAATTTTTATTATAAATCGAAACCTTAAATGGGCAAAAATTGAGTGTCTACAGCTGCTCCTCTTTATGGTGATATTTGTTAAAACTTCATCACAAGACAAAAAGAGATCCAATTTTTGCTATTTTTTGAAGAAAAACATGGTCAACCTGTTGACAAAGTGACGGCTTTGTGATCCCGTCTCTTGAGATGGTTTGAACTCTGACTCTTTATTTAGACTTGATAGGGTACTAGGTCTTAGGCTTGAATTGATGCTCCTTGAGCTGGCATTTGTTTTGGAAAGGCCCTCCTTGAGCTAGCATTTATCTTGGAAAGGCGCTCCTTGAGTTGGCCTTTGTTTCAGACAACTGCTCCTTGAGCTAGCATTTGTCTCAGACAAGGGCTCCTTGAGCTGGCATTGGTCTTAAACAGACACTCCTTGAGCTGGCATTTGTCTTAGATAGGCGCTCCTTGAGCTGACATTCTTGCACTCTTTGAGTTGGCTTAGGTTTTGTTTCAAATGCGCTCCTTGAGCTGGCATTTGTTTTGGAAAGACGCTCCTTGAGCTAGCATTTGTCTTGGAAAGGCGCTCATTGAGCTGGCCTTTGTTTCAGACATGCGCTCTTTGAACTGGCATTTGTCTTAGACAGGCGCTCCTTGAGCTGGCATTTGTCCTGGAAAGGTGCTCCTTGAGTTGGTATTGGTCTTAGACAAGCTCTCCTTGAGCTGACATTTGTCTTGGACAAGCGCTCCTTGAGCTGGCATTTGTCTCAGACAGGCGCTCCTTGAGCTAGCATTTGTCTTGGAAAGGCGCTCCTTAAGCTGGCATTCTTGCGCTCTTTGAGCTGGCTTAAGGCTTGTATAAAAACTAGGTTTTATGCATTTGTTGAAAAGAAATTCTTACCTGGTTTTTGTAGAAGTTCCGAAATTGTTAGATCCGAGCGAAATCTAACTGTCACTAGGCTTTGTACATTTAACTAAGCAACTTGGCATTATCGGAACAAACTTCCTTAAGAAGAATCTACTCAAGGTGGCTGAACTTCCATTTTGTTGGACATCCTTCAATGTTTTTACTAATTTCCGCTTTCTTGATTTGCTCATTAGTTTCCCTGCAACGTTCAATTACCTTGGAAATAAAAGGTCAAGTTACCAAGTATTAAAATGTTTTATAGTCTTATTAATTGCTCAATAATCTCTCATTCTCCCTACACTCAAGTTTTATGGGAAATGTGATGGTGAAAAAGGACTTATTGATAGAGGTGATTGGTCATTGACCAATCTAATGTTGATGACTGCCAGTGATATCATTTTTGTTGATAGATAACGAAAATCAGATCTCACGTAGGCAAAGGAAGTAACAAATTTTCTGAACTTGATAGAAATCTCATTGATTCATCAAACATAGTACAACTTAACTGCATAAGAGTTTACAGGATCCTTTAAATTTGGACCGTCCATATATGACAAGATCAATGCTCCTTCGCATAAGGCTCTCTTTACTACATATGGCCCTTCATAGTTAGGGGTGAATTTCCCTCTCGGATCTTGTACATTTGGCAAGACTTTCCTTAGAACTAGATCTCCTTCCTTAAAGCTTCTTGGTCGAACTCTTTTATTGAATGCTTATGCCATCCTTTGTTGGTATAACTGACCATGACGTAAGGCCGTCAATTTTTGTTCATCAATCAAGTCTAGTTGCTCAATCCTTTTCTTTACCCACTATGCTTCATCTAGTTCGGTTTCTACCAAAATTCTAAGGGAAGGAATTTCAACCTTGACTGGTAAGACTGCTTTAGTGCCGTAAACCAATTAAAACGGGGTTGCTCCTGTCGAAACCCTGATGGAGGTACGATAGGCCATGAGTGCAAATGGTAGCATTTTATGCCAATCTTTATAAGTAACAACCATTTTTTCTATTATTCTTTTAATGTTCTTGTTGGCTGCTTCAACTGCCCCATTCATTTGGGGTTGATATAGGGTAGAATTCCTGTGCCTGATCCCGAATTGCTCACACAACTCTATCATCAGTTTGTTGTTCAAATTAGTGCCATTATCGGTGATGATGGATTCAGGAATTCCATATCTGGCAATGATGTCTCTTTTGATAAACCTTGTAATTACCCCCTTTGTAACACTGGCATAGGAAAATGCTTCCACCCACTTGGTAAAGTAATCAATGGCTACCAATATGAATCTATGACCATTTGAAGCTTTTGGTGAAATTGGTCCAATAACGTCTATTCCCCACATCGAGAAAGGCCAGGTGATGACAATGATTGCAATTCCTTAGGTGGGGCATTCATTTTGTTAGAGTATATCTGACAAAGATAGCAATGCCTGACATGCTTGATACAATCAGATTCCATGGACAACCAAAAGTAACCCAATCTCATGATTTTCTTAGCAAGCATATATCCATTCATGTGGGCCACATACTCCTTCATGGATTTCTTTCATCAGTGTTTCTGCTTCTATCTCGTCTACGCACCTTGGAAGTGTGGCATCGAATGACCTTTTATATAATAGGTTTCCGCTAAGCAGAAAATGACTCGCTAGTCGTCTTAATGCTTTTTGCTCCTTGGGTGAGGCATTTTCAGGGTACTTTCCTATTTGGAGAAACTCTTTGATTTTCTTATACCTTGGTTCCTTCTTTGGGATTACCTCAGTATTTAGGCAGAACGCTGGCTCCTCTTCGATTTTAATTTTCAGGGGTAAGATCTTGATTCCCTTAGTGATCTGGATCATTGCTGCTAGCGTAGCTAGTGCGTTAGTAAATTGGTTTTGAGTCCTTGGCATGTATGTGAAGGAGATACCATTGAATTTCTGAGCTAACTTAGTCAAGTATTGGTTATAGGGTATCAACTTTGCATCTTTGGTCTTGTATTCCCCTCGAGTTTGGAAAATTATTAGTGAAGAATCTCCATACACTCGAAGATCTTCTATTTTCATTTTTTGAGGCCCATGATAAGCCTCATATTCTGCTATATTATTGGTGTATGGGAATGTTAATTTTGCTGATGCAGGGTATTGACTACCATCAGGAGATACTAGGACTGCCCCAATTCCGCATCCATATACGTTAGCGGCACCATCAAAGTACAACTTCCACTTGATGCTTTGAATCTTTGTCTGTAACTGTCATTAACACATTTTCACCTGGGAATAAGATTTGTTCATCCGTAGTGTCCTGCTCAATCGGTTTTCTGCCAATTGATCTGCTAGTGCTTGCCCTTTCATTGAATTTGGTTCACATATGTGATGTCGAATTCTGATAGCAACATTTGCCATTTTGAGATCCTTCCAATCAAAGCCGGCTTGCCAAATACTTCAACGGGTCATGCTTTGTGAGTAGCTCAATGGGGTAATAAAGAGTGTATTGTCGAAGTCGATGCATAATCCAAACCAAGGCACTGCATGTTCTTTCTATTTCGAGTACTTTTGTTCCCCTTCTGTGAATTTCTTGCTCAAATAATAAATGGCTCTTTCTCTTCCATTCTCGTCTTTTTGTCCTAGCATGCAACCCATTGACTCAGGAAGTATGGTCAAATACAGGAACAAAGGATAACCTGTAGGAGCCACTAATACAGGAGGATTTGTTAGGTATTGCTTGATTCGATGAAAGGCTTCTTCACATTCTTCATTCCAATGTTCAGGGGTTTTTCTTCAACATCTTAAAAAAGGGACGACATTTGTCAGTCAATTGTGATATGAATCGAGCGATGTAATTCAATCGTCCTAAGATGCCCCTAACCTCCTTGAGGGATCTTGGAGGGGGTAGTTCTAGTATAGCTTTGACCTTGTCTGGATCAACTTCTACCCTTTCTGGCTTACCAAGAATCCTAGTAGCTTTCTGAGGTTACCCCAAATGTGCATTTTTTGGGTTTAGTTTCAACTGGAATTTTCGCAATCTGGCAAAAAGTTTTCTCAAGACAACCACATGACTTTCTCCTTTTTCGACTTTGCGATCATGTCGTCTACATAGACTTCAACCTCTTTGTGCATCATGTCATGTAATAATGCCACCATTGCCCTTTGATATGTTGCCCCAGCATTTTTGAGACCGAAAGGCATGACTTTGTAGCAAAAGGTACCCCAAGTTGTGACAAAGGTTGTTTTAGTCTTATCTTCTTCTGCCATCTTAATTTGATTATACCCTGAGAAACCATCCATGAATGAAAAGAGATGGTTTCCTGCTGTATTATCCACTAAGACATCTATATGGGGCAAAGGAAAGTTGTCTTTGGGAGTGGCCTTATTTAGGTCACGAAAGTCCACACATACTCTGACCTTCCCATTTTTCTTAAGGACAGGCACTATGTTAGCTACCCAATCAGGATAGTCGGATACTTCAATGAAACCGACATCCAAGAGTTTTTTTACTTCCTCTTTGATCTTTAGTAGGATATCAGGTCTAAAACGTCTCAACTTTTGCTTTCTTTGACATCCTCTTAGTGGGTAACTTATGGACTACTATGGAAGTGTCCAAACCAGGCATGTCTTCATAAGACCATGCAAATATATCCAAATGACTGGCCAATAATGATACCATTTCTTCCCTCTGTTCACTGGATAAAGTGGTCCCTATCTTGAGATTTCTAGGGTTTTCTTCAGTCCCAAAATTGATCACTTCTATTGATTCATCAATTTCAATCCTATCATGTTCATATTTTTGCCAACTTTCTTGTACCTCCGTATGATCACTGACATCATTCTCGATAATAGGATCAGAAATGATATCAGTATTTTCGTTATATACCGCAAGATATCCCTTACTTTCATTATCACTGAATCTGGATGAAGGGGAAATAAAGAAAAGGAAGGAAGTAAGGACAAAAGATATGTAAAGAAAATCAAAGCATTTCATTCATTCATTAAGATGGGTCGTTAAGTACATATGATTTTATTGAGCAATTAATAAAAAATAAAACATAGAATCACTTGGTTGGTTCAACCCTTACTCAGAGGTAACCCCAGAGCCATACAAGGGAATGGAGAACCAATTATTCAGACTATAGATAGGTTGGGACCACAGGAGGGTCCCGTTGGTTCATTGTTTGCGGAATTGATTGGTTCTTCTGAATGGCTTTGAATGTAGCCGCTCTGGGAATGTTTCTCGGATATCGGAAACTTGATAGGGGTTCCTAGCCATTCTTCACCCTCTTCTTTCTTGCCTTCATCTTCATTTCTAGCTCCTCAACTTTGGATGGACAATATCCTAACCCAAACATTCCCATGTGCCCTTCTTCCAAACACTTTGACTTATCTTTGATTAGCATATTGACCTCCTCAAATATTTGTAAGCCAAAATCATGGGATTCTTCTTCACCTATATAAGGCATAGCAGTATCCTTATAGATGGCATGATCTTGTTCTCCTAAAACTGTAATTATCTGCCCCTGGGTAACAAATTTGACCATCTGATGCAAGCTTGATGGGATTACCCTAGCCGAATAAATCCGAGGTCTTCCGAGCAGTAAATTGAATGACCTTGGTATGTCCAAGACTTGGAAAGGTATAGTGAATGGCTGCAGTCCAATGACAACTTCCAAATTTATCTCACCAGGTATATCCTGCTTTGATCCATTAAAGGCCCTTACCACAGTGGAACTTATCCTTATGTCAGATGCGTCTACTCCTAACAATTCTAGAGTAGCCAATGGTTAGACGTTCAATGATGACCCGTTATCAATGAGAACATGGGCTACAATCATATCATTGCACTTAACCACTATGAACAATGGTTTAGTGTGTCTAGTACCTTTCTCTCCTAAATCTTCAGGTGAAAAGGATATTTGATCCATTGCAAATATGGAATTGGCCACATGCCGTAAAGCTTAGGTAATAATGCCTTAGGGGACTTTAATCTGTTGAAGCCTTGAATAGTGCTTCACGGTGTGTCTCGGAATCTAACAGGAGGCTTATTAGGGTGACTTGAGTAGGGGCCTTAGCCAATGCTCAGTAATTCTAAATTCACTTGCTTTCATGAGTTTTGCAAGTGCATCTCTTTCATTTGATCTTCCTTTTTCTTGGTCTTTCTTCTGGAGGAAAAATTCTTTGGCCTGTCTTTTTCTTTCCCGAGTCTCCTTGTCATGGTTCCAGGAACCTGGTTGGTTGCCCATAATCAAACGGTAGCTTTGTAACTGGACGGCGCAATGGGTACGTGAAAGACATAACTTTTGGCTTACCCCTGGCATGGCTTGCAGTTCTTCATAACACCTTATAACCACGGCTTTGGATCACCTCCTATCATACAATGAAGTGGTCTTCAGCTTTGGGCAAGGTCTTACCTTCTTCATATTCTGGACCCCATCTTGTTGCCGGTACATTGGCATAAACTTTTGGCTCGATCCACAAATCAACTAGGTACTGGTATCCACCAGCAGATTCTAAAACATCGACTGTAGGATCTCTTGCCTGATGTCGTGCATTTAACACTTTCTCAGTACTCGCTTTTCGGGGTTTAGGGATAAGCATCTACTAAACATATTCCCTTGTAACTTGCTTGGTTTGAAGCAATTCATATATGGCAGGCCTTGTTTCGTTCTATCTCTCAGATTCATATTAGCCAAGTACCCTTTTTGGTGAAGGGTCCAGGCCACTTGCTCTATAGGGATAGGCAGTTCATCTAAGTTGACAGTTGGCTCAATTCTTCTTCCAAGATCATATTGATGGTTGGTCCATGATTTGGAAGGGGATTTGTACTAATGTTAGGATTGGAGCTTTCACAAAGTCTAGCTAACCAACTTGGCATCGATGAGATCTTGAATCTTATTTTTAGCTCCAGCACTCATTGGTGGAATGACCGACTTGTCCCAAATGATAATCACACTTCAAATCGGGGTTGTAGTTTTTTGGCTTATATCCTTCTTTTGGGATTTCAAAACTGATCAAGTTATCAGCCCTTAGTCTGACATGGACTTGCTTAAGGGTACCGGATTCAGTGAACTGCCTTTTGTTGAATCTATCGAATTACTGAGGATGCTATTTTTGCTGAGGTTGGGTGGATACTTGGCTATTGGTAGAAGTTGGTTGGATAGTGAACCTTTAAGTAGGCTTGGAAAACCCAGAGGTATTGATCACACTAACATTGGCCTCTTTTCCTTTGTTATTGAATCTTGTGTTGGTTGCTTCTTTTCTACTTGTGCTTGCCTGTATACGCTCTCAATCCTACATCCCCATTACTATCTCAGAGAAATTCACTGATGTATGCCCGATTAAGTGAGAGAAAAAGGGTTCCTTCAGGTATTTATGAAGGTAAATATCAGGTCCTTTTCTAGGAGAGGCATGGCGACCATAGCTGCTAGAGCCCTCCACCATTGAGCATATTCCTTGAAAGTCTCCTCTTTCTTCTTTTCACGTTGCTAAGGTCCCACATGGATGGGCAACCTCGATGTTAAGCTTGTATTGGTTATAAAATGCCTTTGCCAATTTGTCCCAAGTATTAATTTCATCTAAATCCAATTGGGCATACCAAGTCAATGCTGGCCCAGTAAGACTATCTTGGAAAGTTTGAATCATTAGTTGCTCATACTGGGAATATTGGCTCATCTTCCTTATGTAGAGTCGAGTGTATAGCTTGAGCCAACCAGTGCCGTCATACTTTTCAAAATTTGGCACTTTGAACTTTTAGGAAAAATGCTATTCTGAGTGACTGGTAAACTGGTGATCCTTGCTGGATCAAATCCATCAGTTTTCTCAATTGCCTTCAACTTTTCAGTAAATTGAAGCATGAGCCTTCTTTCCATCTCTTTGCTTTGAGCCTCTAATTCCTTCTTTAGCTCACTGGGGCCATGTTCGGGCATTTGGGGAATATGTTGCGATTCTTCCTCTTCGAGAGGCTGACCATCTGTACCCTTTTTAGCTCCAGAATGTCCTTCAGTAGATGGGTGAAGACCCTTTAGTGACCCGATGCTTCGAGTGAGGAGTTGCATTTGTTCAGCCATTTTGAACACAGTTTGCATGAGAGTTTGGATTCTCTGATCAGCGGTTGAATCATTACCGTTGTTGCTAGTCATTTGGATCTGGACGTAGTGACAATGGGACTTCTGATTGGATCTTTAGGCTTCGGAGGTATCTTTTCAAACCTGGCTGGTTCAGCTTTAAAAGAATTTAGTGAGAAAATATTTTGAAGGACTAATGCAAACAATATATGTACACAAAAGAAAGAAAACAAATGCAAGTATGCAGCACACAGATGCAAAAGGGGAATGGTGACCAAAAGATTGTGATGAATCTTAAAAAGTTTTATTGGAGTTGCATTTTTTTCAAAGAAAAACAAACACTCATTTTCAATCTCTTTTCTCTTGATTTGAAAGAAAATTACATAGAGAACCCTAAACTAGTCTCTTAGTCTTGCTTGGGCAGATGATTTTCTCCTCCAGCATACTGATCCTCTTTTTAGCTTTCTTCAATTCTGCTTCCAGGACCAGGGCCTTACTTGCTGCTTCCTCAAGTTTGTAAGCTAGACTTTGCTCTCTTTCTTGGAAGTCTAGGTAACATACCTCTAGGCAGGCCAACATGGTTTCCACATAAGCAACCATTTCGGGATTGGGTTCAGGTGGTATTAGTTTAAGGACTTCAAGGGCTTCATACTGGATGTCTTTGTTCTTCTTCAGCTGACTAGCTATATACCATATGGTAGCCTTGTGTTTCTTATTTTCCTTGCTTTTCGGCTCAACTTCATAAACAGGCTTGATCTCTCTATTGTCCCATAAAGCTTTGACTTGTGCGACCCTATCTTTCAAAGCTGCTAAGGTTTTGGTTGGATCTAAGTAATCAACCATAACGTGATCCAAATCCAGCTTGATGGTGATGTCTTGTAACGTACCATATTGTCTGATCACACCAAAGGGGTAATATCCTATGCACCCTGTTATTCCAATTAGGGGAACCACAGGGTATTCCTTGCAACCCAAAATAGCAGCAGGACATTTGAACTAGCGAGCTTGCCATAGATAATCTTCAGGTCTCATGTCTTCTAGTATGTCCATTATGTTCTAAAGAGGTTCATCATCTTCAATGTGGACCCGTTCGATGAAATATTGGATAAGGTTATAATTGGTGCGAATGAGAGCTCAATTAGCTAAATCTCGTCCGTAGTACTTAGTGTGGCTAGCAAACGAAATCATCATCAGGTGTATACTGGCCTTGAAACTACCTCGGCTTTTGGCTTTTATGTGATTTAGACTCCTAACCTGTTCAACTAACAAAGTAGGAACATATGATTTTCTAGCTAAGTATTGGGCCACTAACTCAAAAACCCGATAGTAGATGCACAAATTCCCATGGGGGAATAATATGGTGGCAAAGGCAGCGGTTATGAAAGCATTGTCCCTATTTTCTTCCTAGATATCAAATGGTACAGTAAAGGCTTCTTTTCTTCTCAAAGTCATTAGGTATTCCAAACCAATCCATCAAGGAAGACAACTTGATGTAGTGGTCATTGCAAGCCTTTATTGATTCAGCTACTAGTCCTCTCTTAACTCTCAAGAACTCTGAAATGATACGGATTGGACAACGAGTAAGGTCCAGAACATAAATCCCTTCTGAGGTAGGTGGAGCTTGTAGCAACCTGGTAAACTCTTCAATGGTTGGGCTTAGCACATGCTGGCCCAAACGAAAAGCCACTTCTTCTAGTTCCCATAAATGGGTAAGAGCCCGGAACATAGTAAAAGGAATCTGAACTCTTGGTAGGGATAGAATTGGGCCAAGCCTATCCTTAATGAATGACTGTTGCACCGGGCATAAACTAACCATCCATCGATCTAATAAGGGCATAGGATCCTTGAAAGTTTCAACACGGTGTTCCCTAATGAGACGGGACCATAAGCTGGTGTTGATACTGACACTCGGACTTGAAGACAACATTTCCTGTGTCGAAATAGAAAACAAGCTACTCTTATTTTTTGGAAAAAAAAATTTTCTTCTTTTTTTTTTTATTTTTAAAAAAATGCAACTCCTTTAAAATTTAGATTCACTACGAGAATATGGTTACCATCCCATGATTATGAATGCAAAATTTGGTGAGTTCTAAAGGTCCCCTAGTCTAGTAGATCAGAGATCAATACTAAACCGGAGCGGGAGGTCTTTTCATGAACCGGAGGGTGGAAACTAACTGCCTCCGGATCTTACTTCAACCTCCCTACCTAGGGTCCCAAGACGACCTGGTTTTAACTGTATCTATCATACATTTCATGAAATATGCAAAATGCATTATATCAACACTATTTTAAAAAATTAAATAAAATAAAAAATATTGGCTTTTTTTATCTGCATCACTAAAAAAAATATTAGTACAACTATTTATAAAATAATAATCATACAAATAATATACAAAATGAGCATATAAAAAAATAAACTTTTAAATTTAAAAAAAATCAATGGCTAGCCATCTAAAAAAAAATAGGCATCCCCAGTGGAGTCGCCAAGGTATCAAGCTTGGATTTTTATTTCTGGTTTAACTTATTTTAATCCGATTCATATTAAACCCTTACCCATTTAATACGAATCATCGACTAAGAATTAAATGACATTTGATTTTTGAAAATATATTGGAGTCACCACCCGATAGAAATCAGGAAAAAAATAAGTTAGGATCAATGGGTGGTTAATCCTAACTTAGCTACTAATCTCAAAAAAAAAAAAAAAAAAAAAAAATGATTTTTAACATCAAATTTTATAAACCAGAGATTTTTGGATCCGGGAGCTATTCTATTAAAACCATACGGTTACCACTTGAAATTCTTAAATTAAAATTTATCCTTTTAATGCTCATAAAAAAAAAAAAATTCTAATGTGTAGACTATGATTTTTATAATTTATAAATTCAAACAATATTTACAGATCTAAATATTTACAATATTGGCAAATCTAAATATTTACAACTATGAATAATATTTACAAGTTGTTATTAAAAAAAAAATATTTACATGCAAATAGTATTGAGATTTATCATTTTTATTAAACTAGTAAATCTAAATATATACAATAATGAATCAATAATATCTGACAAAAAACCAAAAAGAAAAGAAAAAAATGTCTTTTTTAAGTCACTCAGGAGGTACCTACGTACCCACTATTCGAGATTAGACAACACATAGTTCTTTTCATAAAACATATAGTGTGTTGGTTGATTTTATTTTTTTTAGAATTCTTTTCACTTTAAGTTCTTTAATTTTTGAATTTTTGTAAAGAGAAAAAAAAATATTTTTCAAAGTGTTCCTATAAACTAACAAATTTATTATTATTTTTTTTAAGAAAACGATTTTTCTAGGTGACAATTCAATTTTCATGCATATATCTATTTTTTCTTTTTATCATCTTTTCCTATTTTTTTTAATCATTTTTCATTTAATAATAATAATAAAATAATAATAATAATAATAATAATAATAATACTTACCTGGTCGGGTCGGGTCTCGGAGTTAGATCGAAGTCGGTCGGTCCTTCGTTGGTCGAAGCTGTGATCGGAGAAAATGCCGGGAAGCAACTGGAGAGTTCGGAAAACACCAACTCGGGGTTTCGAAGCACGAAACTTGCGAATTTGAACCAAGTGAGGCCTACTAACACTCCTGTGATGGTGGATCGAGCTGGGAGTAGCTAAATGCGGTGGTTAAAAGCTTCGAAGATGGTGGCCGTTGGTGGATCTTGGTCGGAGATGAAGATCAAGCTTCTAAAACAATCTATAACTTCCTCCGAGTAGATCAGGAACTCCTAAAGCTTCCTATAACCTTGGATTCGCTCGAAAAACACTCTAACCTTATGAATTCGAAATTTCGAATTTGAACTTAAAACTTAGATTTTGGATTCAAAAAAATTGAGAGTTTCTGAAGTTGTGGATTCTTTTTTTTTTTCCATGTTCAGAAGAATGAATTTGAGTCCTATTTATAGTGATTAAGACTCGAATTAGCATTGAATTGGATCGAACCCCCAAAATCGAAAGCACGCGAAAAAAAAGAATTTGGGTATTTGTGCCTTAATTGACCGAATTGAACAAATTGCAAATGTATTTGGCTTTGAAATTGGGTTGAAAACAACAAACTAACTCTAATTCGTTATCTTAGAAGTGTAATTCCGACCTTGGAAGTGTAAATTTTAAAAAATGAATTTTGGAAATTGTGCAAAAAAAAAGCATATTGGATGATTTTCAAACTCAATTTCAAATACCCAAATTGCATTTTCGAAATCCTAAAATGATATGAATCCAAAGTACTCCAAGTTTACTTCCAGATCCCTAAAAAAATTTCACGAAAACTGAAGCCAATTTTCCCAAAAATTGATCGAAAAATAGCCATATGAGCTGGAAAAAAGGGTCGCATCTCCTAGGGAAGACGACACGCGTGTGGCACACGCGCTCCATATGCGTACCATGCGCGGGCGCATGCATTGCACGCACCAGGCGCAAAGTTGTGCCCTCCATGCGATTCGAACTCGGTCGCTCCTGTGCGTAATACGTGTCTCGTTTTGTTTTGCATTCAAAATATATTTAAGGCTTCTCTAAAATGTGGATTTAATTGATAAAATCATTTAATTGTATCCAAACAAATTTATAATTAAAACTAGTATTATATCGAGCCCAAAAATTTAAATTTTTTTCCTTGTAAAAATAATAATTTTTTCTCTCTTTTTCTTGTATTTCTTTTTTCTCTCTCTTTCTCTTTTTTTTTTTTGTTTTTTATATTCCTTTTTTTTGGTTTATCTATTTAAAATTGAGAACCTAACATAATATTAATTTTTATTATAAATCAAAGTCTTAAATGGGCAAAAAAAATTGGGTTTCTACAGATTTCTTTGTAAATATTGCGTCAAAATTTATGCATGTTTCTATGGAGCAACGCATTAGTGCAGCAGAAATGGTGAAACAGTTGATTTTGTATTTGATGTATCTTGAAGTGCCAAATTTTAAATTGATTTCAAGGATAGTGACAAGGTAAGATGTTTGGATGATCAAAAAGAGACCTTCAACAATTTATTCCGTCTTGAACCCAGAAAGAGTAGCCTTATTGTCTTTCAACGATAGTAACTTTTTTTTTTTTACCACACATTTTGACCGCACATTACATAATAGTAACTTTAACAACACAAAAATTTTATTAATTACTCCAAAAGCTTCTTGCAATTTCCATTTTAAACAAAAGTGGCCACAAAAAGATGTGTTAACATTTTTTAGCAGATGCATTAAGCCGGAGGTCTCACTTATTAGCTTTATTTGTTATTTTTTCATCATAATTTAATAGCCGATGTACTAAACGTTTAGAAGAAGTGAGAAATAGAAAAACTTGAGTTTTGACTTAGCCTTACAATTTTCAATTGAAAAATTCATTTTTCCATTTACCAACACACACATATGTCTATGTGTATGTATATATATTTAAATACACTAGCGGCCACACGTCCTTAATAAAACTTCCTTAAGTCCTGTCATATATTAAGAGAAGGATGTTTATTAAGGAGAATTTCTTCTAAGTGCAGAATTAATTATAAAATAATAAATAATTGCTATTACTTATCTGCATGGATTTCCCATTGCATATTAACCTTGTCTTTGCAACTATCTCTCAAACAATATAGGATTTTAACAATTCATCTGAAAACTCATCTCAAGCCTTTACAGCAAATTATCTCTGGATACATATAATATGCTGACCTGCTTGCATCTTTATTTATTTGCCCTTTCCAATATTCATTATTTCTTTTTCAATCATTGTTTAAGGACAAAAAAAAAAAAAAATATTTAGCACAATTTCCTATATTAACTAACTAATTTTTGGAGTTTCGTCACTATTGTAGCAGGTACTTACAACCCGAAATGTTTCTTCCTTTATTCAAATTTTTTAAAAAATATCAAAATAAACAAAGTGGAATAGACAATATTTGAGATATTAAAATATTAAACGTTACCTAGGGACATTAACTTTGATTTTTTTTTTTTCTCCTTCCCAACATGATGCCGGTCATTATAGGAACCTTACAGTTTGGATGCTGCTTAGAACAGGTGATAACAATAACTGAACAAACTAATAATTACACAATATCTAATCAATAAGTTCTTTGTTATAAGAAAAAGCATTACTGAGTTTTCAAGGGAAACTTAATAAGATGGTAAACGAAGAAGTTTTCATTTTTATTCTCTTGTTTGCCTTAACAGTAAAATACATAAGCAACATTGAAAAAGTGTAAAAGAGAGTTTACGTTTTAAACATGTTCCAACACTAACTATTAACGAACTGATATTAATTTCATACGTTCGACAAAGCCTCGAGTGCTTATCTCTATGCTTCCCATTTGTTAACTCGATAAATCAACAAATCAAAGAGCAGCCAATAGAGGGAAAGATGTGTATGAGTATACTCGGCTTGGCTATGCTCTTTTAGTTGTGAAAGTTCGACTAATAACCAGTAAAAGGGAACAATAACAGTAATAGATAGTAATAGAAATTATATATAAATAAATAAATAATTTGGTATCAGAATATATGCATACAAAGAGAAGAAGAATTCCAATATAATATATCTCACCTGATGTCACTAGATTATAACCTGATGTCACTAGATTATAAGGCTATTTGATGAATATATACATATATAGTGAAATCAAATCTGCACACTCTCATCGATCAAGTACAACAAAGATCAATGGCTTTTCATTAATTTGATCATAGATAGTGAAACATGGTAACACACTCTTTCATCAACTATGATATAGATTGCCTGATAAAGATATTTTTTTTATTTCTTTTTCTATTTTATTTTAACACTAGAAAACTATGGATCAAGGGCCTTCAACTTGACATTGAGTTATAGGCTACCAAAGATGGATCAAGCAATTAGTAGCATGTGATTGGAGAATATATAGATAGATTTATCATAAGAAAATGGATAGAAAACTTAATACATGGAAAATAAAAACACAAATAGTAAAACGAATACCAATGCGACATTTTTTGTGCTTTTAGGATGGTCAATGTCCCAACCTTAATTCCAAATCCACGTCATGATCAACTTTGTTCAATGGAAGAAGCAGGTGTAAGTTGAGAACCGGAGGCTTCAAGTCATAGCCGCTAGGGTTTCTTGAACCAGCTAATGAACCCTCAAGACATCATTTCTCTCTTCTTCATCACCATCAATTGGTTCTTGAATCTTCTTCACATCATCAGCCAACGATAGAAGAGAGGAGGTAACATTATGTTCATCTTCTCTCATGACAAGG
This sequence comes from Combretum micranthum, assembly GCA_024138025.1. Taxonomy (NCBI): domain Eukaryota; kingdom Viridiplantae; phylum Streptophyta; class Magnoliopsida; order Myrtales; family Combretaceae; genus Combretum; species Combretum micranthum. The sequence goes on from JAMXBD010001303.1 coordinate 113,066, forward strand.
GTAGCAATAGAAGTAGTAGTAGAATGAGAAGGAGAAGCCTCCAGGGGCCTGTTGACGACATGTCGATATCGATTGCAATGAATCCTCATATGACCATACAATGCCTTTAGTGAACGGAAAGACTTGTTACACTTGCCGCATGATCATTCAAGAGAGACATTAACATCGGTTTTTCGAAGCCCTAGCTTTGATTTCTTTAACTTCCTTTACATGGTAGTGCTAGTAGGGAAAGGACCCTTTTGAATTTTGGTGGAGGGTATGTTTGTGTTGCTATTTTCTTTCTTTCTTTTAAAATAATTCTTTATTTGTGTGAGATTTCATTTAGAACCAAAGAATATATGCGAGGAGCATTTAAAACAAAACAGAGACAAGTAAAGAGAGGAAAATGAGTTTTCTTATTTTGATATAGAAATTGTAAAAGATATATAAGACCCGACTTGGAAGCAAAAACATGAAGAGAGGAATCCAAAACAATCTTAGTAAAATGTCAACAAGTTGATGTTGTGAAGGAATAAACCATGGTTGAATAAAGCCCTTGGTAATGTAATATATGATAAAATGAATGCCAATCTCAATATGTTTCGTACGCCCATGTTGACAATGATTAGATGCAATCAAAAGGGTAGATTTATTATCATGACTAAGGGAAATGGGATAAGAAATGTCAATATGCAAGGAGAATGTAAGAAACCCATAATAATTCCTTGGTAGCAAATGAGGGACTTCTATATTCGGCCTCAGCTAATGATGTTGCAATTGTGGACTGCTTCTTAGATTTCCAAGAGACAGAAATACCTCAAGGAGTATGTAGAAACTAGAAACAGATTTCCTGTCAATGGAACATGAAGCCTAATCTGCAATAGAAAAGACTCGAAGCTGAAGATCAAATTGAATAGGGAAATGTAAACCAGAAGAGATTGTATGCTTCAAATATTAAAGCAAGTAAAAGAGAGCCTATAGATGAGAAGAATGTGAAGCTGCAACAAATTGACGTAGGCAATGAATAGAAAAAGAAATATGAAGTCGAGTCAATCCAAGTAAAGCAATCGACCAACTGTTCTTCGATAAAAAGTTGGATCAGACAACAAATTACCACTAATATTATCCAGTTTGTAACTAGACAACCAAGGAATTTTGACTGGTTTACACGTAGTCATGCCACTGTCAGTAAGCAAATCAAGGATATACTTCTTCTGATGCAAAAGAATACCAGTATCTAAATGAAAAAGCTCTAAACCTAAGAAGAATCTTGTCTCACCCATGTCTTTAATTGTGAAGGTATCATCAAGACACTTCTTAAAATAAAAAATATCCTCCAAATGTGCACCAGTATTCAATATATCATCAACATAAATAAGAACAACTGAGAAATGAACACCATTAGCCTTAGTGAAAAGAGAGTAATCATGAAGAGATTGAACAAAACCAGATTTAAGCAAAAACTGAGTTAATTCAAAATTCCATTAGCGAGAGGCATGTTCGAGACCATATAAGGACTTCTTTAACCGACAAACTTAATTAGAAGAAGTCTTTTCATAGCCTGGTGGAGGAAGCATATATATCTCCTCATCTATATGACCATAGAGAAAAGCATTGTTGACATCAATAGGATGAATTGGCCAACCTTTTGCACTAGCAATAGCAAGGACAATATGAACTGTTCTTAGCTTAGCAATAGGGGAAAAAGTGTCAGGGTAGTCTTCACCTTTAACTTAAGTATATCCCTCAGCTACTAATCGAGCTTTAAAATGGTCAACATTACCATCGTGTTTATATTTAACTTTGTAAACCCATATACAACCAATTGGTTTCTTTCCCTCAGGTAAGCAAGCAATATCCTAAGTGTGATTTCGTTCCAAAGCATCAATTTCTAAATTCATGGCATCAACCCATTCAATAAGTTGTTAGCTCAAAAATAGTAAACACATTTGCCAATGAATGCACAAAATTAGAAGAGTAAGAAACAAATGAGGATGAAAGGTAAGTGTATGAAGAGGATGGAATATGTACATGTGACACACTATAATTAGCATTAGCGTCAGATGCATTATGCATTGTATGTATATAATCCGATAACCAAGCAGGTAATTTACGTTGCCTAATGGATCTTCTAGGAACAGATGGTGAATTCAACAAAGAAGTACCAGAAGCACGAGGACTGGAATCTGCAAGCACCAAAGAAGAAGGATTAGAAGCAAAAATGGAAACACCAGACTCAGACAAATCAAGGGGAATTAACTCTATAGTAGGAAAGGCATCAATATAAGAAGGAACGTAATCCAAAGAATCCTGAGAAAAATCCTTGAAAGGAAAAGAATGTTCATGAAACTGAACATCAAGACCGATCATGACTTGTCTTGTGAAAAGATTAAAAACTTTATAAGCCTTTTAATCATGAGCATAGCCAATAAAGATACATTTAACACCTCTAGGATCAAACTTGTCCCTATGTACAACAAGAACTAAGATATAACACAAACAACCCATGACACGAAGATGAGAATAATCAGGTTGCTTTCCAAACAAAAGTTCATATGAGACTTCCATTGTAAAAGAGACACTGGCATTCTATTGATGAGATAAGTAGCTGTAAGGATACACTCACTCCAAAAATATTTAGGAAGTTGTGCATGTAAACATGAAGCACGAGTGGTATCAAGTAAATGCCTATATTTTCTTTCTACACGACCATTTTGTTGAGGTGTGTAAATGGTTGTTCTTTGATGAACAATGCCAAGAGAAGCAAATAAGGACAGAGTTATATGAGAAATAAATTCTGATCCATTATAACTTCTCACAACCTTGGGCTTTATATGAAAATGATTAAAAACATATTGAAAGAAAGAATTGAGAATATCAAAAACTTGAAACTTATTTCTCAAAAGATAGATCCAAGTACAATGACTATAGTCATCAAGAATAGTAAAAAAATAATTTGCTCCACTAATAGAAGTAACCTTCTAAGGACCCCACAAGTCTATATGCAACAAGTGAAAAGCAAAATTCAATCGATCAAAACTCCTTTCAAAAGGTAATCGATTGAATTTTGCTTGATGACAAATATCACATATGAAATCTGACATTGAAAAATCTTTACGAGCAACAACATGTCTAAGCTTAGACAAAGAAGAATGACCTAAGCATTCATGGAAAAGTTGAATAGAAACATCTTGTTTACAAGAAGAAACAGTAGACAACTTATTACAAGGAAGTTCATTTGACACAAGGTTATTTGATTGAGGGACATACAATCCACAAGCTTCCTTAGCCTTTGCAATTATATTTTAGTGTTTGGGTCTTGAAAGATAGAAGAATTAGTATCTAGAATAATCGTCAAATGATTATGTTTCAACATTTTACTCACTGACAACAAATTATGAGTAAAATCTGGAACAAGGAAAACATCATGGAGGGTTAAACAGGAGGAAATTCTCACTTTGCCAACAATGTTTACATACCCATGGGAAGTATTATTTAGAATAATCAATTCTTGACTTTCTTTCTATCACCAAACTGTTTTATATTATCCTTCGATGCAATAAAGCTACATTATCTGATTGCATACCCATGGTAACATGTCTTTGTGTCTCAATTTTTTTTGCACAAGATAAAAAGCCCTACTCACACTTAGTAAAGGTTCCATTGATAAAATTTGATTCCTCAGGTACTCATAAGAATCATTTAGACCCATGAGAAATTGCATAAGCTTTATTTGCGACATAAAATCTATGATCCTTCCCCTTAGATTACATGTGAAATACTCGAGTCTACCACACATATAATTAAGATATAGATTTAAAACTTGCAACTCATCCCAAGCCTTTTTCAATTTATTGTAATATTGTGCAATAGACATGTTACTTTGCTTCAAATTACAAATCTCTTGTTGAAGGTTATATATCATAGGTCCATTTGATTGGCCATATTGTTCTATGGTTTGGTCCCAAAGCTCCTTGGAAGAATTATAATATAGGAAATTTTGAGACAACTCACTATTCATAGAACTCAATAACCAGCTTAAACCATATAATCACAGCAATTCCATTTCTCTAGAGCAACTTGATTATCAATAGGTTTAACAACCATACCATCCACAAAACCTAATTTCAACTTCGCACCTAAAGCCATACGAACAGAGAGACTCCACGAAACAAAATTTGATCCATTAAAAAGAATATTTTCAAGACACATATTCGAATTATTAGAAGATGATAAAGCTAAAGGATCAACAGTGACAACTTCATTTCATGCAAAATCTCTAGTCAATGCCATAATAGAGCTTTAGGAAAAAAACAATAAAGAGAAAACTTACAAGAATAGATCAAAGAAGATCTAGAGAAAAGATCTAAAGCTGATCACAAAATCAAGAGCAAGAAGATCGATCTTGCTCTGATACCATGTGAGATTTCATTCAAAACAAGATAATACACATGGATGTACATAGCATTTAAGAACAAAACAGAGAAAAGTAAAAAGAGGAAAATGAGTTTTCTTATTTTGATATAGAAACTGTAAAAGATATTTATGTCCTATCTAAAATCCTATACAACCATGAGTACTAAAACAAAATACATCAACAAATAAATAATGTACACGTGTATATTCCAATAATTTGGTGTTACAAGGATGAATGGAGAAAGGAGATGGATTCCTAAATTTTTATTTTTTACATGGGTTAGTAAATTGATGGTTGTGCCGGAATAAACGTTTATGTAGAAAGGTGGTTAAAAAAAAAGGGATAAGTTTCTTATTTTTTATTTTTTCATTTTTTCCCGCTAACGCTAAACTATTCCGGATAAGTTTAAATAATATACTGGTCATTTGGAGCTATCCTTTCGGTTTGGATTGAAGCTTTAATATTCATCTATTGTTATATTATGAACTCCACATCCTTCAAAATATTTTGTGTATAAATCTTCTGCTACTTTTGCATTTAATTACATATTGCCACTATAATTAATCAATTTTTTTCTTTAGCCTTCAATTTGATTTGCATTCTTATTTTCAAGCAAAAACTTAAAAACGATGAGTATAGCTCATAATAAAACTGTACTAGATCTTAAAACGAATTACTTTTTATGTTACGTTTGGTACGCATAAATCGTTCGAAATGAAACGGATTAGAATGGGATGAATGAAATGGAATGGAATGGGAAGTGGAATGATAATCCATTCATTTGTTTAGATATATCTTATAATAGAATGAAATTGACATGTTATTTTTCAAAAATATCCTTAATAATTAATGTGAGTAAAAAATAAGTAAGGAAATAAAAAAGTAATTTAATGTTAGTTATTTATGAGCAAAGAATGAAATCGCAATTCCACTTTCTCAAGGGTGGAATTGAATTACCTTTAATCGCAATTCTAGCTTTTAAAAACACAATCAAATGTTGGAATGAGAATGGTAAACATGACATTAGAACTAGGATTATAGTAAAGGTAAACTCATCCTATATTCTTGTGCAACAGTAGTATTTACAACACTTTAAACCGTTATTACATACTAGCAATTTTAAAATACTAGACATATTACAATAGTCAAGTATATTTTGTGATGCTTTTTTATATTATAAATTTATCGTGTATACGAAAGAAAAGTTGTAATTTAGCAAAAATAGTGTGGTTAAAGGCTAGTCCCTTAATTGAAAAGAAAATAAAAGAAAGAATATTACTTTAAAGATTTTACAATGGACCACTAAAGAATACAAAAAATTTAATGGTCTTATTCATTTTATTAGAATATTGGAAACTATTCACAATCCAGAGTACAAATGATTGATCCATTAAAATAATTATTATATTATTTGTTATGATTATTTTAATAGTAAGATAATGACTTAGACGAACTTGTAAACTGAATTGTAAAACTTTCAAAGAATAAACTACAAAATTGATTACGTAACTATGAACAAACTACCTCTCACCTTATCAGTTGCACATTTAAGCAAGAACAAGAAAAATAACAAGTTAATTCTCACATACTTGCAGGTGGTTTTTCATGTAGAGGCTTTTTGTTTGATACGATTTATACTTTCAAGAACCTCCATGCTCATATCAACATCCATTTATAGTTTAAAATCGTTACTATTTTGTGGGCACGAATGCAACTACATATATAAATTCTCAAATGCACATGGCTGCAGATATTTGGTATCAATTTGCAAACATTTTTTCTAAGTTTAGTTTTCAAATATCAATTTCTTTGAAAACTTAATGCAACAATTTCATCATTTAGAATTTCATTAGAGACACACATAGTAACTCTTGTGCTGCAGCTTAAGTAGTTTACGTGGTAAACTATTATTTGTCATAGACCTTTAAGGACATGACTGTTCATTATAAGAGGAAAACTTTATAATGGAGGTTTTTAATACAATTTCCTATATTAAGGACTTACATTTGGAGGTTCTCCCCATTGTACCAGGTCTTACAAAATTTGGTTTCTTCATATATATATATATATATATTATTATTTGAAATGTTTAACAAATGTTGGAATAAACTAATTAGAAAAAATGAATGGGTTATATTTAAGCTATTAAGTGATATTAGGTACATTAAACAAAAGACTTTATAGTAAAAAGAGTCATAGCTAGGGTGTGTGCAAAAAAAAAAAAAAAAAAAAAAAACCGAATGTTTAGGATAACCGAACTAAAATCGAGAACCAATAAAAAAAAAAGGGTTAACCAATCCATCGGTTTCAATTTAGGATTAACATTTTTAATTTTTTCAGTTTTCGGTTTCGGTTTAGGTTTTTAGGTATTAGAAACCGATGAATTCGGTTAACTGATCCGTAATTATAAAGATACATAATTTATAATATTACCCATATAATTATTTTTTTAGTGTTATCAATATAAATTATGTTGAAATGAATGATTCAGATAAGAAGAAACAAATGCATATATGTTTGAAAATTGAAATGGTGGTATTTGATTGAGATTTTGTATTGAGCTCAATCGATCAAGGTTGATAAGAACACATGAGTAAAAGTCTATGATGATGATTATCTTGATGGCAACGATATATATTAACAACTATTTTGTATGTCTTACATTCTTAATTTATAGTTTTTAATATAATTATACAAAAAATAATCTAATTTTTTTACGGACATATTTAAAAATATGGTTAACTGTAAAATTCACATAACCATTATGTTAAAAGATTAAAAACCGAAAACCGAAAAAATTAACCGCAAAAAACGGTTAACCGCGGATGGGTTTAGGATCAGGATATTAAAAATCCAATCAATACCATTAAGATAAAAAAATATGATCACGGATCGATTAACCAAACCATGAACACTTCTAGTCATGACATCTAAAAACTTTGATGACCCTTACCGAAAAGAGATACAGGTGATATCGATAAATAACATGTTTATTTTCTTTAAACATGTACACAGGTTCCAACACACATATTAATTTCACAATTTTGACAATATGCCTCGAGTTAGTTGAGTTGCCATCTCTATGCTCTCAGTTGTGAATCTATAAATCAGCAATCCAAAGACCAGCCATGCTGTTTTGGTAATGAGGGCTTGACTAACCAGTAAAAGGGAGCAGTAACATCAATATATAATAAGAAAAAGTTACACACACATATAACATGCATAATATGGGGTCAGAACATAAAACAGAGACCATTGGCTTTTCATTAATTTGTTCAAAAATACTGAAACACACTCTTCATCAACTATGAATATGACGGCCTCAAGATACAGCCCTAGGCTGACATAAATGGACAAAGTATCTAATAACAGAATGTGATTTGACGAGGATACAAATAAATTCATCCCGAGAAAAGGATGAAAAACACGGTACATGGAAAATAAAAACACAGAAACAAAACATATATAAGAATACGACTTTTTCGAGGAATACGTTCGAACGAAGATGGTCAACGGCCCAACCTTAGTTCCAAATCCAAATCCATGTCGTGATCAGCTTTCTCCAATGGAGGCGGCAGGTTTAGGTCGAGAACCGGGCGTTTCAGGTCACGACCATTATTAGGGTTTCCTGAACCAGTTGATTCTTGAATTTTTTTCACTTTAGCCAACGACTTATCAGCCAACAACAGAAGAGATGAGGCAACATCATGTTCATCTTCTCTTATCACAATAGCAGTGGTAATGGTAGTAGAAAGAGAAGGAGAAGGCTCTGAGGCCTCTCGATGACATGCCGGTATCGGTTTCGATGAATCCTCATGTGACCATACAATGCCATTCGTGAATGGAAAGACTTATTACACTCGTCGCATGATTCAGAAGAGGCAGTTACGTCGTTTTTCAGAAGCCGTATCTTTGACTTGTTTCGCTTCCTTTTAGTGATAGGACCCATTGAGTACTGAAGAAAAAAAGTGTGTTGCTATTCGTATAATTCTTATTTGGTGTCACATGGATGTATGGAGAAAGGAGATGGATTGCTCCATTTTTATTCTCTCAATTTACATGGATTTGCATAACCATGGCCAATTTGGGATGGAATGGATTGAAAAAAAAAAATATGCAAGTTAAGTTTTTATTTTTATTTTTTTACGTCGAAAAAGATATGGATAAGTTTGAATAATGTTTTGATTTGATGCTATCTTTTGGTTTGGACTAGAGATTTTATAATTATTTTTTTGCCCCAGATTTTATAATTATTTGAAAAGAGAAAATAGTCTATATTTTGAGGGAGGAAAAGAGAAAATTGAAAATAGCTCTTTGTTGACTGGTCAAAGCACAGAATAGTAGTATTAGTATACTACAAAGGGAAATATATATATAGTTTACTTTTGTTTGAGAAAAATAGACTTAATATTAAAAAAAAAAAAACAACCAGATGGGGAAGAAGTTTTTGTTTTTCTGAATTGGATGGAAAAAAAAAAAATAGAAAGGTAAATATTTTAAGAAAATGATACTGTTGAAAACTTGCCAAAAAAAAAATTTATTGTACACACACAAATATATGTATTTTTTTTTTATCCACTTTGATACCTAACTTTATTTTATACACACACACATATATATATATATAGAAGAAACGAAGCCTTATCCTTTTTATTTTAATAAAAAGGAAAGTCCAAACCTCAAAAATACAAGTTTAATAAAAAGTAACAATCTTTTATCCCCTGAAAAAGCAAACATACTGAACTTTTGGACATGGAGCTGCTTGGATAACATTTCAAAGCGAACTTTAGCTAAAAGTCTATTAGTACAATCAAGATTGAGTTGACCAGAATTTAAATTTTCAAGTCATGCCTCAACTTATTTACTTTAATTTCAATTCAATTCCTCTTTTCTATAAATGTTGATATCATTAATTAGGGGGTATGACCATTTCAAAAATCAGTTTGACTCAGCTATCTTACCTATGGTAATATAATAGTACTCTATGATCCTTCTTATGGCAACCAAAATGATGAATCAAAAAGTTTGATTGAAGTCAAATTTTGAACCAAACGATAATAATTCAGGTCAGTTTTCATGGTTTATATTCAAAATAGAATTAATTAGAATAAAAAAATTGCATTCCCTCGTTTATTAGACTACACGTCTCAAATCTAATTAAAAATAAGTGATACAAAGAAAATATAAGCTTAAATAAATAGAAAATATAGGAGTAAAATAAATAAATAAAAGATCGATAATATAATACTATCATTAATATAAGTAAACAAAAAATTATACGCTATGAAATATGCATAGATTGAGAGAAAGGATTCGGTGGGTATTATATGCTGCATGTAATTTACATGTGGTATGCAACCACTCTCTATCCGTCCATGTGTTAATGTATGTTGTAGTTGTATGCTTGATGTAATTACCTATTGAATATTTTTCTGAGTTATGCATACATTATGTAAATATTAATGTGGTAGATTGAAAGCTACAAAAATTAGTAAATGTTAATATTACATGACTACTGTTTAAAGTAAAAAAAGAAATCACACAGGATTAGTAAAATATTTAGCAGTGCGAACTATAATAGTGAACTTTGGTTCAATCCAGATAAATGCATTCATAATATTTTGTTTAATTTACTTAACAATGCATTGAAAAATTGAAAACTTTAAAATTTATGCAGCTTTTTAACAATTTACGAATTTAACAATCTCAGAACTGTGACTTCCAAAAATAAATTCCCACACCATCGCATTTTTCAACATAAAGACTAAGATAAACTAAAATTTCATATATCTTAACTATCCAAATAGCAATTATTCGTGTATCTACATTAAATTCAATTTACATACACTACGCGTATAAGTTTTCTGAAAATATTATCTCTAACAAAAAGTGGTATTTAAACAATGGGTTAAAAAAATTAATTTGCAATGATTAATCCCAACAAAAGTAACTGATTAGATATTGTCAATAACAAATAGTGTAAACGTCTAAGAGCTCCTAAATTTTGAGACGACATGATGATACAAACACAAATACAATATGATTAGAAATAGATTACAAAAACAAAATCAAGATTGACACAAGACATGATATAAAATATATAATATGACATGGAACAATGTATACCAAATACGCTGGCCACAACGCATCGTGCACCTTGTGTTTCGGTCCTTCACACGAGTCATGATTCTTTCCTTGTATCTTCAGCAACCAGATACATCTTTGAATAGCTGAAACTCTTTATGCCTGGACCAACCTTTTGAGGGTATCCATGGTTGAAGCTTTAACTTCCTTAGATATGCCAAAATGTGCCATGAGAAGCCAGACATGAGTGAGAAGCTCTCCTCCATAACTTAACTGCTTAGCATGAACATCTCCAGTGGAGTGATAAGCCGAGTATAGAAGTGCCTCTAACCAAACGGTTTCAATCGCCTCCCATTTATTTTCCAATTCAAGGCCAGTGTCTATTAGCTGTAATGCAAGATGAGATGCATGAAACAATACGGATTTGCTTCCTTCCCCTTCAACAAGATTTGGTTGTATATCAGGGTGATATGGGACTTCTAGTAACATATGACAAAGCCTGCATAATTCCAATTCCTGTTGGGATTTGTGTTCTCCATCTTCGGGAAGGTCCTGGGGCTTGGTTCCATCTTCGTCATTTTTGGGAGGGCGTCTGCAACGAAATTCCTCCTCCTTCTCATGTTTAAAGCTCTTTCTAAGTCCTATGCCGACCCTATTACTCGATTTATCAGAATGGACTCCTGGGCTTTGGACTTCAAAAAATTTTCGAGCCTCCATAAGAGAGTGTGCGTGATGAATATCTCCCACGCCTGCTCTCAGACAAATGTTTGAGTCACTATTTCCGAAATGGATATAAATAAGTGGAATAAAGTTAATGAGTGCTCAATTAAAAAAAAAAAAAAAAAGAAAAATACCAATGCCGTTAAATCTACATTGACCGATTCCGTCGAATCTAGTGGATATGATCTGGTCTTGACAATGGTTCAGTTCAACCTCGGTTTAACATGTTTTTATCCATCGACTCTAATCCTCTAACATATTGGGATTGAATTCTGGAATCAGGTCCAACAACATTGAAAAAACTTTAAAAAAAATTATTTGTAAAAGTTTTATATAAAGAATTTTTTTTTTACCTATTCATGCACTTCTTTCTCCATTACTTGTACAATATTAATCAAAATTTAGATTTTGTCAAAAAAATATTTTATGACCTCCAACAAATTACTTAGTAAACCCATTAACAAGACCCTAATAAATATATTAATTTGATATTAACATTTCCGAATTAAAAAAAAAAGGTTCCTCTAGAACTAGAAATAATTCTACCACAAACCTTTTATTGATAGACTCGAAAGATCCATTTTTATTTTGAGAAAATCAAACATTATGCTAATTATATATTTAATGAAAATTTTAAAATTGAGTAAATTGTGTTTACTCCCTTTCAACTGTTAAGAATGTGCACTTGTCCTATTAATCAAAAGCAAAAAGGAAAAAAAAAGGAAGGATAATTTTTATGATAATTACAACTCTAATTACGCCTAAAACTAATTTTTCATCTAGTTTTTTTAAGAGATGATGTTATAAATGATACCTAAACTTTGACAAATTATGTAATCAGGTACTTGAACATAGAAATTAATCAATTCAGTAGTACTTAAATAATTTGAAAATTTTATCATATACTAAGTTGATCAATTTCAAGTTCAGTAATTATACTAATTAATTTTAAAATTTAGGTATCTAATTACATATTTCCTTTACTTAAATCTCATAAAAGTGAGCGAAATTCAAATTCCTACCTATTAGTACGACATTTATCCATAACAATGATAATTTATAATGTTAGGCTTACCAATGGGCAACATAGCTGGTTTCTGGACAAGCAAATACATGAGATACTTTGAGAGAGTCCTACTTATCTCACACCTTCTCTTGATTTCACCATCATTGGTCATTTGTTTCCAATCCTTGTAGTATAGAATCTCTGTCGCAATATGCCAAATGACGATACTTTGAGAGAAATTGTTCTCTGGAGTACTCCAAATCAAATCCTCAAGACTCAGCTCCTTGAGTCTTTTGACTGCCCCATAAGATGGTAACCATGGCATTCTTGTATTGTGTGAACGCTCCTCTTCCTCTATCTCCTTGACTCTGTCCTTCAGATATTTGTGAATGCGCATCCTCAAACTGTCACCCAACTGTTCGTAGGTGACAGAAAAGTATTGCACCGCTTTCTCATGTATCTTCCGGATCTTGCCATTAAATGAGAACACCTTTGGGGTTTTATTGACAGCCAAACCAAGGATGTTAAATTGACTTAAAGTATTCGACCACCGATAGTCTTTAGTTGTAAATCCCAACCAAGTAAGTTCTCGGGGCGATTGAATATATGATATTAACCTATACCCAAAACTTGGTTTCCGTTCAATAACCATAGCATGCATGCGATCCGAGGAGAAAAATTTGAATATTGAATATATCTCACTTAGTAAAGACCAAGGATGACCATGAATGTGATGGAGAGATCAAGTTTTAGTTTATACAAGCGTTTATCGACCATGCAAAACGCAACCAACACTCCTAAGGATAAAACAAACGTAGTAACCTTACTAATTTTACCCCAGGTTTTGTAAATTATTCTGGCCTTTGTGAATAGCGACTCAAACATCATATTCAATTCAATGTCGATGATTTTGAATGCGCTCTCAGAGGTCATTTCCTCGGAGATTAAGGCTCTGATTTTTCCTAGTGCCTTGAGATTGACATTGAGACCAGCAAATAACACCTGAAAACTTCAAGCAATTTGAAGGCGATAAACGCGTTTCGATCCCAAGACTTCTCTATGCTGTGGCTATTGGGAACGGATAGAGCAGCTGAAGCTTGTGTCTCGGTGATGCCTTTTAGCCTGACAATGTGTCCTTCTTCCTTCCTTATACTAAAATTCTCGCTTAATCGGGGATATAACAGAACAGATCGAGGAGATGAGATCAATGACTCACGAACTTCATCCTTACTAGCATAAAACAAGGACAATGTCCTTTCCAGATTCTTAAGGATCCCAATTAGGATGATTCCTATCGCAATATAAGAAAGCGGGGAGCTCGACAGTGCCAAGAAGTAAACATAACATGTCCATGCAATTTGGACAGAAATCCGAGCCAAATGCCTTAACCACAACTCATTATCTTCCAAGGCGTAGGCAGTGATGGAGTCTGGACCTCCTAGGTGTACCAAAACAATAGGTGCCCACAGCGCGAATAGCTCGTATTCTCGCTCTATGGTGCTCTCATCCTTCAAGTTGGAAAGCCAATTTGAAATGACTCCAAGAGTCAAGATTGGTATGGATTCAGCTGTTAGATAGGTGACCCAAACTAGGATCTGGATCCATGCTCTTGGAGTATCCCTTCTACGGATACCAGTAGGGATGAGAACTATTTGCAAAAAAAGACTCAAGAGTACTAGGAAACGAACCTCCCAATCCTTCCAATGTGTGCGAAAACTTTCAGGAATTATATGCCACATTGTCCCCTTGATATTAATCAGAATCAGATCAAACAATTCTCCTGTGCTCTTGTAACATCTGTTAGGATTTTAAATACAAAACATTTGTTATTTTTTGATACAGATTACAAACTTTATGAAAATATAGTTGCATAAAATATTGAAAAGAAGAAAAAAAAAAAAAAGAGTAATTGTTAACTTGATTCTTTATTAGACCTTTTGCAAATTTTTTTCCCTTTTTCCTTTGTACTATTAGATGGGTTGCTTTTGTAGTTAAAATTAAAAAAGTTTTATATAGAATATTATATAAGAATATGTAGAAAAAAATATAATTGCATTTGTCATTAAAAAAAAGTTTTTCATTTCTAATTCTAATAAATAATAAATAAGACACTTACATAACGATTTTAATTTAACAACCTACTAGTATTTACTTAAACCTCATGTAAAAAAAGGTTACATGTAAAGTCTATATGCACAGACACTTACAACTAAGAGCACTTGAAATTAAGTTCTCGGCGAACGTATGTAATGGAAACGAAAAATTCAATGTTAGCTTGACATATGCTAAGTGAATGCTTTACAACTCGTTTTGATAAATGTGAAAAAAATTGGCTTATTTAATATAATAAAACATCATTAAATATAAATTCGCCGAACGAAATATTTAGAACGAGAAAGTACTATACAACGGTATTAAAAAAAAAAACCATCATATGTATACTTGTCCGTAGTGCTCTCTATTTATTATTCAATTAAATCAACTAACAAGCTGTCAGGAAAAGGGTGGGAAAAAAAAATGAAAGAAAGAAAAGAGAAAAGGAAATGCAGAATTAGGAAATTACGTTCCACTTCCGGTCCTAATACGGACGTGGCCCTTTGTCATTAAAAAGAATTACAAAAATTAAAAATTTAAAACACTATATTATCTAAATTTAATAGTACAAACACTTGTTTTTCCTTTATCTCCAAAATCGGAATTATGATAAGCTAAAATAGCAAAACGGGCAATATTTAAAGTAAAATAAAAATGCAAAAGCAAATCTTATATGTGTGATGAAAGAAGAAAACAACACATGTATACAAAATGAGAAAATAAAATTTCATTTTTTTTATAAACAATTACACTTGATTAAATTTAAAGGATTTCTAGGTTAATGATTCTACTAATCCTACGAGTCTACCAAGATTATGATGCTATTAATCGCTAGAAAATAACTCAAAACAGAAATATAGAAGTTTAGAAAGAAAAATAATATTAAAATTCCATGCATCATACAAATTATATCATCAAAAACCGACTAGTTATAGTAAGGAAATATCCTGATCTTATTTTGCCATAAGAAAACAAGTAAAAAAATTATATCTTATATTTTTACTACTTGTGATGTATTTGAAATTCACTTCAAAAACACGTCATTTCGATTTGATATGCTTTCACCAAAATTTTTTCCTTCTTTCTAGCGACAAAAAAGATATATGTATATATAATTGTTGTCAAATATTTTAACCTAAAATCAACAAATCAGATAGTTTAGATTCTTCAAATATCTTGTAACATTAATATGAAGTCAACTTCTACATTATAACCTTACCAGTTGATTTGGCATAAAAAAAAAAAAAAAAAAAAATCTTAACCATCGGTTACACAACAAAATCTTAAGTGTAAAAGAAGATTTTTTTTGTTTTTTTATAGAACAAAGTAAACAAGAGAGTCCGTTTTCTCAAAAAGATATCACAATATAAATAAAAGGATAAATCATTGTAAGTTATTATTCCATGAAAACTGTCAAATTATAGATATTCTCCAAATATAAAAAGTAGCACACTATGTGCCATTTGAAAAATATTAACATGTTAAAATTTTTCATACAATGATACCGAGTCGATCTATTGTATAAATAATATTTATAATTATTTTATTAGGTGAAGTGTCACCTAATTTTGGGTTATGCTTAATTAATTCGACATAGCAATTAATAAAATCCAATTGGGGTGATCATGTAGCCTACAACAATAATTATATTACAAAGTAACGTAAAGAATTGACTTGATATCGTATTAGAGAGAACAATGTTATGATACTAATATTTATTTCTTGTAAAATATAAGATGTTTCCATAATTTTAATGGTTTGTCTAGGACATCAATAAGATCTACTCTAAACGAGATATTGTGTTAAATGGCAACCAAAGAAAAAATTATGCATAAAATACACTCATCAAGCATTAGTAAAGTAAAATAGCTAGTAGCTAACCTTTTCGATTTATACTCAAAAGAAACCAGCAGGAGCAAGCTATGGCTATAATTAAGCAGCAAGTCTAAGTCTGTGAGAGTATGTCGTATGATGATGGATGGAATGTGTATTATTTTAGACAACACAAGACCTTGCAAACTCTGCCCGAAAACGGTCCCTTTTATGCACCCAAGATTGCAGCCACTTGCCCTAAGTAGACAACACACACAAGGTATCAGTTGAGGCTTCTCTTTGGAAACCTTTTATGTTTATTTATTTATTATTATTATTATTATTTGCGTGCAATATTTAAAAGTTAAGTTCTTATTCCCTTCTTCATTCTCCTGCAATCCATGATTGTTGGTTGGTAGGGCCATATATTTCCTTGTATGGGAGAAAGCATCACCTCTTCTCTCTTTAGTTTTTGCGATTTTTCTTTACAAGAGCTATTCAAATGAAAACATAGAATAAACAACCCCTTTAGAAAATATTGACACCTACATTATATAACACGTAGAATGATTTTTTAGTAGTTTTATCAATGCATTTCATATTTGAGTAAATGTCACGAATAAGATCTGAATGTTGGTAAAATATGCAAGTAGATATTTAAACTTTAAAATTTGATCAATTTAATACTTCAATTTTGAAATTGATTAATTTAGTACTTAGAGGAACTTTTCATATATGCTAATAATACATCCGTTATATTGGTTAATAATATTACGTATGATGATGATGTTAGCCAATTTGATGGAATCACTTTTGACGTACATGAAAAGTCCTTTTAGGTTTTAAATCAATAAATTTCAAATTTTAGATACCGAATTGTATATTTTGCTAAATTTTAGATATAATTCGCGATATTAAACTTTTATATTTTAGTGGTTAACACAGTTTAAGTTACATAATCAATGAATTTGGAAAAGTAGTTATAATTATACATTAATGTAAAAGGTTCACTTGATATTACACATTGAGGAAAAACTTTAGTCATAGGAATATATCTTTTGAAGGTAAATTACACCAGAAGGTCTCAATGTTTAGGAATTAGTTCATTTAAGATCCCAACATTTCGAATGGTTAAAAAGATATTTCAACATTTAGGGATAAATTCATTTAAGGTTCAATGTTTGAATAATTGAATCTATTTGGGTCCTCAAGAATACGTATCAATAGAAAAAAAATATTTAATTATAATTTAAAAAACTCTTCTTCTATTTATACTTGTCCTTAGGGACTCAAATTGATCAACTTTTTTAAACGTTGATACCTTAAATGAAATTACCCTTAAACATTGGGACCTCTTTTTAATAATTCGAAACGTTGGGACCTTAAATGAACTTACCCCAAAAGTTAGGACCTTCTAGCGTAATTTATCTTATTTTTTTATTGACATAATAAATTAAACTTAAAATCCAACATATATGTATTATATAACTTCAAAAGCAGTAAACCTAGCTTATCCTAAATAAAATATTACCTTAGATAGCAATCAAATCGATTGTAAAGTACAGGAAAATATTCTAAACGGGCACTCCTCATGCGTAATTAAAGTAGCTAGTGCTAACCTTTTTAATTTAAATTCAAAAGAAATTACCCGGAGAGGAGAAAGCTATAGCTTTAATTAAGCAACAAGTGGAGAATAATATGATGATGGACGAAATGTATATTATTTTGGACATGCGGTCCGAAACAAAGACAACATGAGACCTTTAAAAAAAGCCCATGACAGGAAACACCTCCTATAAGTGGACAAAAAGGCAAAGGGCAGATAGGAATGCGAATGACCCAACACACAAAGTACCTGTATCTTACGGTTCACTTTAGGAACCTCTAATTTTCTATTTGCTTGCTACTGTAGAAAAGGTAAGTTCTGATTCCTCCAATCCTTCTCCCATGATTCACGATGATGGGATGGGCGTCTTGTTTCTTCTACTAAAAAAGAAAAGAAGGAAAAAGTTCTTTTGGCACATTATAGTTCTTTAAGAACATAGAATTGTGGTGAATGTTAATAATGATCATAATTCCTGAAGCTTTCATGAGTTAGTCTAGTATAACTTGTGGAAATGAACAGGTTAACCGTAAAAAGTAGTTAGAAGTTAGAACTATAGGACAATGGCTTTCTTTGTGTATACGTATAGGCTAATGAACTAGTAATCTTCTTAATGTAAGATAAAGTCTATTAACTTCTAAGAATAAAGAATAAAATAAATAATGATAAAAGTATTAATAATACAATAATCTTAAAACAGAATAAATTAATATAAAATAATAAGAATTCTAAAATGATTTTCCAATAAACAAGAAGTTTAAATGTTGACTAATTGAAAGTACACGTTGATATAGGAGGTTGTTGAAGATTTGCTTCCTAATAAAAAGTGATATTAAATATTATCAATAACAAATTTGATAAAATTAGTGCAAATGTCTAAGGGCTAATAAAACAACATGATAATACAAACACAAATACAATATGAGAAACACGACTGAAAAATGAAATACGATATTCACATGAGACATTATATAAAACATTTACTTATGATTAATAACACAATTATAATTAAACTTTATATATCTATAATCTTTGTTCATCATCCTATATGCTTTTGCCTTCAACATGGACTTGATCAAAAGAAAGTCATTTATCTTTAAAAAAGTAAAGAATAAAATGAATAATAATATAATCTTAAATAAGAAAAAAATAATATAGGGTTAATGTTGCAATTGGTACCTCAATTTTGCCTAAATGTCACGCTTCGGAGAATACCCTAGTTGTGACAACTCACTATGAATGTTTATACCAGTCATAATAGCATTCGCAAAGTGTCTTAACAACAATACCTACAAATTAAACAAAATACTTTTAACAAAAGCAAGACTTTACAGATGTCATTTTATCACCACATCAGTTGTCTTTCTTAACTGAAATTACTTAACAACAAAAGATATAGTATGTCCAAAAAGACTTAACCATTAGGAGATAATGCAGACAGTTTCTCTACCTAGCCTCTCTTGCCAAAGATCTCCCCAAAAATCCTAAAATCAGTTGGCTTACTGAAGTGGTGCACCTGATTGGTTATAAACCTGTCTTGGGGCATCTGCATTATGAGTCACAGTATAGGGGGATAAGTAAAACCACAACTCAGTAAGATGAGAGTACAATATCCTTATTACTACTCAATAAGCAAGTAGACAAATTATCAAACATATGCTATGCATGTATAGCTATATGCACTGCAAACATCGTACGCAGTCTTTTGGTAACTGGCGTGAGGTTTAGGATTTAACCCCTCCTTGACCTAAGGTTTGGAAATACTTAGTTCCGTCAGCATCCAGGTCATCTAAACTTGAATTCATTTATCACCAGTCCCATACAACCTTAAGTGGGGTAAAATTATGGGACTTCACGTTAAATCTGTAATTAAGTACCTAAACTTTCATTTTGATTAATTTCATACTCGGATCAGGTTTTCATGCACATTTATACTACTTGATTGAATAGTGTTAACTTCGTTAGCTAACATGGTACTTTCAACCTGTAATAGCATTCCACGTGTCTGATGGCATTGTAACATTATATTTTTATAATTTTTTTCATATTGTTATTTTATATGTTTACTTAACTTCATTAACTGACATGATACTTTCAACCTATAATAGCGTGAAATGTGTCAGCTGGCATGGTAACATTATATTTTTTTATTATTTTTTCATATTGTTATTTTATATTTATATTTATTATTACACTCTAATGATTAGAATTAATATTATTATAGTCAGTGTTATTTCATTTATAAAAGAATTATGCTTTTTGACTCAAGACCACATCAGCTTAATTTAAGCAATTACTAAGCTCATGCTTGTCTTCGTTTTTAAACACTTCACTTGAACATTTACTCAGTTGCATATTATATACGAACCTTCTTTATGAAATTTTATCAATGTGGGACAACCTATTTTGTTGTTTTTAGTTCTATGGAACATTCCAAAATTATGCATCGATCAACTTGGAAAAGGAGTAAAAGCAGCCATACTACATCGTCCTATCCATGTCTATGGAGGATCAAACTCCTAAAGCATCATCTCTCAAATGGAAAAAAATTTAAACCATCCTTCTACGCTAGCCTCATAATCAACTTGATGTAGATGAACAATCTTAAGTAGGTACAAATCATATTTCAAAGAGTACGAATCATGGGTTGGGTTCAATTCCCTTTAAATTTGCATCTAAAGACTAATACCCAAATGGTTCTAATTGTTCAAAAGATCTTGTTTGTGCTACACTTTGCTTGTTCATGGATCTCCTAAGCTCTTCATTAGGCATGCGCATGCTCGAAGGGGTTGTACGAGTCAAGTTGAACTATAATATCTTGAATCATATAGTCACCTAATTTTTTATAATTGTTAAATGGATAATAATGTCTCATGAAAGATTTAGAAAATGTCCGATCATCATCCTTATTTTTCGTGAATTTAATTTAAATATCGATAATTACCAATATAGTTAACAAAAGACATATCAAAAAAAACTAGATATGTAATACAAGATATATCAAAGAAACGTTTTCAATAAGATATAACAATAAACTAAAGACTAAGAGTAATAAATAAGATAGTGAACTAGATCCCAAGAATAATTTGAAAGGTACGAAAAAAGACAAACCCCATAAATTACAATAATAAAGTCAAGTAAGGACAATTTAATTATTAACTAGGTCATAAAATATCAAAATACTAATAACTTAAATCCTAAGTGAACAAATTATAATTTATGATAATGAAATTAAAGTTGAAAAGTAAAAGTATAAAATTAAAGATTTTAAGTATATCATAGTGCTTATAATATTTAATATAGTAGACGCGTAAGTTTGCATTTAAAAATATTAACAAATAAATATTTATCATATGTGTTAATTAGACTTGAGAAATGAACTTTCTCGGCAAGTAAATTACTTGCTCTCCAAGTTCACAACATTATAACTCTCTCTCTCTCTTTCTTAAATGTCTTTTCTAGGCATCATAAAGGAGGAAAAAAAATTAAAACTTCCATCAACTTCAAAAACTCATATCTCTCACAAACTATAACCATTTTCAATTCTAGAAGTTGTATTGTAATCATGGCAATGCGCTCTTCAATTTAAGACTAGACAAGGTAAGGTTTTACCCACTCTAAAATCATACAAATATGATATTGAACATAGAAGTTTTCACAATACTAGGAGTTCCTATATTAATCTTTACTACAAATATATATGTTTACATGTGTATGTACTTATATAAAATTATGTCTTGCTAGCATGTGTCATTCTTGAGTACTTTAAACGTGGCAGCATATATAATATTGAATCCTAGGAATGACTTCTTTTGTCACACAAAGACTTCCATACTATGTACAAGGCATACCTTACAACCAAGGGAACACATTGGAGTAGCGCATTTCATGAAGGTAGCAATTGAATAGCAAAACAAGAAAGTCAATTACATTTCTTTAGGGCATAGCCCTGCTAATATCCTCAAATGGATCAGAATACTATAGTTACTCATAGTGGTCTCCAAAATAATAACTTATCACATATCAAACATAAAGTCCTTCTAAGGGAATCTTTATTCTAATATCTCAAATCTTTCTTATGAAGCTCTAAAGTCTACTAGTGATTTCCTTGAAGTCATGTTCTTTGAGTGAAGTCTCGAGTATTCTTGTTTGGACAAATATCTATGAGGGTGTAAGCTTACAATATACTTAGTAAGATATTCCCTTTATTGTACCGCACACCTATAACCCAAACAAGTTTATTATTTTCAAGCATATGCTATACATGTTATGCAACAAACAGATGTTATAAACAAATATGTATGAGTATCCAAAAACTATACATAGAATGGATTTACGCCCTCTGTGTCAAGGGTTAGGAAATTGAAATTGAAGGTCTCTACGATCTTCATTGCTAATCCATGAGCACCTATGGATTGTGATCGATCAGCAGGACTCATCCTTGGGGTCGTGTTCCCTATATGACATAGTTCTCTTAAGAATAAGCAGGGCTATCTAAGCCCATCCAATTCCATACATAGGAGTATCAATCTTCAATATGTGACTCAATGGATGTAATGTGTGCCCATTTCATTTATATCAAGGTTGAGTGAAATTAAAGTATACTTAAAGGCGATCAAACAAGTATCATTCACACACAAGCCATATGTAATATTGATGATGTATTCGAACAACCATTAGTTAGTTTCAATATGCTTAGAATCTCTTGTCATACGTTCATTGAAGCACATACACATATACACATAACCCTATACATATTTATTTTATCTTATACTTACAAATCTAGTGCAACTATTTACAAGCACAAGCAAAGTAACGAATTATAAACAAAAACTCACTTGTCTATATCGCAATCTACTTAGTCAAAATAATCCTTAGGAAAGAGAGTCTCATAATCCTTGTCACCTAAAGAAAAAAGTGGGATGTGTATGAGGTGGACACAGATAGTGTTTAAGAGAAAAAAAAATTAGAGAGAAAAGTTGAGAGGAAAATTTGGTAGAGTTATGTTATGGTGAAATAAAGGTATGAAAATGAGAAGAGATGCGTTGATATTTATAGAGGAACATTGTGTCAATTAAATATGAAAAGAAATTAAAAAAGAAAAGAAATAAAGGTGAAGAAAAGGGGCAGCAGCTACAGGCATAAATCCAGAGAAGGGGGAGGGGGCTGGAGGAGAGAGAGAGAGCAAAAGTAAAGAAGAAATGTGAAAGGTGAAGTATAAAGTAGAATAGATTAGATGTATGTAAGAAAAGTTATGGTGTAAGAGTTGCAAGAATAGGTGTAAGAAAAAAATATAGTAAGATGAATAGTAGTGAATAGTAATGAATAATAAATAAGACAATTAAATTACCGTAGTATAAAAATACACATATAAAAGCTAAAACTGATATTTTTATAGGCTATAAAATTGTATATAATATTTTATGAATATCTTAATATATTTCTAGTATAAATTGTTTGTCCAAATATTTTATCTCATTTTGCGTGTCAATGTGTGATATAGAAAATATCCTATAAAGGCTTTAAACATCAAAATTATGGCGAAGATGATATTTTTAGGGTACATTTTTATTCGGCTCATAATTCGAGTTTATCTTATTTTTCTAATTTATTCCATATTTTAGGGTTTTAGAAGTTTATCTAATTGAGTTTAGTTTTTTAAGGTTTAAGGTTGACTCAGTTTTACTTCAGGTTCAAGTTCGGTTCCATTATCAATTCTAAGGTTCTATTTATAACATCACCATATTATCTGTGGTTTAAAATTTTATTATTTATCGTTATTTGGTGATGTTATCTTAATCTCCATATTAACAATCGGGTACGGATTTAGTTTAATTGATGAAATTTGGCTTGATAAAATAATACTCTATTATAGGAACTTATTTCTTATTATTTTATTATTAAATATTATTTAAATATACTACCTTGATTGGCATGTTCGAGATCACATAGATAAATTGTTTAGCGTATAGTTTTCGAATCGAACTATCATTGGATTTCATTCCATTTTTTGGAGGTACTCATTTTCATAGGGTTTGGTATTTGGGGTTTTTTTATTCCCACTATACTTATATGACATTTATAATTATTTTGCTTATCTGATGTTCTTTAGGGTTTCCAAGGCTTGTGATTGGTTTGGACTGATCCTAGGATTTCTTGGTTTTAAGGTTCAACTTGATTAGTTAGGTTGTAATATATGTGATTGTTTTGATGATGATACATTTTTGTTAGGATAATTACCTTTGAGGGTTTAGGCTTTGCTTAAATCATTTGATATCCTAAGGTTACTGATTCTTTATCTTATCTCATCTAAGGTTTTTACAGTTTGGTCTTTATTTAGGAAAAATTTTGAGTTCTTGTTTCGTATTAGCTTTAAGGTTCTCATCTAAGAGTATCGAAAAATTAGGGGCTTACAGCATGTGTATTCCATACTTTGACTAAATAATATTACATTTCACTTATCAAAGGAATAATAAACTAATAAATAAAAATATTAGGCAGCAAAAAATTGAGCCTAAACTTAGATGATTCATTTTTAAAGTCCATTGGTTAGTAAACAGAAATTTAGAGGTAAATTGCTAGAGATGAAATATACGTGATATGGTTAATATCATATAAAAATCTAAAAATTTAGAGCTTAAATTAAGATCCTGAATTCGTAGTCATGAAATTTAGAATTTTCTAAGCTTATGGCATAATATCTTAATTTAGCCCATCTAGTTTGAAAACCTTAATCATGTAAGAGAAAACTCTACAATTATTCAATTACGTAGACTTTAAATTTTAGTTTTCAACTTGAAAATAATCTAAATAAAATATAGAACCCTTAGATATAATTTAAAAGATATTTTCTTGAATTAACTGATCTGTTTATACGCATACTACTCAAATTCAATGTGATAGCTAAGATATTTGTCTCATAATCATCATAAGTCTTTCATGTCACATCATCAATTGATATTATCTTCAAGAAAACGCTAGAAAACCATCCATTTGTCATTGTAGGAAGCTTCAAGAATCTTATCTTCATCTTATCTCTAACATACCGAGGATGGCTTCTTTTCTAATAGGCATTAATTGATGATTTGATGTGAAACCAATCTACTTCTTCTTCCTTTAAACCATGAATTTTATGTATGAATGGAGAAGAAATCCATCACATCATTATCTCATCTCATCCTTCATTAGTTACTAAAAACGACATCTAGTCTATTCTCATCTTTTCTTCATCTTTCATTAATTAGCAAAAGTGAAATCCTATCTTATCTTCATCTTATCTCATCATTCATTAATTATCAAAAGTGATGCTTTCTCCAGTAAGAAATCTTATCATAATCTTATCCAAATCCATGTGATGTTGACATCTCCTCTAATAGAATAATCTGTCTACAATTTAGATATTAATGGCTGATAATGACCTATAACTACTTCATCTTTTGCTCAGTTCTCATCTATATATGAGGGGTAAATTACATAGTGGTAGTGACATCTTAATGATGACCCAGCTACCATGTAGTAATTGAGTTCACACTTATAGCCACCATTTATCTAATGCGTTCACACTTACTTAGCCAGGATTATTCCCTCTCTCTCACCCCTCCTTTTTTCTCTTTCTCTCTCGTGTTTCTCAATATTTTTCAATCTCTCTCTTTTCCTCTTTTTCCCCTAGAGCCGAGAGTTGCCTACTCGAAACTCCAATAACAACAACAACATAAAACACTATATTTCATATAAGCAATTTTCTTATCATCTTAAAGAAGTTTAAGTAGGCTAATAAGATAGAGCTTCACAAGACTTTAAGGTAAAGTTATGCATCTTCAAAGCTGCCATTTTTTTAAGCTCATATTAGTTTCTAAGACTTCTTCTCATATATCCTTGTCTTAATCTTGCTTATACCATCATAAATGATGGATGAGAAAAAGAAATGAAAGAACTATGCTTAATATCCTAAAGTTGATACTTGACATCTTTAGGAAAATATGATTTGAAATGGTTAATGAACTTAAGAACCTCCTAAACAACCTCTGTAGGTCACAACAAAGAGGAGAAATTAGGTTTATAATCTCTTTATATATTATTGAATATAGAGTAATAGAAAAACCATAAAGAATAAAATTTCAAATGGAAATATACAATTCGACCACTATAAGAGAAATAGAATTCCATATGTTTTTATTGATAGAACTTAGGTTGTATTAAGTAATATCATCATATAATATGATTCATGAAGTTGTATTATTCATTTGATAGGAATATGAAAATATATAAACATATATGGAAGTTTCGGCCATGTGTAAGAATGAACATGTCTTATAACCTATTCAGGTAGTTTAACTTGCAAACAATAAGTATTCACGGGTAGAAATGAAATTGAAATGGAAAAACAAAGCTAGAAAACCCTAGAGTATAAACCCTAGAAATTTTGGCCCTATAAATAACTTAAGGGGATTCACACTTGAATTTGATAAATGATACATATTTAATCTATTAAGGATATAAGAAGATTGATAAAAATTAAGTATATGAGCATATATGAGTATGCATGTTTCGATTCATATATAGAAATTAGAGTTTTAGAGTGCAATTTGTTATAATTTAAGTAATAATGAATCAAATGATGATTTTGCTTTGAATTTAATAGTCAAACTCAAGAAGACATGACGATATATATGTATGTAGGTTTTGGTTCTTATAGAAGAATTAAGATTTTGAAATACAAAGTTGATATAATTCAAGTATTACATGAATAAATGATGATTTAACTTTGAATCAAGTAGTTAAACTTAAAAACATGTTTATATATGTATGTATGTGTTTTGGCTCATATAGGAAATATAAGGTTTCTAAAACTAAATTGGTATAATTCCAGAATGCATTAACTAATATGCTCATATAGATTGTAATTGAAAGATTAAACCCAAAAAACACTTTTGAAACCATAAACATGAGTTTTGGCCTTCACAAGATCATAGGATTACAAAGTTTAAATTAAGAAAAATCATAGGAATCTTGGTTAATAAGTCAAGTTACTTAAAGATACATACTTAAAATGAGATCAAGAGAAGCACGGTGACAATAAATATCGATTTTGGCTAAGTGTGGAATAATGAGTTTAATTAGTAAAACTATAAGGACCTGACATGCACTCTAATACACAAAGATATTATAAGTAAGGTTGTTCGAAAGGGAGGAGTTTATGCTTATTGCTTGATCAATCTATTAAGATACAAAGCTTTACAATTACTACTTATTCTTTTAGTAGTTAACTTTACATAAACACTTAAAATAGTTTCATCGTCCATGGCACTTCAATAATTACAAAACCAAATTTATAATATACATGATAGGAAAACTTCAATACTTTACATAACAAAACATAGGCTTATAAGTAAGTTGTATTCTATACTATTACATTTCACAAATAAGGTCTTGTACAAGTCTTCTTCTAAGAAAAACAATATGGAGTAGTCCAGCATCCTAATCTTCTCATTCATCAAGAAAAGCCTCCCAATCCGTGCCATATCTAAAGTCATCATAATACTCATCATCATCATCACCTGTAGAGGAAAAAGTAAGCTAGTGACCTAGTACACATCAACACAAATAAATACAAGGTGACATACAATCCTAATTAATGCAATGCAAGAAGCACTAAAATTAATTATCTTCACTTATGTAGAAGTATTCAAAATCTTATTACAGTCCTAAGAGAACCTGAGGGTTCTAAGTAACTGTAGCTACTCAGGGGGTTGATATAGACAGTCCAAACACTTATATCTCCTATATAACTTTACAAGAAAATAATCTCATCTAGGATTCACAACCATTACTTAGATTTACTTAACTTAATCCACAATATCACTTAGTTTAATCGTCCTCATAAATGTGAACTAAATCATATTATTTCCTCTTAAAAATAAGCAAATGTTACACCAATATCGTTCCTCCTATTAACTACCCGCTAAGCCACTTATGAAAGTTATTGCATCATGATAGGGTTGTGTCACGCCCCATAGGGTTATCTTAAACGTAACAGTCCGCCACATGCTATATAAGACTCTCGAATTACTATCCGAGCTCTTCGAGAGTCTTGTATAGATTTAAGGCATCCCTTTACGACAATAGAATACTCTATTTAATGGAGTTAAGAAGTTTAATGTGGCATTTAATAGCTTTAGATGATAAATCAAAACACATACATAAAATTACAAAGTCTAAGGGGCATTCCCCCGCAAAAGAATATTAAGGTCCATTACAATCATCTAGAGTCTTTTGGTTTCCTGTGGACGTCTAAACAAAACCGAAATAAACTTCTATGGGAAACGCCTAGCTCCGGTACCTGAGCTGTAGCCTGCCTTGGCCTAAGCCAAATGAACTCGTGCTGCAACAAGTAAAAACTATAGGGGCGTAAGCTAACTAGCTTAGTGAGTGAAAACTTCCATATCGTAATTAAGACATAACATTCAAGCAAGTGATTATTCAATCAAGTGAAATGCATCAAACACGTGAATTCAACAAACATACGACCAGCCGGAAATCATATGTGGATGAACTTGCGCCCTCCATCCCGGGTAGCAGATTAACGAATCCTGCGGTACAACGCCGTTTAAGCTTACGGTCAACTGAACAATAATTCGTTTTATGGATCACGATTAACCAACATATTCGTTTTATGGATCACAAATAACCAACAATGCTAATGCTCCATCCCCATCGTGACATGAATGAGTTCAAATTTATAATTAAGGTCTAATAATCGATTAGTCCAATTCTTTTAGGTGACCAAGCAATATTCGCAGACAATCAATTCTAGCTCCTCTCTATATAAGCAATTAATTATCACCCGGCTTCGATATTATTTAAATTCAACTTCACATATCAACAGCAGACAATTATAATTCCCAAATAACCCCATCATGCATATTCATTTTTGTCTTTGCTTAGCAACTAGTGCAACTATCATTACAATCCCAAGTATTAATTGAAATTGGAAGTAATACTCACCCGGCCATGGTATGCCGATCTCTTAGTAATAGTAGTCGGGTGCTAGGGTATCATCGTTCTCGGGATCACCTACCAAACAAGAATATCCTAATGAGAATTTCATCACTTAACTAATTCAAACTATGCATCTAATTTAAACAAAATCACGATTCTCGCTAATTACGGAAGTTTCAATTTAAAACGGCCATAACTTAGTCATTTTAACTCGGAATTTCGCAAATTTTATATCGATTTCTATCTACTTCGAAAGATCTATCTATTTCTAATATTAATTTCAAGTTTTAAAAAACATTTAGGTCACGGAACAGAGGGATCAGATCTGTTTTGTAACTTTTCCATTTCCGAAAAGTTGTTTTGCACTTGATCGAAATGTGTTTAATTGATGATTCATGTATATATAAAATATGAATGAGTTCCTAATATGATTGACATGTGATGAGTTCAATATATGCATAATCTTGATGTTTTTGGTAATGAAACTTTAAGAACTCCTACTTCTTACAAGACTTCACAATAGTTACTTCTTAAAAATCCAATTTTCCAATTCAGTATTTCATTAGTATTTTAGGATTTCATTCTTAGAAATTTCTTGTTATCTAAATAAAAATGAGTCTTCATCATCTATACTATCCAAGACCTTCATTTTTGCATAAAAATTTACATTTTTCACCTTGCAAGTATGTTTTTAAATAAGCTTTTCACAAAAATCCGAATTTGGAAAAATTCATTTCTTGCATGTTTCCTTTGAGAAAACTTGTTTAATGCATCAAAATTTAAAGCTTTACTATATCTATTACTTAAAGACTTCATTTAACACCTAAAACATGCAATTTGAGCTTGAATACTAGGTGTTCATATAGGCATCATCTCAAATTACGAATTTAACAAATTGAACACTAACTCAAAATTTTCCATCTTAATTCCACTACTTGTTTTACACATTACTCATGTCTAAACTCATTTCAACTTGTAAAAATCATTACTTAGAGATACCTATTACTTATACCTTTCATTTTTCATGTAAAATATGAGTTTCAAAGTGGTTTCAAGGGTTTTTAAAATAGGTCTTGAAGTTCATCAGAATTTTTCCTTAAACATTTCTAATAAAAACCTTTTATTTTCAAGTTCCTTGTCTTATATTCATAAAGATCTACCAACTAACACATTTATATATACAAGACTAAGCTTTTATGATCATTAATGCATGAAAACACAAAATATTCATATGAACATGAATGTCAAGAAAAACATGAGTGTCTAAACACTAGATCTACAACTTATAGTGCATGAAAATGAGTTTAAAGACATAAACATATATTTTTCATGCAAGATCTCTACTTTTATATGCATGGACATAATAACACTTCAACAAAAGCTTATTAAACACAAGATCTACTTCTTGTGATGGCTTGATATTCATATATTAGTGTTTTCTTATCCCTAGCATTTGCTCATTGGGATTTAAATTGGAAAACACACAATAATAGTCTTGCCATTACAAGATTATGCAGTAGTAAGGCTAGAAATCATCACCTAAAAGAAGATTTGAAGAAGAAATGAAGATGAAATGGACTTGTGAGTGTGTGTGTGTGTGTGTGTGGAGCTAGGTCACGGTAACAAGGAAGAGAATAGAGAGAGTTTTTCAACTTTCAAAATTTTTGGAAGAGTAAAAATGAAGAAAGAGAGTGAAAATGAGTTTATGTATTAAGTAAATTAGGGTTTAATTGTATTAAAAAGAAGTAAAAATAAAACAAATAGAGGGAAAAGGGGTGGGGGTGAGCCGGCCACACTAGGAAGAGAGAGAGGGAGAGATTTGAATTTTGTTAAATTTGTAATTTAAGTAATAAAATGTAATAAATGTAATAATTAAGTAGGAAACAAAATTTTCTTGGAAAAGAAAATATAATGAGTAGTTGTAAGGATGTAAGAATAGGGTATGGGTAGTGTATAGTGTAGGTTGTACTTGTAAATAGTGGTAAATAGTAGACAAGACATCTACTTTATCTGTAGTAAAGAAAATACGGGAAAAATGCTATAACTGTAATTTTTATAGCCCGGAAAATTACAAAATTTATATATTTGAAATCCTTATAAAATTTTGGTTCTAATGAATATTCTGGAATGTTTTTTTGAGTTTCTAGTCCCGAGGCTAGTTTTTCCATAATAGGGTTCAGGAAGGCTCGGAATAGAAAATTTTTCGAAATTAAAACTTTCTAAGGTTTGAATTATACTTTAAAACAATAATTCATATTAATTTATTTTATAAAACTCCTTTTGCTATGAAATTGAAGGAAAGCTGGATTTAGGGTTTCTAAGCTTCTCTCACTAAGCTTGAACTAGACCGATTTAGGGTTTTGCTTTTCGGTTCCTGGAGTTTACTTGATTACTAAGAATACCGGGGTTTATAGGTTGACCTAAGCACCTACTCTACCATGCCGACCTCATTAATAGGGTTGTCACTCCCCGAACCGGATTCAACGATACTCGTACAAGCAATTCAAATAAATCTTTAAACCAATATTTAATTAGAATTGATTAGATAATGCCTAACCTAGTATTCAAAAAACAAATTATTGCATACCTGGAGGTTTTATCAGAGAAAAGAGCTATTTTCAAACCCAACTGGGTATTGGAACCTATCAAAGACAATCATTTCATATGAAACAATGTTAATCCATAATTGAATATTAAATCGTTAAACCTTCATTAAACTTAAATAAAGTTTAAATCATCACACAGTCTCATATTCATATACATACAGATATATATAAACAATGTTCTACTATTCGTTCATTTATTATTCATTTACTTATTTATTATTATTTTTTTATACAAACAATACCAGAGGATTTGTTACGCCCATGACAAGGGCTGTGATTGATATCACGAGCACTATCACGACCGTAATCTTAGGCTGTCATGTATGTTACTGCCTTATCACGCTCGTGATAAGAGATCATGCCCCCTATCACGGCCGTGATTTAGGCCATGTTAAAGAATACATTTGTGATACTTTTGTTAAAAATTTTTCCAAAAAAGCATCCAAAAAGATCACGTCCTATGTAAAGACCGTAATCTAGGCTGTATCATTTACCAAAAAGAGATCAAAGGAGATCATACCCTTGGTAACGACTGTGATCAAGGCTGTTTCAAGTTTTAAAAGCACACAAAGGAGATCATGGGCCACGTCACGGCTGTGATCATTAGGAAATCATGATTTTGAGGAAATAATGACCTCGAACACACTCGTGATGAAATGGGCATTGATCCTTGATACTTTTTTCAGAAATTTTGAAATCTTACAACTTCTAACTCCTTACTAAGACCTTAGTTGTTATAAAAATATGTTAAAACTAAGTTATACATTTAATATCAAACATCATCAATGTTAATTGTACTCATATATTTATTTCGTATGTATATATACCACAATCTTAACCTAGAAGTATAAGTTCATCATTCATGTTTGTTGAACTCTAATATCAACCTATTTACTAAGGTCCTACTCAACTATCACTAACAACATCAATGCACACATCATTTCATCATAAACTCAAAAATTCATTCCTTTAAACACTTAGTGAGATATCTCAAATCTTCACCGAAGTTAGAAATTGGGTTTAGATAGATTAAATGAATTATAGGATGTAATTAAATAAGTTGATACAATTAAATTAGCAATTGATTAAATTGAAATTTGATTTATCAAATTCCTAAAACCTTAAAATTTAGCCTAAATTCCAATTCCTTAACCATAATAAAATTTGAATTCATCTGCTTGTATAAAAATATTAGTTCTTAAACCAGAACTCAAATTAAATATCAATTCTTTATAGACTAAACTCCTAAACCAAACCCCTATTTCAAGTTCATAATTTCAAACATATAGATTCTCAAATTATTTCCAAAATACTTTTAGAACTAAAGATAACCATCTCAAAAGTTTGAACTATATCCCTTACCCATAATTTTTCCTAAGAATCTCTCTAACCTTATCCTTTTTTTCATTTTTCTTTTCTCTTTTCCCTTGCCTTTCTTTTCTTTCTTCTTCTTTCTTGTGTTTCTCTCTTTTTTTCTCTTCTTTCTCTCTCTAAAATCAAGATCTTAAATTTAACAAATCCTATGAAGAAATTAAAGATTGGAAACAAGGTAGAACATGGGAATTATGCATGTAAAAACTACAACAACTAAGGAGGAGTAGTATTAGAGGAAAAACCAACTTCCATGGCTTGCTAAAAAGATAAGTTTTCTTATTTTTCTTGTTTTGATTGTTGTTATTATATGGGCATGATAGATTAATGTTTGAGTTATGTAAATTTTTTGACAAAAATTGTAAACTAAAGATATATGAACATGTAACTAAAACTAAGTTGTTATGTTGAAGTTAGGAAGTTGATGAAGTGATTTTGATAATGTATTATAGTAAAAATATGTTTAGGAATGTTGTTTGAACTTAATATTAACTTGGTTTTGTATGAAGTATGTTAAGTTTGTAATGTAAAACGAGTGAGGAAACTAGTTTAATTTTGAAGGAAAAAATGAAGCAAAAACATGAAAATTCGAACCCAAGGCACTCATCATGGGCGTTATGGAGCCAGTGATGGTCTTGGATCCTTGAAAATTTTGATTGATAACTCATCATGAGCATGATCAAGGGTATGATGGCCTTTGATCATGCATTTTTCCTTCATCATGGGCATGATCAAGGGCATGATGGCCTCTGATTATATATTTTTCCTCCGCCACGGGCTTGATAAGCTCCCTAGCAACCTAAGAACGTTTTCATAATTTCATCATAACTTTTTCATTTGACCTCGGATTGATGTGATTTTAAATGCTACAGAAAGCATAAAAAGAGATCTACAACTTTTATGATTTAGGTTTTTGCAAATTCTAAAAGTATAAAGGCTAAAATTTTATTTCTTTCCAGCTGCTATATAGCCCAACAAAGTTAAAAACTTGTTTTACATATTAAATGTATGTAGTTAAGAATAACATGAATCTTTTTGAGCTAAAATGAATAAGTCATATTTGTTGAATGATATAATTGAGTATGAGTTTAGTGAATTTAAAGATTTAATAAATAATTTGATTAAATATAGAGTTAGATATAAAATGAATCTAGTTAATAATCTAAGTCCAACTTGGCTTAATGAACTTCAATGAACTAAAATAATTGAACTAAATGATTAATTCTAATCAATCTTGGATAAGTTAAGTTAAAATAGGCTTAATAGTTAAAAATCGGCTTGAGTTAAAGAGTTAGAATAAACCTTAGTTTAATATGGGGAATGTGTTCTTTTAAATGTGTGTTTGCTTTGGAAATAAGTATTTTTGAACATGAATGCTTTGTTGATGTTTTTGTAATAAATGACTATAATTAAAGTGAAAAGAAATACTTTGATAGACAAAAGAGAACTGTTCATATTTTGATGGGGCGAAATACACAGCCATAGCAGCGTTCCAAATTAATTTATGATTAAATAGGATTTTAATAAAATAAGGTTGAGGTAAGTGGATGTTTAGTTAGATTTCTTATATGAGTTTAATTATTGATTAGATATATAGATAGCTGAATTATCAATTGAGATGGTATCTAAGCCTCTGTTTGGATTTCATATAAAAGGTACGCAGTTACTTGTGTGTTGGATGTTTGGATAGGCATACTAAAATGGATTAAAACTTAAAGACGGCTTAATTAATTGAATGTTGCTTATGCTTGTACCATTGAATCTGGCTTGGGGAGCAGCAACCTTGTCCTGGGGGACACGGTAGATTAGGTGCTGAGGTTACCCCTATCATGAAAGTGGCTCGATGGGTAGCCAATGGGGCAAATGGTATCGATGTAACGTTTCCTTAGGCTCGAAAAGAAGCAATATGATTTGGTTCATGTTTTATGAGGACGACTGAACTAGATGATGTTATGGACTGGGATAAGTAGAGTTGTATAACGACTGTGAACCCTAGATGAAACTTTCTTTTTTTTGTAATGTTATTAAAGATATAGGTTCGGGCTATTTATATCAATCTCCTGAGCAACTGCAATTACTTAGAACTCCTAAATTCCTAGTGCCTTATTCCTAAGTGTGAATACTCTTGTGTTGCTTGTTTACTTTGAATGAAAGATAATAACTTGTTGTTTATTGTATTACATTTAGCTAGGCTTATATGCCACTCCGTGTGTATCTGCATTACTGTGTACTGAGTTTTGGCTCATTATTGTTATTGTTATTCTTTTTTCCATGTATCATAAAGATGATAGGATTTGATGATTGTTGATGATCTTGATGTTGTTGTTGATGTTGATAATGATAATGTTGGTGATGATGATGTTGATTGACTCAGGTTATGGATGTTTTTAAAGATCCTAGAGATTTGAGAAGGAGAGTAGTGTGAGCTAGGACCGTGGATTCATTTGTATTTGTTTTTGTTTTGTTATAGAGCTTGATTTATCTTTAAAGTTTATATTTTCTTTAAGGGCCTGGTTTAGAGCCCATGTTTTGTATTTAAAGATTTAAAGCTTTGTTTACCATCATGAAAGGTATGTGGGATACCTAATGGTATGATTTTGTAATTGATAGTTAATCTACACATGAGAGAAGTTTTTTATATGTTTTTGTAAAGTTTATTTTGTGAAATGTAAATCCAGTTGAAAATAGAAAATAATTACAAGATTTTATTAATTAAAATCGGTAAGCAATGTTCCAAATAAACATATCATTCAAAGAAGGATAAGCGTATAATACATAAAATATTATACATGGTGGTAGCTACCTTAAATTAAATTTTAGGGCGTTACACCTATAGTACATATGCTTATTTGCATATCTATTTCAACATACACATTAACATACCAATAACTTGTCTAAAGCATCAAAGTTCTACTCCTATTCAACCATTAACTAAAAGCTATAATTAAACAAAACATGTAAGAAATCAACTTTACTTACTTTTATAGCTATTAAAATCAACAAACTTCACTTTCCTCTTTCTTGGATTGAATTCTTACTTTAACTTGTTCCTTGGATTGATTCTTTACTTAAAAACTTGTAGGATAATGATGTGCATCAATTTACCATTAATTGAGATGCAATAGTTGAAGCAGATGAAAGGCCAACAGCTTTCTCCTCATGTCATGATGTCTTTTAGTTTTTAGTCTTTATTGTTTATAATTATTATTAGACGTCTTTATTAGAAGTTATTGTCAGTCTTTAATGTCATATCTATTAGTCTTTAATGTCATTTGATTACCTTTCATATTAAGATAATTAGATATAGAAAGCTATTGTCATAGTTATTAATCTTTATTATCATATTTAGTAATTAGTCCTTTTGTCATTAATTAAGTCTTTTGGGGAACTATTATAAATACCCCTTTTTGTATTGAAACTGGGAAGCTTTTGAGATATTGAAAACCTATTGGAGAATTCTTTCTCTGTTTTTACTCTTATCAATCAATTGTTTGATTGTGGCGAGATCATGTTTATATTGATCCTTGTGATCGTGGCGAACGACCTATTCTTATTAATCCGATTGGATTGTGGCGAAGACACCATTCGATTTCACATGTGCGTAATATCGGGTGAGAACAAGTGTAGTTTAGATTATTATTGGTGAGTCATATCCAATAATAGTGCCATCCATATCTTTTATTTCTTGTTTCATAAACACCTAAAAAACCCATAAAACATAATTTTTATTTTGTTTAAGCATTTGAATTTGAGATTCGCTACGTGCCTATTCGAGATCACTGTGCCTTGCATTTTAGGCACATCATATTTTGGTATCAGAGCTTACAACGACTGGGCCATTGAGTACACAACAATGAATATATCTAACATCATGAATGGTGGAAAATCATGGGGGAACAGATGCAGGAATTAGTTGTGATGATGAACAACATGATGACAAAGATGGATCAAATAATTGCGGTACAAATGCATGTGAATAATCAACCACCACCATTGATTAATCCCCAGGTAGTATCTCAATCTATTGAGATGACTGATGATGATGATTGGAAACTCAAATGTAAAAGATGCTTAAGTCGTGGGCATCTTGAAATTCAATGTCCAAATGAATATGCGGTGAAACTTGTCAATGGAGTTCCTATAATTGTTGAAGAAGATGAAATTGAGAGTCAAGTGCAATAACATGAAACTTTTGTGATGGTTGAAGAAACCGTTGTCATTGATATTCATGAAACTAAAAGGATTCTTACAGTTATATATGGAGATGGTGGAATTGAAGTTGTAGAAGAAATTAGTGAAGAGGAATTTGGCAAAAGTATTGATAAGAGTGCAATTGATGTGGATGAAATAGAGAATATCAATGTTATAGAGACTATACAAATTGATAATGATTTAGAGTTGCCTATTGAAATGTGTGAACCTAGATTTGAGCCACATTCTATTGTTAAATTGGATGAATGCAGCCTTCATGATGAATTCTTGTTTTGTGCTGAGAAGTCCACATATCACCATCTGTATGGTAGCTTAATGGTGGAGAGCTTCTATACGAATGTGTATGAAAATTATATATGGGATCCATGATGGTACATTGATTGGGAACTACCATTCAAGAAAAGATTTGCACATCAAGGATTGGGGAAAGAATATGAGCTGAGCATTGCCGGGAAATTTTATTCGACTATTTTTAAGTTTTGTAGGTTTATTTTTCATCTGGGTGGATATATTTCCAATAAGATTTGAGGGAAAATCTTCAACAAGCCTGCGAGAATGATGTGTATCAATTTACCATTAATTGAGATGCAATAGTTGAAGCAGATGAAAGGCCAACAGCTTTCTCCTCATGTCATGATGTCTTTTAGTTTTTAGTCTTTATTGTTTATAATTATTATTACACATCTTTATTAGTAGTTATTGTCAGTCTTTAATGTCATATCTATTAGTCTTTAATGTCATTTGATTACCTTTCATATTAAGATAATTAGATATAGAAAGTTATTGTCATAGTTATTAATCTTTATTATCATATTTAGTAATTAGTCCTTTTGTCATTAATTAGGTCTTTTGGGGAACTATTATAAATACCCATTTTTGTATTGAGACTGGGAAGCTTTTGAGATATTGAAAACCTATTGGAGAGTTTGTTTTTACTCTTATCAATCAATTGTTTGATTGTGGTGAGATCTTGTTCTTATCGATCCTCGTGATTGTGGCGAACGACCTGTTCTTATCAATCCGATTGGATTGTGGCGAACACACCATTCTATTTCACTTGTGCGTAATATCGAGTGAGAATGAGTGTAGTTTGGATTATTATTGGTAAGTCATATTCAATAATAGTGTCATTCATATCTTTTATTTCTTGTTTCATAAACACCTAAACACCCATAAAACATCATTTTTATTCTATTTAAGCATTTAAATTTGAGATTCGCTACGTGCCTATTTGAGATTATTGTGCCTTGCATTTTAGGCACATCAGATAAAGTCTAGAAGAGATTTTGTGGTGGAATTTTAGCTTGTTTGTGTTCGAGAAGATGATGGAAATGGGAGAGAGAAGACGATCATTGGGTCTGTTTTGGAATTGATATTTGTTACCTTTTTTTTTTTTTTTTTTTTTTACTTTTAAGGCAAATTAGAAGAGTATAGAAGTTGCTTAGACATGGGTTCAACTTTCGTGTGTGTGGGCTTGAGTTTGATTATTAAAGATAAGCTTTAGGTTTTCCACAAAAATTTGTAGCACAATGTATCTTAATTTTTCATAAAATAATATAGATTATACTATTTTGCAATACAATTCCATATAGTTCACTACAATTACCTAATTACTTCAATACACTTTCAATTAAATTTTTAACACATTTCAATGCTAGCAATTTACCATATCATCACTTAAAATTGTTATAACTTAAATTATAACAATTTAGTCATGAAATCAACAAAAAACAAATATACATGCAATTTAATATATCTTAATAGGTTGATCAAGTAATAAGCATAAATTCCTCCCTTTCATATAACCTTACGTATAATATCTTTGCGTATTATACGTGGTTGAGGACTTGCATATGAAGTTTTAACAAAGTGCATTTTGGGTCCTTACAAAAACTTAATGAAACATATATAAAACAATGAAATGAACTTGAAATGAAATTGAAGACACAAAATAAGAATAGACATCATTATGATAACTTCGAATCCCTAAATAACATAGGGAAAATATACAAAATACATTCGATAAGGTTTCTAACGCCTCTCATATGCTAAAATCAAAGTTAAAACAAGTACAGTAGGGCTAATTTAAATTATACAATTAAAATCGATACTCGAAATCATTTAGGGTATTTTATCTAAGAAAAGTGACTTTAAATGAACTCTATAACTTAATTAAGAAACACAGGTTTAAAGTTTAAAACTGTTGATTCTCTATTATTTAAAATTTTAATGATAACAAAATGATCAAGGAACTAACTACTTCTAAGTGTGCAGAATTATATAGAAATTTTCACAGAATATTATTGAATATTGATAAATAAATATATGAGTTAAATGATTTTGAATTTTGGATGTTTTGGTTCTAAACAAGCTTTAAACAAGTCTTACAAGAGTTTGTTACAAGATAAGGAAGACAGAATGTTTTCTAGAAATTTGGTAAAGGGATAAAGATTTTTCCAGAAATATAGAAGTTTTTACAGAACCTTACAAGAACTTTGAGCAAGCATTTCTGGGTTAGGAATATTTACTGTTCATCTTCTTCAATAAAACATACAGTATTTCAGATCAGTACAATCACGTTTTTGAAAGCCTAGCTCCAAGATAATAATATATTTGGGTAATATACTTATTGGATTCCACTAAAGTCGGATTATATCCTAGAGGATTTATATAATTTTTAGTTTCTCTCTCATCATTGTTTTCTTTAGAAGCAAAAGTTACGGGATTTATTTCAAGACAATTTTTTTTAACATCCTTTTTCAATATAAGAACGAATTTATCTATTTTTTTTAACATGGAAATTGATAAGGAAATCAGAAAAAAAAACGTTATCTTCAAATAAGATAACAATGAAGATCATGATGGAGACCGAGTTTTTAGCAATGGGTATTTTCAAAAGATCTATCTTTGAGCAGAACAATGTCATGAAGATTTTTTTTCAAATAGAAACAAACAAGATTATGATGAATCATGAAGATCAAGCGGATCTTATCCTCATTCTAAGTGCATTCAAAACAGATTATGATCATGATGGGAAGAAAATATATTCGTAATGATTTTCAAGGCTTATCCATAGTTAACTGATTTGAATTGTTCAAGACATACGCTTTTAAAGATCAAGATAAGTTTATCCATTTAGT
Organism: Combretum micranthum; assembly: GCA_024138025.1. NCBI lineage: Eukaryota > Viridiplantae > Streptophyta > Magnoliopsida > Myrtales > Combretaceae > Combretum > Combretum micranthum. Next base: position 153,108 of record JAMXBD010001303.1, read on the forward strand.
TACTGTCTTTTTCTATTTGAATTTAATTCACAAGAACAAGCAAAAGCGTCAATCATCAAACCGTTGGAAGAAGTTGAATGATATTCATATTTAAAATCAAGATAGAGTTCAAAAGATTTTCATACCGAGATTCTTGGGATTGCATTCTTATCTTCTGAACGTTAAATAAAGGATGATATAACTTAAGGAAGATAGAGAAAAGAAAAATCAATCATCTTTTATGCAGCGAACAAAATTTCTCTAGTTTCTATCAAAAGAAAAGAACTAGAAGCTTATACAGAAAAAAAGTCCAGAAGTTTCATTGAATAGATATTTTTTAAAAACTTTTACTTTGACAAGCTGATCATTTTGCAATCTTTCTTTCGCTTTTTGATTCTAAAAATTTATTCTCTTTTTGTAATTGAAGGAACGTGTTGTTACCTTCTTAAGTGGTAGTTCAATTACAAGTTTAGACTTTGTAGATCGGTTGTAGCTAGAACATAGTTGTGAGAATCGAGTAGAGAGAATTGTACAAGCTTATGAATTGAAATTTATTGGATATAGTGGAACAAAACCCGTAGGATAACGGGAACCTTGGCTCAGAGCTGGAAGAGTGAACTGACGCACAAGGCAGAACCACTATAAATCATTGCCTGATCTTCTTCTCTCTACCTTTTAATTGTACGCAATTTATTTTCATATTTGTTATATTGATATATTGTTCTCGTTTTTCAAATTAGAAAGGGGATTAATTTTTAAAGGCAAGAATTTGTAATAATCAATTCAACCCCCCTTCTTGATTATTATTTGGGACCAACAAAAACGATTATTTATATAATAAAATTGAATCGAAATGCTAAAACGTGAGTTCAGGATACAAAAATACCATCAGTTTCATTGTATGAATAAGAGTATAGAAATGAGTACCTGTTATCTCAATTCTCAAGGGATACAGATTAGTCTTTTGGTTTTCTTATAGATTACTACGACAACTAAGCAAGGATACATAAATGAGTGTATTCCTATGACCTTCATATCTATTTGTGCTTGTAAGTTTAGAGTTTGATATTTTGTTAATATAAATTAAATGATTTATGTGTGGGGTTAAGAAGTTCATGTATGTTGTTGCTCATGATTGCCATTTGAATATGAGAATATTGTAATGAAACTGAGCATTAAGGATTGATTTTTGGTTGATTGTTTTGATCTTTGCAAGTGTTTGATATTTGCTTGATCACTAAATAAATGGACATAATAAATATCAACTTAATATTTCAAATATGAGCATGCATTGCATGATTGCATTGTTGAAGGTTATCACCACTATACAATGACTTGGATGGGCTATGATCATGGATGGTTACTTGTGTATCATGGGTCTTATTCTGGGGGATGGGAACTAAGTTGTCTTAGGAAAGGTGGCCTATCTTCCGAGGCTATGCCAGTGTTATTGTTTCGGAGGACCTTGCTTCAAGAACATGGTTATATATATAAACATTATTTTCTATATATGGAAAGAAAAAATTGTTTTAATCAAGTTGTTTTGAGTCTCGAAGTAGTAGGGTTTCTGGGTGCTAATGTTAGTGGATATTCCCTTACCCTTGATATGAAGGTATAAATTTGTTCTAGATATGATTACCGGTTGAACATATATATGTTTTCATTTATTTGTTTGCATTGCTTACATTAATTTTAATAACTTGGTTGCTATTGCTTGAACGGTATGGAGTGAGGATATACTTCACTCAGATGGATATAGTTGACTACCCATCAATTTGCTTTTACAGGTAAATTGAAAACTAGGAAGGGATGTGATCTGTGTGTAAAGCGTACCAATGATTAAGTTTCACAAGATAGGTAGATGATCAAAAATTTGAAGGAGTAAACCTAATTAAGAGATAAAACTTGACAATGTAGTTTTTTTTCTTAATTAAATCTAGTTGATATTTTTGTTAAACTTAGGTTTACCTTTTCTTGTTATTTGTAGAATATCCGATTTTCTACGGTCCTTATGATCCATGGAAGTTTTGATATCCAAGAAATTATTTTTATAATAATAATTGTATATGTATAATACAATGAGAACATAACTAATTAGAGCCTTACAAACTCTTACTTGTAAGGCGATCTTTATTTTGTGGGTGCACTCCTATTAGACCCCAGGGACATTACATGAACCATCTGGTTATCGGTTGGGGACAAGTCTTCTCCTTCTACTTATTGCAGCCATAGCCATGGTGAAAGCAACAAAGGGATGCCAACGATCCAAATGGAGAAAATGAAAGATAAGAGCATGTCAGGAGGAAAAACAGCTTTTCATCTTGCTCTGCTTTTTATTTTTAAAACAGAGTATTGGGATGTTTCTCTAACAAAAAAAAAAAAGTTAAAATTTATTTCTAAAGAATACAGTAGAGTTGTGGATCATTGGAACTATTTTTCCTACTAGTAAACAGAAAAAGAAAAAAGAAAAAGGAAAAAAAGTTAATTTAGGCCGTATGGGTTGGGTGTAGAAAAATGATACGGACCATCTAGAATTCATGTTGGGTGATTGATTTCATCTGAAAGGAATAATAGATGTATTAAATAGAAGGTAGTGAGTTCTCAATGCAAAACTGAGGAAGTTGAGCCAGGTAGATTTGTTCGTAAGTGCTAAAAGATAGAGGAAATGCTCCGTAATTGCGTCGGAAAGCCAGCCTAGGTGATTCAATCTAACAGGGAGTATACTAAACAAGATGCAACATAGACCAGATTATTAAGGGATCCTTATCATTAGGATCTTTAAAATATGAACCTTTTGATTTTCCTAGACAGCAAAATGATATTGACACGATGGGACAGAGCATCTTTGGAAGCATCAACTGATTCTTACAAGTAACAATGAGATGAAAAATGGCTTCTTTAGTGTTTTTGATGGTTCCCACATACATAATAGAGAATCATCTTCTTCAAGGGCAAGGCAAGGGATACCAATTCAAGGGCATCCTTGGAAGGAATCTTCTTCAAGACCAGATGAACATGAATTTAAAAATGTTGATATCAGTGGCCTAGCTATATTGAACATGAACGTGTATTGTGATTACGAATATTAAATCCTTTATAAATCCGATATATCATACATAAAGCTGCTATGGCAAATTGAATGAAGATAAGGATAATTGTCCTACATTGAAAAAGTTTCATCAACCACTGTTGTATATTACAATTGAACTTGATTTGTGGTCAAAATATAGAACATTAATAAACATTGGTGGGTTGGCTTTATCATCTTGGATAACCATAAGTCAAATATACAATTATACAAGTTTATAATTTTATATGTTATTTTCTTAATTGAAATAGATACAAAATTATTTAGGTATATACTTTAAGCAGAACTATGAATTTAAATGTTTAATTCTACATGTTTATGAATTTACCTAATTTGCACAATTTTATACGATTATACCAATTCTATATATTTTAATGAATAACAAAATCGTGATTTTTATAACCATAGTTGGAAGTCGATTTAATCAAAGCATTTTAAAATATAAATGATAATATTAATATTAACTATTGTAAACCCCTGTTTTCTAAGCCCTAAACCTTAAGCCGGAAAGTCTACCGAGACCTTAAGTCAACGGATCTTGAGTAAAACCCTACAGTTTAGATCCTGAAAACCCGAGTTCGTAAATCGAGGAGTCGAAAAATAATTAAAATGTTTAGAATAGTCCGTAATAATATTTGATTTATTAAAAATATCAGATTGGTTCATTTCGCTTATTTCGAACCCGTTTGGATACTGCTTTGGAAAGCGTGTCCCGGGGCTCGGAAAATTAAAAATATATCTTTAATATTTTTAGACTCGTATTTTTATAAGGATTTCAAAAATATCAAGTTTAGAATTTTTCGGATTCTAAAAATATCAGTTATAGCTCATATAAGCTTATTTTACTCTTACCGGTAACTAAATTGTTAAATTTCTAAAAATAATTTAATTGATTATTTTATTTAAATCATAAAAATTCTGCCACTTAAATAAAAATATTTTTCTTAATTTATTTCATAATTTCTTATTCAAAAAGCCACTTTATCACAAGTACACATGCATTATCATTACTACACATTATTATGTCTTCTTTTGCTTTTTCTTACACTTTCATTTCCCAAAATTGCAGCTGCCCATTCCCCATAAAATTAGCCACTTTTCATTATTTTTAATTATTATTTGATTATATTAAAGTCTATTTTAAGTTAGAAATGGATGCAACTTGTTACACTTTCAAAAATACAAATTGGAATCAAACTACACACACACCCCCCCAACCATACAATTCACGCCAGGGCCCCCCCCCCCCCCCCATGTAGCTGATGGTTTCTTTTTTTTTTAAATTATTTAACACACAATTATCTCTATTTAAACATCTTATTCTCTCTCTCTTTCATCTTTACAAACCCTAGATTTTTCCTCTCTTTTTCCCTCTCTTTTCTCTTCTTTTTGGCTTGTCTTCTTCACAAACAAGCTGTCCCCATTTTCTTTCTTGCTTCCACATATATTTCTTGCAATTATTTGAGGTAATCTTCCCTTTTTGCTCTTATAAGATGTTCTAGGATGATACCATGGATGTTTCATGCATCGAAGGACATTCCACAAGCTTAAAAGGCTATGGATGATGATGCCAAGAAGTGAAACACTCCTCTAGATGATGATCTCTTTTGTTATTAGTATTTTTGTTATATGGAAGGCTTGTTTATCTTTCTGTTTTTGTGATAGCTTGTAGATCTAGAGTTTTTCAAGCTTTAGTTTTTTATGTGTAGATCTAGAAGTTTAAGGCCTACTACTAAGTTTTTCTTATGCTTCATGGTTATATATTGAGTAGATCTTATATCAAGTTGGAATGAAAAAGAAAATTTCGTAACTTCAATGCCCATTTTAAAAACCCTCTTTCAAGTCTTAAAATGGAAGTTTTTGTTAAGAAAATGAAGGTTTGGTGGATGTATATCATCAAGGCTTCATCTTGCAAGAATCAAAGTTGATTTTCAAAGTTTATTTTCAAAAACAAAAATTGTATTTTCGGATCAAGACAAAGATCCAAAATAAAAACATGTTTTTCAACTCACAAATGAGATTTTATTCAAGAAATGAAGGGTTCTTAGATATAATATGTAATGGGTTGTTTTTCATGAGTTTTGATGAATTTTCTCAAGAGATATGTCCAAAATAAATTTATGAAAATTCGGATCAAGACCAAGACCTATTTTTAGAACCCATCAATCAACTTTAAAATGAAGATTAGAACAAAAAATATAAAGGCTCTTGATATAGATTCTTAAGGAATGGATTTTCATAAGTTTGAATGGGTTTTCCTAAGAAGTATTGCATAAATCAAGTGCTTTGTAGAAGACAATATTTAGGTCTTGTTTTCATTGTAAGTTTCAAGGTGGAAATTCGTAATTATGAGAAGACCAATTTTGAAAACCTCTTTTTATCTCAAAACAAGTATTTTGCATTGAAAATGAAATGCTTTGATGATACATAATATAGGAAAATTATTTTCATTGAGCTAAGTAAGTTTTAGTAAAGGAATTGCTCAAAACAAGATAATGAGTTTTGACTTGTGAGTTTCGGTTTTATGAAAATGGATTCTTAGAAGTTTCATTTGAACTTTATTTGGTATTAGATGAGTGTAATCTCTTAATTTTGTGTTGAGAATCTCCTTGCAAGCTTAGGACTAAAATGGAGTTGGTCTAAGTAGTTAAATAGAGTAATATGGCAATTTTTCACAAAGGCTCAAATCTGGAATTTTCGCAACCCACTGTACAGTATGTTTCCGACCCTTAAATGACCTTAAATGTTTGAATTAACTTTAGAATGGATAGCTCTTTCGAAGTAGGTATAAATCGGTATATTATAAGCTAAATTCCGATTAAAATGAGTTAGATATGACCTTTTAAGTTAAGGATTCAACCTAGACGGAAATGACGACTTAGTAAATAAATTGTTAAGTTTAATAGAACTTCATAAGAGATGCTCATTGAGGGTATTCTTTGTACCTAGTGAATTGGAGGACGGGTTACCACTTCCCAGGACTATTACGACTAGTGGATTTTCACTACATGGACAAGTGAGTTCATTTCTCAATTAATTATGTTCTTGGATGTGCTTGTAGTAGTAGTGGCATTAGACTTAGGAAAAGATAAAATTGTGATTGAATGGTGATCTAAACTTGCATGAATGAACGATAAGTATATCGAGGCAAGCTTTGTTGTAATAATCTTGTATGAGCTAGTATAGATTTGGAATGTCTGAAAATTGTATGGTCACTTTTAAATTATCTAAGTAATATGTCATGATTATATGAATAAACTGTACATGCATATCACGTAGTGAGTCTTATATCATTGTCGAGTATGTCTTTGGTGGGACAAAGGTGTACTGGGAGGCAGCGGGTCTTTAATGAAGGGGACTAGGGTTGCATGACTTATGGACCACCCCATTCGAATAATGAAACTATGGTTGCATGACTTATGGACCAACATTAAAATTGTGGTTGCATGTCTTATGGACCACCCCACTTAAGATTGGGACTATGGTTGCATGTCTTATGGACCAACTTTGGAATTGTAGTTGCATGACTTATGAACTACCCCAAACCCCGAATGGAGGGCGTAAATTCATTCACTTATGACTACCGGAAAGTCATATGCTTGTTTGCTCATATGCTTGTGCATTCATATGGTTGCTTAATTATAACTTGCTTGTATAGATATTTTAGCTTGGTCGGGCATGTTACTTGAAGAAAATGAATCTCACTAAGCATTAGCTTATACCCCAACAGTTTTTGTTGCAGTGTTCCTATTTTTGGATGTTCCGAGAGGACATTTTGTGCAGGTTTATACATGGAATTAAAGAGCTTTTGAGGAAGTCGGGACCTAGTATAGGCGTGGACTTCTAGGAAAATCTCTTTAATGTAATTCAGATATATGTAATTGGAGCTAAACGATGTAGACTCCTATTATTTTGGCGGGGGTATGCCCCCTTGGCTTTTGTAAAGTTTAACTGTTTATCTTGTTGTGATTTATATTCTTAATGCTATGTATGCTTTCTTAAGACTACTCGAATCAAAGTGTGATCCTAAAAGTTGTGTGAGTACACCTTACACTCGATATGTAAACTTATGGGATGACTAAGGTGTCATACTTAAGTTTAAATATCGGTGTGGTGGACTGTCGCGTTTAGGGTACCCTTTGGGGCGTGACAGTTTAAGTTGGTATCAGAGCATGGTTAAGAGTTTACAATCATAACTACAAATAAATAGCCTTAAGAAAGGATAAAAAGGAAGATAATAGAATTACTAAGGAAGACTTAGATGGGAAGACGACCATAGTATCGGCCCTAAAATCCTTACTTTAACCCTTGTGGATAGTAACCACTAGGAAACAATCGACTTAGTATCGAAAACCTTCATAGGTGACCTAATGAGACTCCATAGAATACCGCTTAGTTACTTTAGTTGCTTTTGGTATTGTGTTGTTATTGTTACATGTTGATTGTTTCGTTGTTGCTTATAGTATAAAATTTTACTTGATTTTTGATTATGAGGATTTTTGCATGTTGTTCAAATTTCAATAAAGCTATATTTATGTTTTATGATCTAGATTTTATTACTTAAATTCCCTGATTTACCTTTTACACTTGTATTTTCCGCTCGTATTACTACTTCTTTTATTTCCGTTACCTCGTTTGAAAACATTAATAGAATATATTGAGAAGATTACTTAACTAGACAAAAATAAAATTTGCTACAGCCGAGGTAGAAGAAGGAGACGTCAGGAGGAAAGCGCCTCCAATCAACCCAATATGGAAGAAGGGCAACAAGCCGCCCCTCCTCCAAATCCTCCTGCAGATGCTACACAGGTAGCTTTGCAAGCCATGCTTGGACAAATGGCACAAATGACACAAGTGCTCGAAGCACTTCGACAAAGTTTGCCGGCAGCGGCACAAGCACAAGCTCCAGCTCCAACTCCCACCACCTGCACCCCAAGCTTCTGTGGGGATGCCAGCACAGGAAAGCGCGCACTCTCACACTGCGCCTTTGCCTCCTCCACCACCTATGAGGCCATACAGAAGCTCCCTACCCGAGTTCATTAAGAGTAACAGATATTTTGAAGGGACTTTTGGGAGACCGGATGAGGCTGAGGATTGGTTAGCTCAGATAGAGCGATCCTTCAGGGCTTTTGAGTGCCACACCACCTGAGAGTTGATTATGGCACTTACCTGCTTCGGTTGAATGCACGGGTTTGGTGGGAATCGAAAGAAAGAGAGCTCATGCCACCAGTTACTTGGGAAAGGTTCCGCCATGAGTTTTGGAGAATTACTTCCCCGGAGTCTCCGGTGCAGTTCAGCTCAGAATTCCTGAACATTGCTCAGAAGGGAAGGACTGTGGAGCAATATGAAACTGAGTTTAGTCGATTACTGCAATATGCTCCGGATTCTTACAAGCACAGTGAGGAGCTAAAAATACGAGTTTTCTTAAATGGATTAGATGAGGAGTTGAGGATGAGGCTAGAAGAGTTTAATATTAAGAACTTTGTTGAGCTAGTAGAAAGAGCCCGGATAGTGGAAGGGGCTAAGAAAAGGAAGGGCAAGACTGCTGAGAAGCCACCCTCGGTTTTTGGAAAGAAGTTTTATGGGGGATCAGGATCTGGATTCTCCCACAAGAGGTTCAAGCCGTCTTATGGCTATAAGGGTAACACTAGTGGGGGACAGGCTACCCCTAAGAGTGTCAGTTGCTGGAAATGTAAGGGGGATCACTACCCCAAGAAATGCCCACAGTTGGCAGATAAGTGTTATTTCTGTGGCGACTCATCCCACAAGATTGCTAACTGCCCAAAGAAGACTACGACCATGTGCTTTGTCTGCAAGCAATTTGGTCACTTTGCCAATGAGTGCCCTCAAAGGAAGAATGCTCCAGCTAAACCTTTTGGGGGATCAGCAGCAGCAAGACCCGGGAACGGGAATAGTGGGAACAATAATAGTAGCCGTGCTGGGTCAGCAATGCACGGAATGAGGATCTACAACCTCGAAGGGCAATGGGTATGCGAAGAGATGGGAAATGAAGACTGCGGATTGGCTGCTCTCGAGGAGGATAATGGCCCGGACTTCGGTCTTGTGACAGGTAGGTCTCCTAACTCTTGTCTTTGTTTTTCTGCTGCTTTGATTTGTTAAGATTCAAGTATAAGAAAAGAAAAACAAGTTTGGTTAAGTTAAAGTAGTTAGGAAGATAAGTTAGGATGGTGTGAAGGTAGTGATTAGTAAGTGTTGGACGCAGGACACATACGGATAGCTAAGACGACTGCTTATGCTCTTTTTGACACGGGAGCCACACATTCGTTCATCACCACCAGATTGGCTAGACAAGTTGGTTTACCAATAGCCACTATTGCCTCTAGCTTTCGTGTTAGAACCCCGACTGGGAGTGTGGTGACGACAAATGAGATGCTAAAGGATTGTCCAATGGAGATTCATGGGCATGGTACGAAGTGTGATTTGATAGTATTGGAGATGAGTAAATATGAAGTGATTTTGGGTATGAGTTGGTTAGCCATTGCTAAAGCCGTTGTGGATTGTCGAAGGAAGAAAGTAAATTTCAAGGATGTTGATGGAATGGATGTTGAGTTCACAGGTGAGACGGTAGTTTCAAGAGGAACTGATCTATGCTCATTTGAGTTGCTTATGGATGGAGAGGATAAGATGGAAAGTGAAGGTTGTCTTAATGCAACAGAAAAGAAGAAGGATTACCTAAGATTGAGGATATAACGGTTGTCAAGAATTTCTCGATGTCTTTCCGGATGAGCTACCAGGTTTGCCACCTAAGAGGGAAATTGATTTGAGATTGACTTGGTGCCAAATACTGAGCCGATATCTAAAGCACCATATCGTATGGCCCCTGTTGAGTTAAAGGAATTACAAAAGCAATTGCAAGAACTCTTGGACCATGGATTCATAAGACCAAGTGTGTCACCATGGGGTGCACTGTATTATTTGTTAAGAAGAAGGATGGTTCAATGAGACTATGTGTTGATTATCGGGAGTTGAACAAGGTTACAATTAAGAATAAGTATCCACTTCCAAGGATTGATGACCTTTTCGATCAGCTACAAGGAGCAAGTGTATTCTCACGGATTGATCTACGATCAGGGTATCATCAGTTAAGGGTCAAACCTGAAGATGTGCCAAGGACTGCTTTTCGGACTCGTTATGGACATTATGAGTTCTTAGTGATGTCTTTTGGATTAACGAATGCTCCTGCCGCCTTCATGGACTTGATGAATCGAGTATATAAGTCATTGTTGGACAAATGTGTGATTGTGTTTATAGATGATATTTTGATATACTCGAAGACAAGAGAGCAACACGAAGAGCACCTTCGCATGGCCTTACAAATCCTAAGGGAACATAAGCTATACGCCAAATTTTCTAAGTGTGACTTTTGGCTAGATAGGATTTCATTTTTGGGACATGTTGTGTCGGGTGAAGGCATATCAGTAGACCCGAGAAGATTAAGTCTGTGGTGGAATGGAAGCCCTAAGACCGTGACTGAAGTAAGGAGCTTTCTGGGTTTAGCCGGATATTACAGGAAGTTTGTCCAAGACTTTTCCAAGATAGCCAAGCCGTTAACTCAGTTAACGCAAAAGAATGAAAAGTTTGTTTGGACGGAAAAGAGGGACCAAAGTTTTCAAGAATTGAAGCAAAGGCTTGTCTCTGCTCCGATTTTGGTTTTGCCAAACCCCGAGAAACCCTACGGTACATAGTGATGCTTCGAAAAATGGTCTCGGATGCGTTCTCATGCAAGAGGGAAAGGTGATTGCCTATGCTTCAAGACAGCTAAGGCCACATGAGCAAAATTACCCCACGCATGACTTGGAACTAGCCGCTGTTGTCTTTGCCTTGAAGATATGGAGACATTACCTATATGGACAACGGTGTGAGATCTACACCGACCACAAGAGTCTTAAGTATTTGTTCACCAAAAGGAGTTGAACATGAGGCAGCGAAGATGGCTAGAGTTAATTAAAGATTACGATTTGGGGATAAATTATTGCCCGGGAAGGGTGAATGCAGTTGCCGATGCCTTGAGTCGCAAGAACCACGGGGAGGTCGCAACTCTTTTGACGGACCAGAAAGAATTGATTAAAGAATTTGAGAGGCTAAGCATCGAATTTGTTGGGCAAGACTTGGAAATGGAAATAGCAAATTTGGTGTTGGAACCAACTTTGGTGGAAAGGATTAAAGAGGCTCAGCGCTATGATGAAGATACAAAGGATAAAAAGGGAAGTTCAGGAGGGAAAGTATACTGATTTTTCAATAGATGATGAGGATGTAGTAAGGATGAAAGGACGATTGTGTGTGCCTGATGACGAAGAAATGAGGAAGGAAATCATGAGTGAAGCGCACAATTCTGGGTACACGGTACACCCGGGAGGAACCAAGATGTACCAAGACCTTAAGGGACATTATTGGTGGAACGGAATGAAACGGGATGTGGCAGATTTGTGATTAAGTGCCCAACATGCCAACAAGTGAAGGTAGAACATCAAAGGCCGGGTGGATTGTTAAAACCTTTGCCTATACCGGAGTGGAAGTGGGACCAGATTTCTATGGACTTTGTTTGTGGTTTACCAAGGACACCGTCAGGTCATGATGCTATATGGGTTGTGGTTGACCGGTTAACTAAGTCTGCTCACTTCTTGCCAATAAGTATGACTTTCTCTATGGATAAATTGGCAAGACTTTATATGAAGGAAATTGTTCGCCTACATGGAGTACCAGCTGGGATTGTGTCGGATCGAGACCCGAGGTTTGTGTCTAAGTTCTGGATAAGCTTGCAGAAGTGTTTGGGGACAAAGTTGCATTTTAGCACAGCCTATCATCCTCAAACTGATGGACAGTCGGAAAGAACGATCCAGACTTTGGAAGATATGCTTAGGGCATGTGTGATGGAGTTCAAGGGAAGTTGGGAAGCGCATTTACCTTTGGTTGAGTTCGCTTACAACAATAGCTATCACTCGACTATCAAGATGCCGCCTTATGAGGCCTTATATGGACGTAAGTGTAGATCCCCATTGTTTTGGGATGATGTTGAGAAGGAAGTTCTTGGACCCGATCTAGTGCAAGATGCCACCGACAAGGTTCGGATAATCCAACAACGAATGAAGGAAGCTCAGGATAGACAGAAAAGCTGGGCAGATTTGAAAAGAAGGGTTCTTGAGTTTCAAGTGGGTGATCATGTGTATTTAAAGATAAATCCTATCAAAAGTATCCATCGAGTTCGCTCACAAGGAAAGTTGAGTCCCCGGTATATTGGTCCTTTCGAAGTATTGGAACGGGTTGGAGAATTAGCATACCACCTTGCCTTACGCCAAATCTTTCGGGAGTGGACAATGTTTTTCATGTCTCGGTTCTTCGCAAGCACATAGCCGACCCGGATCAAGTTATAGATTGGAACCGGTGTTATTAAAAGAAAACCTCACTTACGAGGAGCACCCGGTACAAATTTTGGACACAAAGATACAAAAGTTAAGGAATAAGGAAATTAAGTATGTGAAGGTTCTTTGGAGGAATCATGCACATGAGGAAGCAACTTGGGAGGCAGAAAGTGAAATGCGGCAGAAGTACCCTAGTTTGTTTGAAGAATCAGGTACGTCTTTCAAGTTTTGCGGACAAAACTTTCTTTAAGGTGGGTAGGTTGTAAACCCCTGTTTTCTAAGCCCTAAACCTTAAGCCGGAAAGTCTACCGGAGACCTTAAGTCAACGGATCTTGAGTAAAACCCTACAGTTTAGATCCTGAAAACCCGAGTTCGTAAATCGAGGAGTCGAAAAATAATTAAAGTGTTTAGAATAGTCCGTAATAATATTTGATTTATTAAAAATATCAGATCGGTTCAATTTCGGCTTATTTCGAACCCGTTTGGATACTGCTTTGGAAAGCGTGTCCCGGGGCTCGGAAAATTAAAAATATATCTTTAATATTTTTAGACTCGTATTTTTATAAGGATTTCAAAAATATCAAGTTTAGAATTTTTCGGATTCTAAAAATATCAGTTATAGCTCATATAAGCTTATTTTACTCTTACCGGTAACTAAATTGTTAAATTTCTAAAAATAATTTAATTGATTATTTTATTTAAATCATAAAAATTCTGCACTTAAATAAAAATATTTTTCTTAATTTATTTATATATTTTCTTATTCAAAAAGCCACTTTATCACAAGTACACATACATTATCATTACTACACATTATTATGTCTTCTTTTGCTTTTTCTTACACTTCATTTCCCAAAATTGCAGCTGCCCATTCCCCATAAAATAGCCACTTTTCATTATTTTTAATTATTTATTTGATATTTTAAAGTCTTTTAGTTAGAAATGGATGCAACTTGTTACACTTTCAAAAATACAAATTGGAATCAAAACACACACTCCCACACCATACAATCACGCCAGCCCTCCCCCCTCCATGCAGCTGATGGTTCTTTTTTTTTTTTTTTAAATTTATTTAACACACACATCTCTATTTAACATCTTATTCTCTCTCTTTCATCTTTACAAACCCTAATTTTTCCTCTCTCTTTTTCCCTCTCTTTTCTCTTCTTTTGGCTTGTCTTCTTCACAAACAAGCTGTCCCCATTTTTCTTTCTTGCTTCCACATATTTCTTGCAATTATTTGAGGTAATCTTTCCTTTTTGCTCTTATAAGATGTTCTAGGATGATACCATGGATGTTTCATGCATCAAAGGACATTCCACAAGCTTAAAAGGCTATGGATGATGATGCCAAGAAGTGAAACACTCCTCTAGATGATGATCTCTTTTGTTCTTAGTATTTTTGTTATATGGAAGGCTTGTTTATCTTCTTGTTTTGTGATAGCTTGTAGATCTAGAGTTTTATCAAGCTTTAGTTATGTTTATGTGTAGATCTAGAGTTAAGGCTTACTACTAAGTTTTTCTTATGCTTTCATGGATATATATTGAGTAGATCTTAGATTCAAGTTGGAATGAAAAAGAAAAATTCGTAACTTGTCAATGCCCTATTTTAAAAACCCTCTTTCAAGTCTTAAAATGGAAGCTTTTGTTAAGAAAATGAAGGTTTGATGGATGTATATCATCAAGGCTTCATCTTGCAAGAATCAAAGTTGATTTTCAAAGTTTATTTTCAAAAACAAAAATTGTATTTTCGGATCAAGACAAAGATCCAAAATAAAAACATGTTTTTCAACTCACAAATGAGGATTTTATTCAAGAAATGAAGGGTTCTTAGGATATAATATGTAATGGGTTGTTTTTCATGAGTTTTGATGAATTTTCTCAAGAGATATGTCCAAAATAAATTTATGAAAATTCGGATCAAGACCAAGACCTATTTTTGAACCCATCAATCAACTTTAAAATGAAGATTTAGACAAAAATATAAGAGGCTCTTGATATAGATATCTTAAGGAATGGATTTTCATAAGTTTGAATGGGTTTTCCTAAGAAGTATTGCATAAATCAAGTGCTTTGTAGAAGACAATATTTAGGTCTTGTTTTCATTGTAAGTTTCAAAGTGGAAATTCGTAATTATGAGAAGACCAATTTTGAAAACCTTCTTTTTGATCTCAAAACAAGTATTTTACATTGAAAATGAAATGCTTTGATGATACATAATATAGGAAAAATTATTTTCATTGAACTAAGTGAGTTTTAGTAAAGGAATTACTCAAAACAAGACAATGAGTTTCAACTTGTGAATTTGGTTTTATGAATATGGATTCTTAGAAGTTTCATTTGAACTTTATGTTTGGTATTAGATAAGTGTGTAATCTCTTAATTTTGTTTTGAATCCTTGCAAGCTTAGGACTAAATATTGGTCTAAGTAGTTAAATAGAGTAGATATGGCAAATTTTTCACAAAGGCTCAAATCTGGAATTTTCGCAACCCTACTGTACAGTATTTCGACCCTACTTAAGTAGTTTCCGACCCTTAAATGACCTTAAATGTTTGAATTAACTTTAGAAATGGATAGCTCTTTCGAAGTAGGTATAAATCGGTATATTATAAGCTAAATTCCGAGTTAAAATGAGTTAGATATGACCTTTTTAAGTTAAGGATTCAACCTAGACGGAAATTGACGAACTTAGTAAATAAAATTGTTAAGTTTAATAGAACTTCATAAGAGATGCTCATTGAGGGTATTCTTTGTACCTAGGTGAATTGGAGGACGGGTTACCACTTCCCGAGGACTATTACGACTAGTGGATTTTCACTACATGGACAAGTGAGTTCATTTCTCAATTAATTATGCTCTTGGATGTGCTTGTAGTAGTAGTGGCATTAGACTTAGGAAAAGATAAAATTGTGATGAATGGTGATCTAAACTTGCATGAATGAACGATAAGTATATCGAGGCAAGCTTTTGTTGTAATAATCTTGTATGAGCTAGTATAGATTTGGAATGTCTGAAAATTGTATGGTCACTTTTAAATTATCTAAGTAATATGTCATGATTATATGAATAAATGTACATGCATATCACGTAGTGAGTCTTATATCATTGTCGAGTATGTCTTTGGTGGGACAAAGGTGTACTGGGAGGCAGCGGGTCTTTAATGAAGGGGACTAGGGTTGCATGACTTATGGACCACCCCATTCGAATAATGAAACTATGGTTGCATGACTTATGAACCAACATTAAAAATTGTGGTTGCATGTCTTATGGACCCCCCACTTAAGATTGGGACAATGGTTGCATGTCTTATGGACCAACTTTGGAATTGTAGTTGCATGACTTATGAACTACCCCAAACCCCGAATGGAGGGCGTAAATTCATTCACTTATGACTACCGGAAAGTCATATGCTTGTTTGCTCATATGCTTGTGCATTCATATGGTTGCTTAATTATAACTTGCTTGTATAGATATTTTAGCTTGGTCGGGCATGTTACTTGAAGAAAATGAATCTCACTAAGCATTAGCTTATACCCCAACAGTTTTTGTTGCAGTGTTCCTATTTTTGGATGTTCCGAGAGGACATTTTGTGCAGGTTTATCACATGGAATTAAAGAGCTTTTGAGGAAGTCGGGACCTAGGTAGGCGTGGACTTCTAGGAAAATCTCTTTAATGTGATTCAATATTGTAATTGGAGCTAAACGATGTAGACTCCTATTATTTTGGCGGGGGTATGCCCCCTTGGCTTTTGTAAAGTTAACTGTTTATTTTGTTGTGATTTATATTCTTAATGCTATGTATGCTTTCTTAAGACTACTCGAATCAAAGTGTGATCCTAAAAGTGTGTGAGTACACCTTACACTCGATATGTAAACTATGGGATGACTAAGGTTGTCATACTTAAGTTTAATATCGGGTGTGGTGGACTGTCGTTTAGGGTACCCTTTGGGGCGTGACAACTATAATCAAGATAACATAGTAACACGTAAAAATAAAATAGTAATTAAATGAAAAATAAAAATACAATGTTGCCATGTCAGCTGACACGTGGTGAAATTATCCATACACCAATCATGAGAACTCAAAATTAAATAAAGACAATGAAATTCAATTGGGTTCACATATGAATTTAAATTGTTAAATTCTTTAAAATTCCTAAATTAGCTTCTAACTGAAAACCTAAATTTTGAAAAATTTCAAAAACAATTCAAATGATGAAATAAATTGAAATGTAATTTAATAATAGTTGTTTAAATGAAAAGCTTTATAAGAAAAATCAAAACAATGATGTTAAGAGTTTTGGTATTGCAAAATTATGATTTTACTCCAAACCAAAAACTTACACGAATTAAAATTCAAAATAAAAATAATAGCTAGAAAATTATTAGGAGATTATACCAAAGGAACATATATAATTAATTAATGGGCTAACTAAAACAAATTTAAAATTTAGTTTAGTTAATGGTTTTAGGTTAGTAAAATCCATCAAATAAAGTTTAATGGAGATAAATGGTTAAGATCGCACCATGTGGAATTACAAATGGAAATCCTACAAACCCTAGACCCTACGTTACTAACCTTTATATAAATACTCCTCTTTTTCTGCCGTTACCATTTTAGGAAGCCTACTAAAACTCTAAGGTAAGCCTCTCAAAACCCTAATCCTTCTTAGTGCTAAGTAAATGAGAACAACAAAAGTGTAGCAATAATTAGCCAATATATATCTTTATAGGAGAAAAGTAGAAAGGATGAAGTAATTCTAGAAGAAGAGGATGGAGACCCACCATCACACACAAAATTTGTGTCAAGTTAAGTATGAGATCTTAAGATGTTATAATATGAATGTTTTGCATTTTAAGCATGAATACTAACTTGGATGGGTTAATACATGTTTGGGGAGTCAAGATATCAAGCTTTGAAGTGATTTAGAGTCTTAAAGCCTCCTCTTAGCTACAAGTAGGTTGGAACTACATCTTAGCAAAGGTAAAACCTGAAAACAACTTTTGATGTTCATAATTTATAGTAATAAGAAGATAAGATTTTGTTAATAATGTGAAAGTGAGAAAAAGAACATGTTTGGATAAAAGCTTTGTCAAAATTGTAGAGGAACTATGGTAAATGGATGTTGCAGTTAAAACTAGATGTTTTAGGCTTTTAACTTGGATTAATTATGTTTTAACAAATGAGAGATGAAAATAGATGAGATTAGGTATGAACATGACCATGTTATACCTTTAAGATCTCAAGAGTTGTTCCAAAACATGTTTTGACGAAAATAACAAGTATGAGCACGAAACATGACAATCCTAAAAGACAATTGGAACATGAGGTGATCTACCCATCCATGCTTCTCTTTGATCCCAAACACAAATTAAACCCATAAGAACATAGGGACATACATCCACCCGTGTTCTATTTGCTTTTCTCCTTGAGAGTGAGTTTCTAGAAAACATGACTGGAATATGAGATAACCTATCCTCTTGTGTTTCTCTTTAGTCTCAAACTCCTTCCATGCTGAGAGAACACGAGGGAATGTTCCTCCCGTGTTTCTCTATCTGAAAGAACATGAGGGAATACGTCTCATTGTGTTTCTCTCTTTGAAAGAACATGATGGAATATGCTTCCTTGTGTAACATCCCCCCCCCTGTGTTTCTCTCTTTGAAAGAACATGAGGGAATATGTCTCCTCATGTATCCCCTCATGTTTCTCTCTTTGAAGAATATAAGGGAAGAGGTCTCCTCATGTACCCCTGCATACCCCCATGTACCATTTGTGCTCTTTTTCAACCCCTTCATAATTTTACCAAATCTTATCCGAATCATGCAAAACTTAACCAGAATCTTTCCTTAAACTTAAATGAAATCACCTAAACCTAAAATACTAGATGAAATTGCATGTATATATATATATATATTTATTAATTTCATGACCAAATTGTTATAATTTAAGTTATAACAATTTTAAGTGATGATATGGTAAATTGCTAGTATTAAAATGTGTTAAAAAATTAATTGAAAGTGTGTTAGTGTAATTAGGTAATTGTAGTGAAATATATGGAATTGTATTGTAAAATAGTATGACGTACATTGTTTTGTGAAAATTAAAAGACCTTTGCTACAAATTTTTGTGGAAAACCAAAGCCATCTTTAATAAAAAAACTCAAGCCCACCACACACAAATTCCCAAGCTTATGCCTAGGTAACGTCTATACTATTCTAAATTGCCTCAAAAGTAAAGAAAAAAAAGTAACCAAATATTAATTCCAAAACAAACCCAACCATTCTCTCTCTCTCCATTTCTATCATCTTCTTAAAACAAGCAAGCTAAAATTCCACCACAAAATCTCTTCTACACTTTATCCCACAAGTTTTTAAGCAAAGAATCAATCTAAGAAACAAGTGAAGTAAGAATTCAAGCCAAGAAAGAGGAAAGTGAAGTTTGTTCGATTTTAATAACTATAAAAGTTCCACTACCTAGTTGGGTTTGAATATAGGTCTTTTATCTAATAAAACCATTAATCCAAGTATGCAGGTAACTTGTTTGTTAAATCCTAAGTTAGGCATTATCTAATCAATTCTAATTAAAGATTGGATTAAAGATTTGTTTGAATTGCTTGTGCTTGTGCGTGTGCGTGTGCTATTGAATCCGGTTCAAGGAGCGGCAACCTTGTTAACGAAGTTGACATGGTAGTTTAGGCGCTTAGTCACCCCTGTTATGATGTAATGATTTTCATAAGTGGCTTAATGAGTAATCGATAGGAGGAACGATATTGGTGTAACATTTGTTTATCTTAAGAGGAAATAATATGATTTAGTTCACATTTATGGGGATAATTGAACTTGGTGATATTATGGATTAAGTTAAGTAAAGTTGAGTAATGGCTGTGCATCCTAGATTAGATTATTTTCTTGTAAAGTTATGTAGGAGATATAGGTATTCGAACTACCTATATCAACCCCTAAGCAGCTACTATTACTCAAGACTCCTAGATTACGTCAAGATTATAATCGGAGTTTGAATACTCCAATGTTGATTTGTTTTACCTATGTGAAGATAATTAATTCTATTGCTTCTTGCATTGCGTTAATTAGGATTGTGTGCCACATTATATTTGTTTATGTTGTTGTGTAGTGGGTCGCTGGTTCACTTTTTCCTCTACAGGTGGTGATGATGATGAGTACTATGATGACTTGGAATATAGTATGGATTATGAGGCTTTTCTTAATGAATGGATGATTAAAATGTTGGATTACTCCATATTTTTTTTCTTGGAAGAAGACTTATATAAGACCTTATTTGTGAAATGTATAGTAGGGACTACGGCTTACTCATAAGCCTATGTTTTGTTATATAAAGTACCTAAGTTTTCTTATCATGTATATTTTAAGTTTGGTTTTGTAATCCTTGAAGTGTCATGGACGATGGTACTATTTAAGTTCTTATGTAAAGTTAACTACTCAAACATAAGTAGTACTTCTAAAGCTTTGTATCTTAATAGGTTTATCAAGCAATAAGCATAAACTCCTCCTTTCGGACACCTTATGTAATATCTTCGTGTATTATATGTGGTTGGAGACTTGGCGTGTGAAGTTTTTGACAAAGTGCATGGCGGTCCTTACATTAATATGACCTCTTTAACATGGTCCTTAAGTAGATAAGGTTAAACTAGAGTAACCACAACATAAAATGGATTAAAGGTTAAACTAATTCAAGAATTTAATCACGACAGTTTTTGGATATTAAGCTTTGAAGAGAGACTCGAGGATCACTTTGGTTATCGGGTACATAGTAATGCATCTTGCTTGTTAAGGTAACATTAATAACTAGGCTAATAATTTAATCTCGGCTTAATTGAGTGTTGGTTGCTATTTGGCCACTTACTCCAGAGTAGATCCTTAGATGAGTTGCAAGTCTAATCGCAACTTTGGGATGATGCGATAGTTTAGGCGCTTAAGCTCCCACAGATGCGTGGTTGGACTTAATGGTTAGTCGATAGGGAAATTTTTGAGATCAGACGGCTGACTAGAAGCATGTACAATGTTGTAACGAGTTATACGATGTTATGGGATCCTATATAAAGCATTACAATGGACCATGCTCATTGGTGGCAACTTGTAAGGAGATGACCTAGACAAGATTATTTCCTTCTTTTATTTTTTAGTAAGTTATAGGGACTTATCGAACTCTCCTCTTTGGTGCGTGATCCACTAAGGGAATCCTAACCCTTTTGTTTGACGGGAGTTACAAGTATTATTGTGCGTGTTGGTATTTCTAAGATGCTGGGGATATTTTGTTTGTGGACTTTAAAATAAATATGCTAAATTGTGGTTGTTGCATTAGAATAGGAGCATGTGACATGCATGTATCTGCTTGTTTTACTATGTGCTGAGCTTCACAACTCATTCTTTAATATTCTAGCATCCATTGGTGGTATGACAGGGATAAGTGCTATGCCGGATGACTTGATTAGATGATGATGTGCAAGACATAGATTTAATGAGTTTTTCATGAAAAAATTTTATTGTAATCATATTTTATAAACTTGGATGATTGTAATCAAATAACTACCAAATACTTCAGTTTGATTTAATATGGACTTCTAAGTGTAAAAGTTCTGTAATTGAGTTGTATTTATATGATGGGCCCTCTGAGCAATATTTATAAACAAATATTTTGTGTTACTTTTTTAAACAAGTTAAATTCTATAGGTTTTGATAAACTCGAACCATGGAAGAACAGACGTCACTCTACTGAAACTTTTATAAAAATTAATTACGATTTCTCAAATTAAAACCTAATTAGAAACCCATTGAATAATGAAATGTCTTACACAAACATATCACTTAGAGGTGATATGTGTGGCATAATTATCACACCCTATGCACTTGGGCGATGCCTTTACACGTGGCACACTATTATAGGTTAAAAGTGTCACATCAACTAACAGAGTTAACACTATTAACTTAGGTTGTATACATGTGCATGAAAACTTGATCCAGGTATGAAATTGATCAAAATGAAAGTTTAGGTGTGTAATTGCACATTTGACCAAAGTTGAGATACCAATTGTGACATTAAGGTAATAATATAATATAATGAGAATTATAAAATGATTTTCCAACTGAAAAATGTTTTACATCATCTAAAGAAAAATTTTAAATTTTGACTAATGAATAAAATAAATGATGATGAAATATATTAATCTTAAATAAGAATAAAATAAAATAATAAGAATTTTAAAATGATTTTCCAGCTCAAAGTGTTTTACGTCATATAAAGAAAAAATTTATATTTTTACTAATTTTTTAACATGATTCCTAATAAAAAGTGATTATAAATAATGGGAAGTCCTAAATAAAAGTAGAAAGTTAATAAAAATAGTGGAAATCTCTAAGACTAATAAAACAACTAGATAATACAAATGCAAATATAGAATATGATTAGAAATACAACTACACAAATAAAATATGATATTGACACAAGACATGATATAAAACATGATTATGATTAATAAATACAATTATAATTAAATTTTATATGTCTATAATCTTTGTTCATCATCCTATATGCTTTTGCCTTCAACATGGAATTGATCAAAATATAACATACACCCAATCATTAGGGGAGTCCATTTAAACATGTATATTTAGTAAAATAAGAAACAACAATCATATTGTATGCTAAATAAATATTGTAATTTAACGTTCGCAGAATAGAAGTCCTTGTTGTGTGTAGGCAGTTGTGTCATGAGTGGAGATGTAAATGAACCATGTTGGTTCACAAATTACTCGAGTTTTATTCTAAAATAGTCAAATCGAACTTGAACTCAAGATATTCGAATAGTTTATCAATTCGAATTCGAACTTTATATGTTTAGCTCGATTAGTTCGCAAGCCTAATCGAGCTCTATTGAACTTGAATCGAGCATAAATGTTAAATAAATTCGAATTGAGTTTAGATATTAATATTATTTTAATTATAATTTAAAATATATTTTTAGTAAATTAAGCCTAAATGAGTTTAATCGAGTCGAACTCGAAATTATATAGTTTTATTTCGAGCCAAACTTGAGCTCAAAATATTAAGCTCGATCAAACTGGAACCAAACTTGAGTTATGAAATTTTGAGTTGAACTCGAATTCAAGTTCAATACTGTACTGTCTCGATTCAATTCATTTATTTGCAACCTTAATCATGAGTGCATATAACATGTGTCAAAGTTGTAATAGGGCAATTAGTGTATGCATAACATGTTTAGAGAGAGAGAGAGAGAGAGAGAGAGAGAGAGAGAGAGAAAGAGAGAGAGGAGAATCCATATACGAAGAACAAGACACAAATATGAATTTTCTTAAAAATGATCATTTCTCATGAAATCTATATTATGTAATAGTAACCTTAATTAATTGTGAGATCCTGATTTTCTTTAATTTTCTTAAATACTTAAGCAAAATAGACAAGTTTTGCGAGAAATTTTTTTTTTACCAATCAATACAATTTTATTTACATAAATATACTATATAAAATAATTTACCATTATAGAATCACATGTAATAAATGTGATTTTGAGATTTATATAATGTATTAAATGCGATTTAGGGTTGACAGATACATTTGTATCAATCATGCCTAATAAATACAATTCATGACTATCTTTTGACAATCTCGTCTGATAAATGCGATTCAGAGGTTGATAGATACCTATGTATTTCGAATTTGTCTGACAATCATGTCTAGTAAATACGATTTATGATCTTATTTTTTATAAGTTATATCTCATAAATACGATTTTATGACATGCTACTTTGCATTGGTTATACAGTAATTAATCTTATATAATTTGTATTTTGGTGATTTCATTTTACAATATTAGTAGATGAGTGGTTCATCTTAAGTTTAGTAGAAAAGTGTGTAAGAATAAGAGGTTAATAGTATGGATTTTACAGAGCACCAGTTGCCATTCCTCTTATTAAGTTGATTCTTGAGTTTTTATATTTATTATAAAAGAAAAAGGTCGTAGATATTGTCACATTGTGGGAAGATATCAAATAACGTAGATATAGAAATGCACTTCTTTAATGTTGTCAACTTGTCACCTTTAACCTAAAGTAAATATGGGTTATTTAGACATTTAGGTTATCAACTTTATGATGTGAACTAACAGACAAGATTGGATAGAACCTATTTAACTTTTAACAAGATATTTCATGATACCATAACAATAATATATGCATCTATCCATTTATTTATTTATTCATAATTCAATAGCTGAACCATGTAATTGGAGAGAAGATCCTATAATATATTTGGAATTTCTTGCTCAAAATAACAACAGAGAAATTTTTTGGTCAAGTCACTCTTTTTTTACTTTTTTTATTTTTTATTTTTACGGAGACTTGTGTACAAGTTGAAGTGTTCTAAATAGTATATTTTTCTTCTAGCTATGAAAAGTGCTAAATTTAATATATTTATTTTAAATGAAAAAATATATTAAATATGTACTAAGCCAGTGCATTTTATCTCTAATGCAACTTGACCGATGAGCAATCCTAACAACGAGGTAAAGGACCAGTTTCTCTCTCTCTCCTCGCGTTCAACTTTTAATTATGGGCCAACAGTCAGTTATCACAGTCAACGAGAGTTGTCTACCGGGGTCTATAAAGCATTCCACCCAAGATTGTTATGTGAGGCCGGTAATGGATGTGAAGAAATTATTTGGATCAGTTCATCCAGCAAGAATCTACTCCTTCCACCAGGCAACAATCACCCCACGCCCCAACGCCAATATCGCGATGCACGCTCTACCACACCCGCATGGATGGGTTTACGTCGATAGGGCCTCGACCTCCTAAGTTCAGATAATTTTTTAAGTATTTTTGGAAAAAGAAAAAAAATAGTATATCTAAATTTAAAGACCATTTATATATCTATATATATATATATATATATATATCATCTGTTTTCTTGTGAAAAAATAAAAAAATAAAGATGTGTGGAAAAGGTAATATATGTCTTTACTTAAGAATGTAGTTTGCAGCTTTTAATACTTGACTATCATAGTTATGAGTATACCTCCAATTGTGGATGTGTTATTTTCTTGAATTACTTATATTTACAATTATATTTCTTATAGAAAAATATTTCACAAATGTTACAAAAATTTATTTCAAAAGAGTAATAAATAAATATAGCATGAACCAATTACCTCACTTTTCACTAGTTGGTCCCATATGCATTCTTGACAAATAGGATTGCAAACGAGCCGAGGTTTTGAAGGCATGGACAAGGCTCGTTTAAAAACTATGCAACTTGATTCAAGCTTTTTATTGATATTGAAATCTAGGTTTGAGATCGACTCATTTATAACTTTATTTCGAGCTGAAACTCGATGTATAAATAGAGCTCAACTGAGCCGAGCTTTTTGTTGAATCTGACAAGTTTTTATTGAATTTGAAATTAAAGCTTGATTTAAATAGCTCCATTATCCATTTTTTTAATTGAAAAATAATATATAAGAATTGCTAATACACATATATTAAATAGAAATTAGTTCTATTGTTTTAATTATATATTAATATATCATAAATATAAAACTTATAAATTTATTAATGAACTTATTAACGAGCTTACTCATGAGCCTGTCTATGAACATAGGGCTACAAACAAGCTGAATTCAACTCAAGCTTGATTAGTATATAGGCCTAAATCGAAATTCAAGCTCAGCTTGTTTAGATAAATGAGCTTTTTATTAAGATCAATCTTGATTCATTTACTAATCGAGCTTGAGGTGAGTTTAGCTTGTTTGTAGCCTTATGGAGAAACACCACTTTAGTTTTTCTTTTCTATGAGATCCTTGACTTTTGATTGTTGAAGGAAAACCACTTTGGAAAAAATACCTAGTAAACAAAATGTCCCAAAATTTTACAACATATGTAGGTATGTCTAACTTGTTCGTTTGGTAGACACGATTTTTTATTTTTTAGCAATTTTAAATGGACATTAGCCAAAGAAATCCTAATTACATTGCCAATAGCCACGCAAAGTGGCTATTCAAACTTAAGCGTGGCTATTCAAACTTAAGAGTCGCCAATCGCTAATGCAAAAAATAGTTTTTTAGATTGGCCAATTCATATATAAGAACGCGCACGCTTGAGATTGTATCTTTTTTCCACTTAAGAAGGACTTATTAATATATATTATTTATGTACGTCGAGAAATTATGACACGTTAGTCATTGTTAAAAAAATTACATAAGTCTAAATTGTATTAAACATAAATACCATTGTTGTATTGCATATAGAGTATGGATACATGGGTCTGTACGTGTATCGCAAGTCCAATGAGCGATACATAAATTATATATGTATTGCTTGTTGGAAGTTCTTATAATAATTTCTTTTAGGGTGAAACATATGTCTACCATCCTTATAAAAAAAATTATACAAATATAAATTATACAAACAAAATTACTAAATTTAATCTCTATTGCATATTGGATAAGAGATACAAAATTTTATATATGTATCACATGTTGGAGGTAACATATAGTAATGGTACCGGTAAAACTTTTAAAATTGTCATATCACACATTAGGTGTGCAATACAACTTTGAACGTGCATCACAGGTTCAAAGAGCGATACACATATAATTATATGTATATTACTTGTTGGACATATGATAGATCCGAAGTGTGTTGCACACATGATTTACTATACACGTACGAATTCGTGTATCCATACCATATACAGTATAGTAATGGTATTTGTGTAATTTTTTTTTTGTATAATATGGATTTGTGTATTTTTTTTTTTAAACAATGGCTAGCATATAATAATTTTTACATTTATGAGATTTATAAGGAAAACTATGGGTTAACTGAGTTAGTGGCTTAGCTATTTTTGAGAAATCTTTCACAAACTTCCTGTAATAGCCAGCTAATCCAAGAAAACTTCTAATCTCAGTCACCGTCCTTGGTTGTTTCCAGTCCATTACAGCCTTAATCTTTTCGGGATCTACTGATATTCCTTTCCCTGAGATAACATGTCCTAGAAAAGATATTTGATCCAACCAAAAGTCACACTTGGATAATTTGGCATATAACTTGTGCTCCCTTAAGGTTTGTAATGCCATTCTCAGATGTTCTTTGTGTTGTTCCCGTGTTTTAGAATAAACCAAAATATCATCAATGAAGACAATCACGCATTTATCCAAGAGCGGCTTATACACTCGATTCATCAAGTCCATGAAAGCTGCTGGTGCATTAGTTAATCCAAATGGCATGACCATGAACTCATAGTGTCCATACTGAGTTCTAAAAGCGGTCTTTGACACATCTTCTGGTTTTATCCTCAGTTGGTGGTATCCAGATCTTAAATCAATGCGTGAGAATACACTTGCTCCTTGTAGCTGGTCAAAGAGATCGTCAATCCTTGGCAATGGATACCTATTCTTGATAGTGACCTTATTGAGTTCTCAATAGTCAATACACAACCTCATAGATCCATCTTTCTTCTTTACGAATAATACCGGAGCTCCCCAAGGCGAGACACTTGGTCTAATAAATCCTTGGTCAAGCAGTTCTTGTAACTGCTTCTTAAGTTCCTTGAGCTCAACAGGTGCCATTCGGTAGGGTGCCTTAGATATAGGTTCTGTTTTTAGCATCAAATCGATCTCAAAATCGATTTCTCGTTTTGGGGGTAACCCAGGCAATTCCTCTGGAAAAAATCAGAGAATTCATTAACGATGGGGATGTCGTCAATGTTGGGTCTTTCCTTATCCTCCTCCGTACTTCCCACATAACTTTCAACTCCTTCCTCAACTTCTTCAATTAGCTCGAACGAACTTAACTCCAAACTTTTTGCGGATTCTCCCAAAAACGTAGCTTTCTTTCCATCTTGTCTCATGAATTCCACCTTTTTATTTCTACAGTCCACCTTTGCTTCCACCATGGACAACCAACTCATTCCAAGAATCACCTCGTACTTGCTGATTTCTAACACTATAAGATCGGTAGTTGCTTCATGGCCTTGTATCTTCATGGGGCAATTCCTTATTACTTCTTTGGTAGTCACCACACTACCGGTGGGGGTTTTTATACGAAAGCTTGTTGTGATTGTGGTGATGGGTAAACTGGTCTTCAAGGCTACACTAGTGGCAACAAAGGAATGTGTTGCACTAGTATCGAAGAGGGTATAAGCGGTTAGGTCCCCTATTTGTATGGTTCCTGCGTTCAAGACGCGCGTGTTACTAGTCTTATTGTCCTTAAAAAGGTTTCCTAGATATCTATTATTCCCAACATGCATCATAACTTTATACTTGACAGATATTAAAACAGGCATATATATTAGGGATTGAAGCTAACCTGTAACCAAGCTATAGTCATACTCCCCTCCGTGGTCCAGTGCAGCCAACTCTACTCCTTCATCGGCATCCTCCTCGCAGACCCATTGCCCTTCAAGGTTATAAATTCTTAGCCCATGCATTGATGATGCCGAGCGACTTCCGCTTCCATTTCCCTTCTTGTTGGGGCAAGTCCTCCTGAGGATCCAACAGGTCGGTTTGCTGGGAGATTCCTTTGGGGGCACTCATTAGCAAAATGTCCCAATTGCTTGCATACGAAACAAGTCGTAGTAGCTTTCTTTGGGCAATCCGGAATCTTGTGGCTCGGGTCACCACAGAAATAATACTTGTTCTGGAGAAGGGGGCATCTCTTCGGGTAATGCGCTCCTTTGCATTTCCAACAATTTGCTGTTATCTTGGAATCATCCTTTTGTCCACTAAAATTTCCCTTAAAATTGCCAATTGGTTTAAACCTTTTAGAAGGGAAATTGGAGCTTGTTCCTGGTTGAAATCTCCTTCCAAACACATGCACTTTCTTCTCAAAGGTTCCGGCTTTCCTTTTCTTGGCCCCTTCAACAATTTGTGCTCTTTCGACCAATTCCCTGAAGGTGCGAATGTCAAACTCTACTAATCGCATCCTTAAATCCTCATCTAACCTATTCAAGAATACTTGTCGTTTCAGCTCCTCACTGTACTTATAAGAATCCGGAGCGTACTGCAGGAGTCGGCTAAATTCCATCTCATATTGTTCTATGGATTTTCCTTTCTGGGATATGTGCAAGAAATCCGCACTATACCTTACTCTCAAACTTCCAGGGAAATAATTTTCCAGAATCTCATTCCGAAACATGTCCCAGGTGATGGGTGGCGGCAATTCCCTACTCTTGGACTCCCACCAGATGCGGGCGTTGAATCTCAACATGTAAGTACCATAGCTTATCCGAAGATGATGAGGGACTTCATAAGCGGCAAAAGACCGTTCCACCTGCGCGAGCCAATCTTCAGCCTCATCGGGTTTCCCAAAAGCTCCGTCAAAGTAACGGTTACTTTTGATAAAGTCTGGGAGTGAAGTTCTGTATGGTCGAGGTGGTGGCGGAGGCGGCAGGGGTGCTGTATGTGATTAAGCATCAGGTGCTGCTGGTCCATGTATAGATGCTTGGGGTACTTGCTAGGGTGGTGCTTGTGCTGGGCCGGAGGTGGCACATTCCTCTGTTGTTGTTGAACCAACACATTAAGAAGTTGTGTTAATTGTCCCAGAGTGGCTTGGAGATTGCCTTGCTGGTCTGGGGCAGGAGCCGCAGGGGGTGCTTCTAGTTGGTTAACTTCTTCAGGCGGGTTATTTGATGCCTGCCTCATCTCGGTCGTCCTCTTCTAGGTCGGCTGTTTTAATCGTTTATGTAAATACTAGATTTATTAAGTCTTTTACATACTAAGTTACGGAGATTGCGGAAATTTCCAAAGAAATAAACATATAAAGGAAAATATCACATAAGAGAAATTTAATCAATTAAATCAAGAAAGGAAATTTGTTTAAACCAAAACATTTAAACCTAAAATATTCAATATAGAATGGAATAAAATCTTATAAAGAATTCAAGGTAAAAGAATTTCAAAATTCAATAAACACTTTTTCGAAACATAAATTAATCTATTAATCGATCCTATATCCTAAGCTGATGCGGTTACAGAATTCTTTTTCCTTGGCGGGAAGGTTGATTTCTAGACTCGCTTGGCTCCTGTTGATCAAACTTCGTCTGTGCTTCATGCTCCTCATCGGATACTTCCGTCACTTCTTTCTTGATCAGGTTTCTTACACGAGATCGTCTTCGATTCGGGATATTCTCATTAGGTCATTTGAAATCTTGACTGGCTTAACGTTGGTTGGAAATATCCTTAACTCGTCCATGATCTACTGGCTCATTGTGGGCTTAGATATATAATCGTCCTATGGAATTCCAAATTCGAAAATCGGGAAAACTAACACTTATTATTTTGGAAAAAGAACGTAGCTTTTTGGAGCATAAGGTGTGGTTGTAATGGTACGTAAGACATCCTATATCGTAAGAAACTTCTAAGCCTGTCTTATAGGGAGAACTCCTTACAGGGGTTTCCTACTTTTAATTGGTAAACCACAATGGTCTCTTTATTTCTTGAGTTTAAATATTGGGTCTTATCCCTAACCTTCCCAAAGGTAAACTTTAAAGGACAAGGGAGGTCATGAATTCTCCCTTTCTGAGAATTTCTAAACTTGTCTAATCTTATCTAATGCCTTCCTATCTATTCTAGATTTATTCCTATTACCTTTATTTCTATAAACTTGTTGCTCTGATACCAACTTAAACTGTCACGCCCCGATGGGTCTCCTAAACGTGGCAGTCCGCCACATATAATATCAAAGCTTAGGAATGGCTACCTTAGTCATGCAAAGCCTTAGTATTATATGTAAGGCATCTAACACGGTAATAGGAGACGCTTTTGGGAAGCATAGTTTAAGCAAGTAAAAATAAACATACAAGAATTCAGAAATAAAATCATATCATAAATATCTAAAGGTCTGATACATAATTTCTTAGGGGCATTCCCCCGCTGAATCCAAGGATCGAGATAAACTTCCTAACTTCTAAAATTAAAGATTTCAAAGGAATTCTAATCTAAGCCTTCGAGTAGATTTCCTCCAAAAGCTTTAACATCAAAACGTATTCGAATACGGGATGGCTTCAAGCTCAAAAATGGGTGTTCCTGAGAATACAGATATCTATAGGGGTATAAGCTTATGGGCTTAGTGAGTAAATCCCAAAAATTTCATACTCGAAGAAAATTAATGATCAAGTTTATTATTCAAGCACATGAAATGCAACAACCACGTGAGCATACAAGACATATGATTTTCCGGGAATCATATGTTGAATGAATTTACGCCCTTCATTCGGGGTTGGGGATTCAGGCCAATTACAGCCACCACTTTTAAAAACACTTTTATAGATCTTACCGGCTCCTATATGCCATCAAAAATTTGTAGTTTATTACAGGCTCCTACTAGCCATCAAAAACTTGTAGTTTATTACAGGCTCCTACTAGCCACCACTTTTGTAGTTCTTACCGGCTCCTACTCGCCACTTACATGATATACCGGTTCTGTCTACCACCACTATTATACACTTGTCCCACCAATTGTATAGTAGTGAATGCAATGTGGCTCAACATATGAAGTGCATGAATCATTTCTTTAGTTAAGGTCTAGTTAATTACGTTTAAATTCCTTCAAGTGATCAATCAATTTCAAACACTTCAAGATACTAATTCACATACAACTTTATTACCAACAATCCGAATTTCGATATACTTAGTATTATTTCAACATATTATCATACACTTTCTTTTTATTTTTCTTAAATTCTAGTGCAACTAATTTTACAAGCACAATCAAGAGTATGAGAAAAATCAACGGGAAGTAACTCACTCGGCCATGATGACACCATTCTTGAATTGGATGGGTCGTTCGGAAATTCCACTTAATCGTAGTAATCCTCGGGATACGAACACTCCTCCTCGGGATTATCTAATCAAGAAGAATACCCAAAATGAGTATTTCATGAAATTCTTCTTCTTGAAAATTCTAAACTTTACTTAAAATCGTAGAAAAATCGTATAAGGGGAAATTCCAACTTAAAATGGCCGTAACTTGCTCATTTTAACTCGGAATTTCGCGTATAATATGTCGTTTTCTACCTACTCGAAAAGATCTACGCATTTCTAAGCTTATTTTTATAAAACTAAGTCGTTTCGGTTCCGAAAAGATAGCGACCAGATTTGCCACGAATTTGTAACCACTTGTTTTCTTCTTTATAAACAAAGCTCTTTTGAAAAGATAAATGTTTCAATTATTTTTGTAAACTTTTTGAAAGGTATATACATATTTGTAATGACTCATAACATATGTATGAAGTAAATGAATTGTCTCAACTTGTAAAATTAAGGTTTTGAAAGTTTTGAACTTGAGATTCTATGGAATATTTATTTTACTTTTGAAAGCTCTTGAGTTATTGAGAAGAATATTTAATCTCTTTTTGAAACTTCTTTAAATTCCTAAGGTGTGTTTTCATTTTTCAAAACTTGGATTCAAGAGTAGTAAAATGATATTTTTATTTCTGTAATGATTTTCAAAAGAACTTCTACTTCTTGATAAAAGATGAGTTTTTATAGAAACCTTTGTTTATGTAAGAATAATTATTTCCATGTATGTTCATGGGTTTTTAAGAAATCCATTTTCTATATTTATTTAGGAAAGTACCTTTAGTCTTAAGAAAATACTTCTTCATTTATTTGTTGAGACAAAAACATTATGTTCATGCATGAATATGAATCATAAACTATAGAAATATAAAGGAACATGATAATTTGAAAGCTTAAGTAAGTAATAGAATAAATCAAGTATTGGGACCTTAGCTTCTTCAAGGTGCCCCGGGACTAAGAAAAAACTAGTCCCGAAAAGAAAAGGAATTGTTTTGTCTTGATGAGGACAAGTCTACGACTAGAATGACTAGTCTTAAAATCAACTTAAAATTAAATAAATTGCATTGGAATAAAATTGCATGAAAGGTAAATAAATTGCAGGGCTATGAGCTTATATGCTCTAAATAGTATATATAGCTATAAAGATATATTAGATAGTAATAAACATAAAGGAATTATAGAGAAACATAAAGGAACATAATAGAAACATAAATGATCATGGAGGAATTTTGATTATGAACAAAAACAAAGCATGAACCTAATGTTGCTTTCTTAACCTTCATGGTTTTAGAAAACACACACTAAGCTCATACTAAGTAAATGAACATGAAGAATTCTTGAGGAATTTCTTACCTAAAGAAGCTAAACTAAGAGGACTTTCTTGAAGAAACTCTTGAGAGGATTTGAAGAGAAATTTTAGTATAGTAACTTTAGAGATGAAGAAGTGTGAAAGAAGTGAAGGTATGAAGGGGTATTTATAGGAAAATATGAGAGATTATTTGTGTTAATTAATTAAATGAAAACAAAATTGATGGAGGCATGCATGGGGAGTGGCCGGTGCTTTTAGAGCATGGGGAAGACCAAAAATTGATTTTCTTGTCTTTTGATTAATTAAAGTAAGAAATGAAAGATGTGAAATTGTATTGGAAATGAAAAAGTGTAAGAGATAGGTGTAAGGTTTGTAAGAGTAGGTTGTAAGAAAAAGTAGAGATAGGTGAATAGTGTAAAATAGTAGAAAATAGTGTAATGTAAAAGTAGACATGACAATTAGATACCGGTAGTAAGAAAGTACGCGTAAAAGCGATATCTGATATTTTTAGTTATCGAAAAATTACGAAATTGATATTTTTGGAAATCTTATTTTTACGAGTCTAACGGTATATTCGGAATATTTTTCCTATTCCGGGCTTCCGGACACGTCTTTCAAGAATCATGTCCGATCAGGTTCAAAGGACACTCGAAATTCTTCAATCTGATATTTTTATAAAACCTATAGCGATTACGAACTATTACAACTAATTTTTCCAACTTCGTTTTCTAGGGCTTGAGAAAACGGCAATGCCGGAGTTTAAACGGTTACGGTAAACTAGGGTTTTGTTTGACTTAAGAATCCTTTTGACTTCTGATTAGGGTTTAAATTGTAATTCGAATCCAAAATTTTCGGGGATTTACAGTTTACACCACGTGTAAGCCTCAAAAAATTTCAGTAAATAATTCCAAGATGAACTTCGAAAATAAACCCTAAAAATCGCTCCAAATTAAAACAGAACTTCGACTAGTCCTAAATCACGAACCAATTCGGAGATTTCTCAATCTTGAGGAAAATAAAAATCCTTAAAAACAAAATAAGAACTCAACATACGTCAATTACAAAACCACTACGTACAAAAATATATATATATATATATAAATAAATATTTCTTTACGTAACTTCGGCTTATAAAATTGAGTAATAGAGAACCCAAAAACAAATTATTAAAAAGTAAATAACTTCATAAATGAAAGCCAATTCAAAAATTCCGAAAATATTAAAAGATATTAAATACTTACAAAAATAAAAATTTAAGATAAATTTCTTAAAATCAAATATGTTGTATAAACATAAAATATCAGTTTCCAAATTGGCAAAGATCTAAACTAGAGAATCGTCCGGAAACCCTAAGTGAAATACAATAGTTTATGTCCGGCAATCTAGTATCATTAACCCTAGAGGCCGGGGTGTAGTTTAAATGTGTAGAATAACTCATAGTAATTTAAGTTCTCTTAAAAATATCAAATTGGGAAATTTTTTACCTATTTCGAACCCGTTCGAATACCGACTTCGAAAAGCGTGTCTCGAGGCTCGAGATATAAAAAATATACCATTAGTACCATTAGACTCGTAATTTCATAAGATTTCCAAATATATCAGTTATATAATTTTTTGGGTTATAAAAAGTTACAGTTATAACTTTTTTGTTCGTATTTCATTACTACCAATAATTAATTAGTCTTTTGCACTATTCACTTTTATTTCATTACACAATTTTATTATTCTCATAAAGCCTTATATTTTTAGATAAATATTTTATATATTATAGAAAATTTTATTTTTCTAAAATTTAGTTCGTTTCGGGCTTATACGGGATCAGATTCTGTTTAAGACTCGATACTAAAAATAAAATAAATTAATTTAATAATTGGAAAATATTTGAAAAATATTTTTATTTTCATACAATAATTTTTTAGAATTTTTCGGGTTATAAAAATATCATTTATAGCTCATATTTGCCTATTTTCATCATACCGGTAACATATTTGTTGAAATACTAAAATAATTCAAATAATTATTTAATTTTATTTTTAAAATTATGCCACTTATTTAAAAATATTTTTCCTAATTTTATTTTTTATTTTTCTTAATAAAAAGTACTTTTTCCAACCCATACTTCAAGTACACCTTTCACATATCACTTCTTCTTCACTTCAATCTTTTTACACTTCATTATATCACTTCATGGCAGATTTTGACTCCTTTATGGCTGCCTTGACTCTTGAAATACTCCAAAAATTAATTAAAATAACCCTCTTTCAACCCTTCTTCAAGAAGCTACATTTACACATTAATTACACAATTCAATTTCAAGTCAAAATTTAACCAAATTCCCTCCCTCTCTCCTCTCAATATTCACGTGCAGCTCCCCTCTTCATTGCTGCCCTTGTTTTATTTTTTTCTTTCTTCTTTTATTTAATATACTCCTTCTCTCTCTCTTTCATTTACTCCTTTTTTCTCTTTACCATTCCTTATCTTTTTCTCTCTCTCTTTTTCCTCTCTTTCTTTCTTCTTTTGTTCTTATTCTTACAAGAACACAAGTTGCCCCTAATTCTTTTATGAGCTCTCATACATATTTCTTCAAGATTCTTGAATAAAACTTTTGTCCAAAGCTTTCATAGGTGATATAGGTAAAGAATAGTGAGAGTTTCATGCATCAAATGACATTCCATTAGCTTAAAAGCTAAGGATGATGATGCCAAAGTGAAACACTCCTCTTCTCTATGATTATTCTCTTGTATCATTCTTATTTTCTTTTAAAAGTAGTTATATTTTATAGATCTAACATTTTGTAGCTTTGTTTTTCGTTTATGCCATAGATCTTGTTATTTGAGTTATTATTTTTGTTATTGCTTATGATTTATACATATATTCATCATTCACATAACTATCTTAGTGTTCATGCATTTAAAAATAGTATAATAAACTAGATCTAGTGTTTTGAGTTCATAAAATGCATTAGACTTTTGTTTTATGCTCATAAACAACTTATAATAGCATGATGGTAGTAGGAAAGTTTCAGAAAGCTCAAGATCTATTTTATTTTCAACAAAAATCATTTTTGAAAATTCGGATGAAAATGGAACCATATTTAGAAAAGTTATTTTTCAACTTCAAAATGTGTCTTTTTCATTTAAAATGAAGGGCTTAGGGAATAGATAACATAAATGAATGATTTTGATGAGTAAAGTTTAGATATATGAGTTTATAGTTTACTACGATGGATTTCTTTTATATTTATGTTCATCTTAAGAGTAGATCTTGGTTTTGAACTCAAACAAAAATAGTGAAATTCGTATTATGGCAAGACCTCTATTTAAAAACCACTTTCCAAGTGTCAAAATGAAATTTTTACTTGAGATAATGAAGGCTTAATGTATGTGTATCATTAAGACTTTTTTTTACAAGAATCAAAGGTGATTTTCAAAATAAAAATCTCATTTTCGGATTTTGGCCAAGGCATATTTTAAAAACATGTTTTCCAACGCAAAAATGAAGTTTTTATTCAAGATATGAAAGGCTCTTAAGATATGGTATGTAAGGAATGGATTTTCATAAGTTCAGATAGATTTTATCAAAAGATAAGTCCAAAAATAAATTTGGTAAATCCGAATATCAACCAAGACCAATTTTGAAAACCCATTTATCAACTCCAAAACTCATGTTTTATGTGAAGAATGAAGGGTATAGGTAATAGGTATCATTAAGTAGTGATTTTTTATAAGTTGAAATGAGTTTTGATGAGATTAAGGTGTAAAACAAGAAGTAGAATCAAGATGGAAAATTTGGAGTTAGTAGTCAACTTGTAAAATTCGTAACTTTGGATGATTCCCATGTAAAATCCTATTATCCAAGTTCAAAATATAAGTTTTATGTATTAAATGAAGTCCTTAAGTAGTAGGTATAGTAAAGTCTTAAATTTTAATGCAATACACAAGTTTTTCCCAAAGGAATCATTCAAAAAGTGGATTTCTAAAAATTCGGATTTTGAGTAAATCCTATTTGAAAACATATTTGCAAAGTGTAAAATGCAAATTTTATGAAAAAGTGAAGTCCTTAGTGGTTATATGGTTGAGCCCTAATTTTCTAAATATCAAATGATTTTTACTTAAAGGAATTACTCAAAAACTAATTTTTACGAAATTCGGATTTTGTAATCAACTCTACTTGAAGACATGTTTACAAAGGGTAAAATGAAACTTTTTATGTAGAAATGAAGGTCATAAGTAATAGATATAATGAAGACTCAATTTTAGCAAGGATAATTATATTTTCTTGAGAAATAAATCCAAAACAAATGGAAATGATCAAAGTTAGGAAATTAGTTTTCTTAAAAGTAAATAGCCATGGAGTCTTTCAAATAAAAAGGTTTCTAAAATTTCGTTTAGTAAATATTGTCAAAAGCATGCTTACATCAAGCTCATAACATGCCATTCATGATAGAAAATCATCAATATTGCATGTATAGCTAATCTATATAGTAGAAACATTTCAAACATTTACAAAACTATTTTTTAAAATTGAAGTTTGCTACTGTTCTGATCTGATTCGACCTTTTCGAAGCTTCAAAGTTTTCAAAACTTAAATATAATATTATAATTAGATAGATCTTTCAAAGTAGATAAAAATCGATATATAATCTATGAAATTTCGAGTTAAAATGACCAAGTTATGGCTGTTTTAATTTGGAATTCCCGCTTAAGACAAGAATTACGAATTTGATAGTTTGTATATGATCGTTTGGATTAGTTTGAGTTGAAATACTTATTAGAGTATTTCTTCCTTTTTAGGTGACCCCGAAATCGACAATTCCCTACTACCGGATTACTTTTACTAAAAGACCGGTGATCTAATGGCCGAGTGAGTTTTCTCCTTATTTTGTTACCTTGTTTATGCTTGTAGCTAGTTTCATTAGAATTATAAGGATAAGATAAAAATCGATATGAATGGGGATGGGATATATAATGAGACTGTGATGAATGTATGCTAAAGAATACTAAAACATATCGAAACCATGATTCGATTAGATAACTGCACTGTTCATATTATTTCTGTTATGTGTATGATATTGGTTGGTCACTCTAAAGAACGTATGAATATTTTGACCTAAGCAAAAATTAAATTGGTCATGCATTACATTGGACATATTGCATTTGGTAGCATGCTACTCCTATGCAAGTCAATCAGTATGGTTCAATGAATCGTTTGGATAACGAGGCCGGTATCAGAGCTCATTCATGGGAACTAAGGTGCATCGGGGATGCATTCATGTGTAAGCCTAGCCGAAGTGAGTGCTATGAGCCGAGGGCTTGGGGACTAGCAGCGGTCGTGTAGACTTCAATACCATCCCTAAAGCAAGATACGGAGGGCGTAAATCCGTTCTGTGTATGGGTTCCGGATATCCATACATAATTTTTTGCTCATGTGTTTGTTCATGCATAGCATATGGTTAATTATAACTTGCTTGTTATGGTACGGAATTAAGGAAATTCTCACTAAACTGGTGTAGCTTATACCCCAATAGATGTTTAAATGAATAGGTTATCTCAAGAATGCTAAGTGGGGACCAAGATAGTTGGAGCCGAGAATGACTACGGGATTCTGGCAAGGAATAAGAATGTTTGAAGTTATCAGCTAGGTTTTATGATTTGCCTTATAATAGTTTTATGTTGGGAAGTCTTTGGATGAATCTAATTGAAGTTTAATGGTTTGTATTCTGAAGAATAGTGAATTGAATTTCCTTTACATTGTTACTTAAGTTATATCAACAAAAAATGTATCACTCCGATGAGTCTCCTCCATGTGTTAGATGCCTTGTACATAGTATAAAAGCCTTCACGTGACATGGGTGGTTATTCTTAGGCTTTAATATTGTGTACGGCGGACTGTCACGTTTAGGGTATCCTTCGGGGCGTGATAGTTTAGTTTGTATCAGAGCGACAAGGTTTTAGGAATTAGGTGGGATGACTTTAGGATAATAGAATGTTAAGATACGATCTTAGGAATCGATAGGTGTGTGTTAAATAATCCTTAAGTAAAGAAGAAACTAGATTTAGCTCTATGACCATTAAGGTATGAGTTTCGATTATTAAAGATTTGGATGCTATCTTGGAGACTTCTAGAAAACATAGAAACAGATACATAAGGAAGGGAGATTGAAAATATTTGATGGGACGATCGAATCTATTCTAGCAACTGCAAAATATAGGAATATATGACCTTACTTGACTCTTGGTTTAAGCCAATAATAGAAATGGTAGATGCCCCCAATAGATTTAGTAAGTGGATAGCTACCCTTGTTTAGAAGAAGTCAATCTCCTAGAAATAACAATAGATTTTTATTGAGTGTTAGGAGCAAATAACTTTTTGGGTAAAAAGAACAAAGACGTTTTGAAATGTAAACCAATGTTGTGGTTTATCATCTAGTTCATGAATTGACTCAAATGTATGTTTTGCATCCTTTCTTTGAACTTTTGTAAATGGAGACTTACATCTTCTCTTGATTTCATGTATTTCGTTTTAGATATTATGAAGTTCCTATTATTGATTTTTATTTCAGGAGAATTTCAATATTTCTTATACATGTTTTTATTTCCGCATTTCCATGTTCTATATTTTTGATAAGTTTCTTTAAGTTTCTTTTAACGCCTTAAGACGTAATAAAAGACTTAGAAATTTCACCTAAGCTTAATAAAATTGTAGGAGACATACCCAACCACAACAAGAACCTATCATGACTCCTTTAGGAGCCGATAACCGAACGATACCTGAACAACCCAACTAAGGGGGAAATGCTTCAATAGAGATTGAACGGCTTACTAGTCAGATAAGAAGCTACATGCAACAGAACCAAGCCAGTTTAACGTTTACACTTGTAAGATATGTGCAAGAAACGACGCAAGATCAGCCACCATCACCTCAATACCACCAAAGCCTCTTACCATGCTTCATAAAGTGTAACCAGTATTTCGATGGAGCTTTTGGAAAACCAAATGAGGCAGAGGATTGGTTGGCTGTAAACCCCAGGTTTCGTAGTAACCGAGTAAACTCCATGAATCAGAAACCGAAACCTTAAATAGGATCAATACTAGCAACCTAGGAACCCTATGTCCGGATTTTCTTCGATTTCTATATAAAAGAACCTCTATAGAATAATTTAACATGGACTATTGTTTTATAGTATATTTCAAACCATACAAAGTTTTGATTTAGAAAAAAAATTCTATTCCGGGCTTTCCCGAGCTCCATTACAGAAAAGCGAGCCCCGGAACTAGAAACTCAGAAAAATATTCTAGAATACTCCTTAGAACCGAAATTTTATAAGGATTTTAGAAATATATATTTTATAATTTTTCGAGCTACAAAAATTACAGTTATAGCTTTTTTCCTGTATTTTCGTTACTACCGGTAAAGTAGATGTCTTATCTACTATTTATTATATTCACAAGTACAAACTACTACACATACACCCACACCCTAGTCATACAATCTTACAACTACTCATTAAATTTTCTTTTCCAAGAAATTTTTGTTTCTTACTAAATTATTACATTTTATTTCATAAATTACAATTTCAAATAAAATCAAATATCTCTCTCTCTCACTCCCTAAATGGCCAACGCACCATCCTCCCAATTTGGCTCCAAATTATTTTGTTTTATTTTTTTACACACACAACCCTAATTCCACTTATTATAAATAGTCTTTTATTTTCTTTCTCCTTCACTTTACTTCATTTGTTCTAAAATCACAAAAATCCTCTCTCCATTCATCCTCATTACCGTGAGCCCTATCCCCATCACACACACACACAATAAGCTTTTATCTTCTTCATTTCTCCACTAAATCCAACCTTAGGTGATGATTCTCAAGTCTTACTACCATTTAACCTTGTAATGGCAAGATTATTCATGAGTGTTTTCACTCAAAGTCTCTATGAGCACTTGCTAGAGACAAGAAAATGCTACCACATGACTATCAAGCCATCACAAGAGTGGATCTTGTGTTTGATTAAGTTTTTGTTGAGATATCTTCATGATCATGCATGTAGAAGTGGAGTAAAGTTGAGATCTAGCATAAAAATTTCATGTTCATGCTTTTAAACTTCATTTCATACATCATAAGTAGTAGATCTAGCTTTTAGATGCTTATACCATGCTTGACATTCATGATCTTATGAATGATTTATGTTTTCATGCATTAATGCTTATAAAGTCTTTATTTTGTGTATATGAATGTTGTAGTTGGTAGATCCTTAGGGAAATAAAGCAAGGAACTTACAAAGAAAAGGTTTTTGTTTGAAATGTTCAAAGACAAATTCGTATGATTTCAAGATCCTATTTTAAAAACCCTTTATCAATTTTAAAACTCAAGTTTTATGTGAAAAATGAAGGGTATAAGTAATAGGTATCATCAAGTAGTGATTTTTATAAGTTGAAATGAGTTTTGATGAGATTAATGTATAAAACAAGAAGTGGAATCTAGATGGAAAAATTTTGAGTTAGTGGTCAACAAATGCAATTCGTAATTTTGAATGTAAGCCATAAGAACACCTATCATCTAAGCTCAAAATAGAAGTTTTATGTATTAAATGGAGTCCTTAGGTAATAGGTATCTGAAAGTCTTAAGTTTTAATGCATTAAACAAGTTTTCGCAAAGGAATCAATCACAAATTTAATTTCAAGAAATTCGGATTTTTGGATAAATCCTATTTGAAAACATAATTGCAAAGTGTAAAATGCAAATTTTTGTGTAGAAATGAAGGCTTGGGTAATAGATATAATGAAGACTCAATCTAGACAAGGATGATTCGATTTTCTTAAGGAAATGACTCCTAAACAAATGGGATGATCAAAGTTCGGAAACTAGTTTTGTTGAAAGTTTGTAGTCATGGAGTTTCACAAATAAGAAGTTTCTTAATTTTCATTTTTGTAAATAATGTCAAAAGCATGCATGCATCAAGTTCATATCATATCATTCATGATAGGAAATCACCGATATTGCATGTGTAGTTAAGCTATATGCTAGAAACATCACAAACATTCACAAAACTATTTTTCGGAATTGAAGTTTTCGACCGATCAGAACTGATCCCTCTATTTCATTACCTAGATATTTTCGAAACTTGGAAATAATATTAGGAATAGATAGATCTTCGAAGTATATAGAAATCGATATATTATATTGTCAACACCCCATTTTTGCCCTCTTTTTGAAAATAAAAAAATAAAAAAAAAATCAAAAAAATTATAAAAAAGGTAGAAAATACAAAAAAAATTGAAAATTATAAAAAATAAATAAATTAGCTAAATTTAAAAATAAAAAAATTACAAAATTGGAAAAGAATATAAAAATTTGAAAATTAAGAAATCTAAAAAAAAAAATAATAATAAACCCCATCTTTAGTAAATAAGTTTTTAGAAGTTTAAAAAATCGAAAAAGGAAAGAGGAAGATCAAAAGACACTTATTTACTTTAAATGTGCTTTAAAACGAATTTATGTTGGTAATTTTGTAACTCCCGATCCTTCAAATCAATTCGTAACCAACGGCCATTAACGGCCGAATTCAAGTTTGGTAACGGCCATTAACGGTCGAATTCAAGTTTTGTAACTGACGGCCATTAACGGTCGAATTCAAGTTTTGTAACAGACGGCCATTAACGGCCGAATTCAAGTTTTGTAACCGACGGCCATTAACGGCCGAATTCAAGTTTTGTAACCGACGGCTATTAACGGCCGAATTCAAGTTTTGTAATGGCCATATTCAAGTTTTGTAACCGACGGCCATTAACGGCTGAATTCAAGTTTTATAACGGCCATTAATGGTCGTGATCCATTTCACTTCCCCTCCAGCTCTATATAAACCACAACCCCGATCCTCCTTAAGACACAAGATCCAGATCTGAAAAAATTTCGAACAAGAGAGAGCATAGCAAGGAGAAATCTAAAAAAAAATTCAAAAAAGAAAAAAAAAAAGAGAGAGAACAAGAGCAAGAACCAAGCGAATTCGAACTTTCACCACCACCAAGCCGCTGCCGCTCTGACCGCCATCTAAGCCACCTCCAAGCCACCACCGACAGCTCCCATAACCACTCGAGCTCCAACAGCCACAACAAGCATTTGCCCAATTTGATTGACAAGGTTCCAGGCTTTGTTCTTTATTTATTTTCTTTTCTTTTCTCTTCTTTTTATTTGAGTTATTATTATTATTATTATTATTATTATTATTATTATTATTATTATTATGATGTTATAACATATATTAATATTGAATTAAAAAAATAAATAAAATGATAAATAAAAATGACAAAAGGGGTATTCCAAAACCAAAATTGTTTTTTGAATAAAAAAATGAATTTGTTTTCAAAAATACTTTAATGAATGATGAATGAGATGAATGAAAATGAATGAATTATTGTTAAATATAATTTTTTGCGAATCATGAAAATAATAAAGTTTTAATCAAATTATCTTCATAAATTTGCTATGAAGATATTAATCAAAATTTTCATCAAATTATCTTCATAAATTTGCTATGAAGATAATCAATCAAGTTTTTCACTAAATTATCTTCATAAATTTGCTATGAAGATAACATTAAAGTTTAATCAAGTTATTTTCATAAATTGTCTATGAAAATAATCAAGTGCTCATCAAATTATCTTCATAAATTTGCTATAAAGATAATCATTAAAGTTTAATCAAATTATTTTCATAAATTTCTATGAAAATAATTCAAGTTTTTCATCAAATTATCTTCATAAATTTGCTATGAAGATA
Organism: Combretum micranthum; assembly: GCA_024138025.1. Lineage (NCBI taxonomy): Eukaryota > Viridiplantae > Streptophyta > Magnoliopsida > Myrtales > Combretaceae > Combretum > Combretum micranthum. The sequence continues at coordinate 196,496 of JAMXBD010001303.1, forward strand.
ATCATTAAAGTTTAATCAAATTATTTTCATAAATTCTCTATGAAAGTAATTCAAGTTTTTCATCAAATTATCTTCATAAATTTGCTATGAAGATAATCATTAAAGTTTAATCAAATTATTTTCATAAATTGTCTATGAAAATAATTCAAGTTTTTCATCAAATTATCTTCATAAATTTGCTATGAAGATAATCATTAAAGTTTAATCAAATTATTTTCATAAATCTCTATGAAAATAATTCAAGTTTTTCATCAAATTATCTTCATAAATTTGCTATGAAGATAATCATTAAAGTTTAATCAAATTATTTTCATAAATTGTCTATGAAAATAATTCAAGTTTTTCATCAAATTATCTTCATAAATTTGCTATGAAGATAATCATTAAAGTTTAATCAAATTATTTTCATAAATTGTCTATGAAAATAATTCAAGTTTTCATCAAATTGTCTTCATAAATTTGCTATGAAGATAATCATTAAGTTGTTCAAATTATTTTCATAAATTTGCTATGAAAATAATCATAAAGTTTTCAATCAAATTATTTTCATAAATTTACTATGAAAATAACCAAAGGTTTTCAATCAAATTATCTTCATAAGTTTACTATGAAGATAATCATTAAGTTTTCATCGAGATTATTTTCATAAATTGGTTATGAAAATAATCAAAAATTTTCAATCAGAACATTTTCATAAATTTGCTATGAAAATATTCATTCAAGTTTAATCAAATTGATTTTTCATGTAGCATTAGAGTAGCCATGAATTATCATGAATTGGTTTTAGAAAAAATGATTTTTTGGACTTAGAAAAATATGTTTTCATAAAATAAAAAATCAATTGATTAGATCATGGGATCATCAAAAATGATTTTCATAAAAATTTAAAATTTAATGAATTTAAAGTGAAAAGAGTTCAAAAATATAAAATTGATCAACAAATTAAGTTCTTTTTTAAAAGAACTACGTTTTGTCTGATCTCGATTAGCGAGTACGTAGGCACCTACGGGATGACATTAAAAAATGAAAAAATGTTTTTTTTTTAATAATATTGTGAATAAATATTTTATAAATATAAGATGTTTTGTTGATATTCATATTCTAAAAAAAAAATAAAAAAAATGTGACTCATAAATATTTGTGTTGTTTCATTTGAGTTTTTGAGTATGAAAAGGATAAATTATAAGTTTAAAATTCTAAAAGTGGTAACCATTTGGTTTTAATAGGTTAGCCCCCGAATCCATAATATCTGGTTAAAAAGTTTGGTTTTTAAATCAAATTTTCGCAGACTAGTAGCTAAGTTAGGATCAACCAACCCATTGATCCTAGCTTTTTATTTTTTCCAGATTTATATCGGGTGGCGACTCTAAAAAGTTTTCAAAAATTAAAATTTCTCTTAACCCCTGGTCAAAGATTCATGTTAAATGGGTTTGGGTTTAATGTGAATCGGGTTAGGAAAAATGAACTAGATAGTGGAAAAATCCAGGCTCGACAGCTTGGCGACTCCACTGGGGAAATCAATAATTTTTTTTAAAACAAAAGAGAGAGGGCTAGCCACTTAGGAATATTAAATTTTAAATTTATCCTTGCTCAATTTTTTATGAATATATGATTCTTTGTATATTATCTTGAATATTTGTTTTGTAAATATATACTAACCTTGCAGGTATGAAAAAGGAAAGCAATAGCTTGTTTGTTTATGAATTTGCATTAGCATTTGCATTTACATGAATGTGTGCTAGATACGGTCGGACCCAGGCCGTCTTAAGAGCCTAAGCGAGGAGGACGAAGTAAGGTCCGGGGGCTGTGGCTTTCCACCCTCTAGATCAAGAAATGTCCTCCCACTCCGATTTAGTACCACTAAACCAGGGGACCTATAGAACCCTACCAAATCATGCATTTCAACATGGGATTTGACCAAATTTTTTCAAAAAAAAAAAATGGAGTTGTATCATTTATTCAAAAAAAAAAAAAAAATCAATCAAATAAAACAAAAAGTTTTTAACCAATTCCAACAAAGTCTTAAAAAAATGTGGAGTAATATTCTTTTAGTTTTAGTTAGCCCTATAAGATTAGTTGAATAAATAAAAATGATTTGATGAAGGTTTTTGAAATCATTGTTTTAAATATAACTTCGGTAAATATTCTTCAAAATCCTATTGGTCATTATCCCCATTTGCATCCGTGTGCGGGCATATTTGCATCCTTGCATTTGTATATATTTTCTTAAAAAATGTGTAGAGTACACTTGTATATATTCATAGAATATATTGTCCACCTATAGTTATAGGTCCTTTCCAACCAAAATTATCTTTGTCATAAGTATTCCATTTCATTGTCCTCAAATCAATTATTTTGTAAATATTTGCCCCCACTTAAGGGGAGAGGGTCATTTGTTTACCTCTATTCTTGTAAGTTAGTTTTTGCCTAAAGAAAAAACTTTGAATTGTAAATAATTTTCCACTGTAGATTAGAAACACTCATTTTCCAAACCTCTTTTGTAAATAACCATTTTTTCAAAAAAAAAAAAAAATAAAAGAAGAGAATAACAAATTTTTAAAATTTCTTTTCTAAAAAGAAAGAAAAAAAAGAATAAAGAATAAAAGTTTCAAAAAGAAAATGTATAAATAAATGAAGAAAAAAGGAAAGTTGCCAACAGGAAAGAATATTTCAAAAAAATTGTTATCCCAATGATCATTCAGTAAAAGGCAATTGAAATCAAAATTAGGGGCAACCAAAAGGACTTTACCGATTAGGGGCATTTGATAAATCCAAATGGAGCATTTAGTTAAATATCTTGAGGCAATAAAAATGGATGATTGAAAGCCAAGAGAAATATCTCACTAAAAATAATTGCCTAGGATGAAAAGAGGCAAATTTAATCCCAAACACCAACCCTACACACTCGAGAGAGAGTGAATTGTGAGAGATAAGGTGGAATCATTCCTTAAAGGAGGTCTGTCTTGAATTTAGTACATGGGTCAAAATGAAATTAGGCATTCATTTCAAAATCTTAAACACATTTACCCTTTGTCAGCCCATTTGAGCCTATCAAGGAAGTGTCTTAAAAATAAACCCTGTTAGGAACCACCCACAATGGGGCAATTAGGAGGTTAGGGTCATTAACAAGGAGAAAAAGGAGTAACTTATATGCACTTGACCTAGTCGCGTCAATTCAAGAGTAGTCAATTGACAAAAATAAATATTTTCCTATGAAAGAAAAGAGTCTCCATCTCAAATCATACACAGCACATGTACTTTGAGCTATAAGCCATAAAAGAAAAACAAATCATTAGATTCATGTCCCAAGAAAGGAAAAAGAGAAAAAAAAAAAGAGGAAGAAAAAACAAGAAAAGAAAAAGACAAGAAAAAATCAAGGAGAGATCAACAAAAGAAAAAAGAAGAAGAAGAAGAAGAAGAAGCAAACAAGGTGATAATAAATTAATGATTTGCAAACACAAATAGAAACACATAGCTCAAAATCATCAAAATTCATCAAAATTCATTCTATATTAAGCCCCGCCCACAAATTCCACCCTTTGGAGACTCTTTGGACCAAAGGAGTTGATCTATTAATACCCTTGAAACTAGGGACAAGTGCATCATCAAGTTTTCCTTAAGGGTTCTTGACTTGTAAACCCGGGTAGTGTTGAAAAATTTTTCACAAAAAGCCTTTATGAAATATCCTTTTTGATTAAAGCCAATAACCAAAAGCCACATTACAGTCCAAAGAAGACCTAATAGATTGACTGATGTGTATTACTTGCAACCGGACCATAATTTTTGGAATCCGAGTCAAAAGTGAAAATGAGCCTAAGAGAGTGTGAGGAAGTCCTCTTTGACTAAACAATCAAAATGAGATAACCAATCTTGGTATATAAATTGTCTACAGGGGCATAAAATTACTTGCCCCAATTTGAAAAATATCTGCCTCAAGTTTAGCAATTATCTGCCCAAAATTGAAAACAATGCCCCAATAGTGAATTGAAGTCCTCAAAAGTAAAATTTTTTGCCCCCAATGATTAAATTTTCAATGAGAAACCTTAAGTGGTTTAATAGTCAAGCTTATGGCTGAACTGAAGTGAATGATCAATGGACAAACACAATTCATTTTTACCTGTTGGTAACTTTCTTTGAAAGTAAAAGAAAAAGAGAAGGATTTTTCAAAAATATGTAAAAATTACCATTGGTTCAAATCTTTGAAGATGAAAAAAAAAAAAAGACATTTCTGAGAGAAGTAAGGATTGTAAGTCTATCACATTCCCAATTAAATCTAAAAAAGAGAAGGAAGTTAGGTTTTTCAAAACCACTTTTTCAACTAACTCTCTCAAACCAAGTTTTTTTCAAAGAAATAGCAATTTGTTGCTTTCTTAACTAAGTTTTTTAAAAAAGAAATAGCAAATTCGTTTTGCTTTCTCAATCAAGTTTTTCAATCAAAAGAAATAGCAAATTTGTTGCTTTCTTAACTAAGTTTTTTAAAAAAGAAATAGCAAAATTGTTGCTTTCTTAATCAAGTTTTTCAATCAAAAGAAATAGCAAATTGTTGCTTTCTTAATCAAGTTTTTTTTCAAAAGAAATAGCAAATTATTGCTTTCTTAATCAAGTTTTTCAAAGAAATAACAAATTGTTGCTTCCTTAACCAAGTTTTTCAATCCAAAGAAATAGTAAACTCGTTGCTTTCTCAACTAAGTTTGTCAATCCAATATTCAAAAGAAATAGCAATTTATTGCTTTTTGAACCAAGTCAATCAAATTTCCAAGAAAGAGAAAGTAAATTCACTGCTTTCTCAAACAAATTTTTTAACCAAGTTTGTGAGATTATTGTTTTCTCAACTAAATAGTCCCCAGTAAATTTAAAGTGAAAAAGAAAGAAAAGTTTCCAAATTAGCCCAATTTTCAAACTATAAGATTGCAAAATTCAATCTCCAGGAAGTTTTTTTTGTCATTGTAGGATCACCTGCTCAAAGGAGCGTCATCTTACTGTTCTTGAAAAATTAGGATCACCTACTTAAAGGTGCGTTGATGAGAATCAGATGGCATCATATCATATTTAAGTTTATGTCTTTTTAGGATATTTATTATTTTCTTAGGGATATTTATTGTATTTATTAGGGATATTTAAGTTTCTATGTCTTTGCGATGTCTTTTCATATTTTCTTGTTTAATTGTCAAGTTTGTCTTTACATGTTTCTAGGAGTCATTAATAGGTTGTTTATTGTCAAGTTTATCTTTACATATTTATGAGTCATTAATAGGTTATTTTTTCTTATTTATTGTAGCTTGGTTTTTAGGCTAATAAAAGCTATATAAATCTATGAGATGTAACATATATGACAGATATCTTTGATAATGAAATATGAGAGTTTCTTCTCTTTGAGTTCTGCAATGAACTTATTTATAAACTTATCGGGAGTTTCCCGTGGCGTTCAACTCCTTTGACTTATCAATCGGTTTGCCATCACCGGTTGTGGCGTCTACCACTATACCAAGGTTCTTGCCTCCATATAGGCAATGGGTCGCGGTTTTCCACCAGGTTTCTTAGACGATCCTTGGGGTTCAATTTTATTTGACGAACGTTGGGTCTTAGGTTTAATATACCTAAGGTTTTTCGTACCATGATGAGAATCAGATGGCATCATATCATATTTAAGTTTATGTCTTTTTAGGATATTTATTATTTTCTTAGGGATATTTATTGTATTTATTAGGGATATTTAAGTTTCTATGTCTTTGCGATGTCTTTTCATATTTTCTTGTTTAATTGTCAAGTTTGTCTTTACATATTTCTAGGAGTCATTAATAGGTTGTTTATTGTCAAGTTTGTCTTTACATATTCCTATGAGTCATTAATAGGTTATTTTTTCTTATTTATTGTAGCTTAGTTTTTAGGCTAATTAAAAGCTTATATAAATCTATGAGATGTAACATATATGACAGATATCTTTGATAATGAAAATCTGAGAGTTTCTTCTCTTTGAGTTCTGCAATGAACTTATTTATGAACTTATCGAGAGTTTCCCGTGGCGTTCAACTCCTTTGACTTATCAATCGGTTTGTCATCACCGGTTGTGGCGTCTACCACTATACCAAGGTTCTTGCCTCCATATAGGCAATGGGTCGCGGTTTCCACAGTTTTCTTAGACGATCCTTGGGGTTCAATTTCATTTGACGAACGTTGGGTCTTAGGTTTAATATACCTAAGGTTTTTCGTATCAAGCGTCGTCCTACTGTTTTGAGAATTAGGATCACCTGCTCAAGGAGCGTCATCCTACCTTTAAGAATTATGGTTATCAGTCAAGTCAATTCGCACCAAATTATGAGGGACCAAATTGTCATGTCCTTAAACCAAAGAACCCCCAATGGATTGAAAAATTGTGTACCCTCAGTCTAGACTCGACAGATAGTCTAGTACTGATAAAATTCCAAATCCATCCTTTCAAGATGGTGACCAAAATTTAGAAATCCATCCTTTCAAGATGGTGATCAAAATTCCAAATCCATCCTTTCAAGATGGTGACCAAAATCCCAAATCTATCCTTTCAAGATGGTGACCAAAAGACAAAAATCCATCCATTCAAGATGGTGATCAAGACCAATTCAGAAATCCATCCTTTCGAGATGGTGATCAGAATTCCAAATCCTTCCTTTCAAGATGGTGACCAAAATCCCAAATCCATCCTTTCAAGATGATGACCAAAATTCCAAATCCATACTTTCAAGATGGTGACCAAAATTCCCAAATCTATCCTTTGAAGATGGTGACCAAAATTCCAAATCCATCCTTTCAAGATGGTGACCAAAATTCCCAAATCCATTCTTTCAAGATGGTGACCAAAATTACCAAATCATCCATTCAAGATGGTGATCAAGACCACAATTCAGAAATCCATCCATTCAAGATGGTGATCAAGACCAAATTCAGAAATCCATCCATTCAAGATGGTGACCAAAAACCCTTGTTCAACAAAGTGACCCAAAACTTGTTTATCAAGGTGACTCAAAATCCTTGTTTATCAAGGTGACCAAAATCCTTGTTTATCAATGGTGACCATTTTAAAAATCTTTAGCTATCAAAGTTAGCTATTAGCCATTCCTAAAACCCTGCTTGTTAGGGTGATGTTTGGTAGTTTAACCTGCTAGGTTTAAGTCTTGGGCAAAATGGTGTTTTTTGTCTTTATAGTGGAGTTTTGTTCAAACTCCACCATAAAGAGGGGCAGCTGTCAACACCCATTTTTTGCCCTCTTTTTGAAAATAAAAAAATAAAAAAAAATTATAAATAAAGTAGAAAATACAATAAAAATTGAAAATTATAAAAATAAATAAATTAGCTAAATTTAAAAATAAAAAAATTACAAATTGGAAAGAATATAAAAATTTGAAAATTAAGAAATCTAAAAAAAAATAATAATAATAAACCCCATCTTTAGTAAATAAGTTTTTAGAAGTTTAAAAAATCGAAAAAGGAAAGAGGAAGATCAAAAGACACTTATTTACTTTAAATGTGCTTTAAAACGAATTTATGTTGGCAATTTCGCAACTCCTGATCCTTCGAATCAATTCGTAACCAACAGCCTTAATGGCCGAATTCAAGTTTTGTAACCGACGGGCATTAACGGCCGAATTCAAGTTTTGTAACCGACGGCCATTAACGGCCGAATTCAAGTTTTGTAACGGCCATATTCAAGTTTTGTAACCGACGGCCATTAACGGCCGAATTCAAGTTTTGTAACGGCCATTAATGGTCGTGATCCATTTCACTTCCCCTCTAGCTCTATATAAACCACAACCCCGATCCTCCTCAAGACACAAGATCCAGATCTGAAAAAATTTCGAACAAGAGAGAGCATAGCAAGGAGAAATCTAAAAAAAATTCAAAAAAGAAAAAAAAAAAGAGAGAGAGAACAAGAGCAAGAACCAAGCGAATTCGAACTTTCACCACCACCAAGCCGCTGCCGCTCTGACCGCCATCTAAGCCACCTCCAAGCCACCACCGACAGCTTCCATAACCACTCGAGCTCCAACAGCCACAACAAGCATTTGCCCAATTTGATTGACAAGGTTCCAGGCTTTATTCTTTATTTATTTTCTTTTCTTTTCTCTTCTTTTTATTTGAGTTATTTATTATTATTATTATATGATGATGTTATAACATATATTAATATTGAATTAAAAAAAATAAATAAAATGATAAATAAAAATGACGAAAGGGGTATTCTAAAACCAAAATTGTTTTTTTGAATGAAAAAATGAATTTGTTTTCAAAAATACTTTAATGAATGATGAATGAGATGAATGAAAATGAATGAATTATTGTTAAATATAATTTTTTGAGAATCATGAAAATAATAAAGTTTTAATCAAATTATCTTCATAAATTTGCTATGAAGATATTAATCAAATTTTTCATCAAATTATCTTCATAAATTTGCTATGAAGATAATCAATCAAGTTTTTCACTAAATTATCTTCATAAATTTGCTATGAAGATAATCAATCAAGTTTTTCACTAAATTATCTTCATAAATTTGCTATGAAGATAATCATTAAAGTTTAATCAAGTTATTTTCATAAATTGTCTATGAAAATAATCAAGTGTTCATCAAATTATCTTCATAAATTTGCTATGAAGATAATCATTAAAGTTTAATCAAATTATTTCATAAATTGTCTATGAAAATAATCAAAGTATCTTCATAAATTTGCTATGAAGATAATCATTAAAGTTTAATCAAATTATTTTCATAAATTGTCTATGAAAATAATCAAGTGTTCATCAAATTATCTTCATAAATTTGCTATGAAGATAATCATTAAAGTTTAATCAAATTATTTTCATAAATTGTCTATGAAAATAATTCAAGTTTTTCATCAAATTATCTTCATAAATTTGCTATGAAGATAATCATTAAAGTTTAATCAAATTATTTTCATAAATTGTCTATGAAAATAATTCAAGTTTTTCATCAAATTATCTTCATAATTTTGCTATGAAGATAATCATTAAAGTTTAATCAAATTATTTTCATAAATTGTCTATGAAAATAATTCAAGTTTTTCATCAAATTATCTTCATAATTTGCTATGAAGATAATCATTAAAGTTTAATCAAATTATTTTCATTAATTGTCTATGAAAATAATTCAAGTTTTCATCAAATTATCTTCATAAATTTGCTATGGAGATAATCATTAAAGTTTATTCAAATTATTTTCATAAATTGTCTATGAAAATAATTCAAGTTGTTCAAATTATCTTCATAAATTTCCTATGAAGATAATCATTAAGTTGTTCAAATTATTTTCATAAATTTGCTATGAAAATAATCATAAAGTTTTCAATCAAATTATTTTCATAAATTTACTATGAAAATAACCAAAAGTTTTCAATCAAATTATATTCATAAATTTACTATGAAGATAATCATTAAGTTTTCATCGAGATTATTTTCATAAATTGGCTATGAAAATAATCAAAAATTTTCAATCAGAACATTTTCATAAATTTGCTATGAAAATATTCATTCAAGTTTAATCAAATTGATTTTTCATGTAGCATTAGAGTAGCCATAAATTATCATGAATTGGTTTTAGAAAAAATTATTTTTTTGGACTTAGAAAATATGTTTTCATAAAATAAAAAATCAATTGATTAGATCATAGGATCATCAAAAATGATTTTCATAAAAATTTAAAATTTAATGAATTTAAAGTGAAAAGAGTTCAAAAATATAAAATTGATCAACAAATTAAGTTCTTTTTTAAAAGAACTACGTTTTCTGACTCCGATTAGGGAGTACGTAGGCACCTACGGGGCGACATTAAAAAATGAAAAAATGTTTTTTTTTTAATAATATTGTGAATAAATATTTTGTAAAATAAGATATTTTGTTGATATTCATATTCTAAAAAAAATAGAAAAATGTGACTCATAAATATTTGTTTTGTTTCATTTGAGTTTTTGAGTATGAAAAGGATAAATTATAAGTTTAAAATTCCAAAAGTGGTAACCATTTGGTTTTAATAGGTTAGCCCCGAATCCATAATATCTTGGTTAAAAAGTTTGGTTTTTAAATCAAATTTTTGCAAACTAGTAGCTAAGTTAGGATCAACCGACCATTGATCCTAGCTTTTTATTTTTTCCCGATTTATATCTGGTGGCGACTCTAAAAAGTTTTCAAAAATTAAAATTTCTCTTAACCCTATCGAGGATTCATGTTAAATGGGTTCGGGTTTAATGTGAATCGGGTTAGGAAAAATGAACCAGATAGTGGAAAAATCTAGGCTCGACATATATGCTCAATTCCGAGTTAAAATGAGTTAGATATGGTCATTTAAAGTTAGGACTTTTCTTATATGGGAATTGACGAACTTAGTAGTTAGAATTATTAAGTTATTAGAACCTTATGGGAATACTCATTTCGGGTATTTCTTGTACTTAGGTGAATTGGAAGACGGTTTCCACTCCCCGGGGAGTACTACGTCTAGTGGATTTCTCTCCATGGTCGAGTGAGTTCATTTCTTAAATATTTGTGCTCATGTATGTGCTTGTAATAGTAGTGGCATTAGAATTAGGAAAAGATAAAATCACGGTGATTTGTGACCTAATCTTGGTTGAATGAATGATAAGTATATCGAGACGAGACTTGTTGATAAATCCTTGTATGAGCTAGTATAGACTTGGATTGTCTGAAATTCTCTATGATCGCATTTAATCTGTTTAATTAACATGCCACGATAATGATAAATAAACTGTACATGCATATCACGTAGTGAGTCACATTGCATGAGTTATTATACCTTTGTGGGAAGAAGGCATAGTAATTTGGGCAATGAAGGCTTGTAAACTCGATTGTTAGCGTATGGGCCGGAAATGAAATGTGCGTGGGTGGGCACCTATATAAACCATAGTAAAAATTTAGACGTGGTGGATGGGCACTTGTATTAACCATAATATGAAGTGAGAAGTATTTAAATGATGTCGTATGGGCCTGAAACACTTAACCCCGGATGGAGGGCGTAAATCCATTCAACATAAGATTTCTGGATAGTCTTATGTATTGTATGCTCATGTGCTTGTGCATTTCATATGGCTGCTAATAACATGTTTGTTATATATACTGCTGTTGAGTATTAAATATTTAGAAATGAATCTCACTAAGCCTGTTAGCTTACTCCCCAATAGTTTTGCTGTGGTGTTTCTATTTTTTGTTGTTCCGAGAGAACACATTTCACAGGGTTATCTTTTGGATGAAGGAGGTTTTGAAGAAGTTGGGACTTAGCTAGAGGCGTGGACTTCTAAAAAAATCTCTTTAACATAAACCCTAATGATTGTAATATGATTTTAGGCCGGATAAACTTCCATTATTATTTTGGCGAGAGTATACCCCCTTGACTTTTGTAAAGATTTGACTTATTTATCTCGTTGTGATTTCTATTCTTAATGCTAATGTATGCCTTCTTTAGACTATTCGATTCAAAGTGTGATCTTAAAAGTTGTGCAAGTACACCTTACACCCGATATGTGAACTTATGGGATGACTAAGGTTGTCATACTTAAGTTTAAATATCGAGTGTGGTGGACTGTCGCATTTTGGGTACCCTTTAGGGCGTAACAGTTTAAGTTGGTATCAGAGCATGGTTAAGAGTTTATAATCATAACTACATCTAAATAGCCTTAAAGAAGGATAAAAAGAAAACATAGAATAGAATTAAAAAGAAAGACTTGGATAGGATGATGACCAGGGTACGTGTTATAGAATCCTATTTCCTATCTCTTGTGGATAGTAACCACTAGGAAGCAATCGGCTTAGCATTGCGAAACATCCATAGGCGACCCAATAAGACTCTAATAGAATATTACTTAGGTGGTCTTGATTGTTTTCAGAATTGCATTGTTATTATTAAATGTTGGTTGTTTCGTTGTTGCGTAAAACACAAGATTTTACGTGACTGTCGTTTGTGAGGATTTTTACAAGTGCTGTTTAAATTTCTATAAAGTTATGATTATGTTTTGTGATTTCAAGATTTTATTACTTAAATTCTTGATTTCCTTTTTGTACTTTTATTTTCTGTTTTTACTATAGTTTCTGTTATTTCCACTTTCTCGTTTGAAAACATTAATAAAATATTGAGAAGACTACTTATCTAGACAAAATAAAATTTGAAATAGCTGTGGCAGGAGAAGGAAACGTCAAGAGGAAAGTGCCTCCAACCAACCTAATATGGAAGAAGGGCAACAGCTGCTGTTGGGAATTTACGATCCAAATCTGAATCGTGCAGCGGAAAATCTTTTTTTTTTTAAATTCCCAATCGGATCCAAGTTCAATTAAATCAGAAAGAAAAGGGAATCGTGTACCTTTTTTTTGATGATGGGATCAAGGAGATGCAGATTACCAACTCCCTCTACCGGTATCCACGCGAATGAATTGGATCTTCGTGTGTGCTAGCACGTCGAAAAATTTCGACCTTTGGGAATCCCTCTCTCTTCTCTTTCTAGGTTACGAATTTTCTTTTCTAAAATGACGGCCAGCGTCAGATAAAAAATTAACCTAGAAAGAGAATATATATAGAAGGGTTATGTCCCTTCAATTACCCTGATATATATATAAGGGTTATCTCTTTTCAAATTACCCTGAACAAATTAGGGTTTATGTAGAAAGACATATATATCCTTATTATCTTAATTTATTTATTTGTTAATTTTAATCTAATTAAAATCGACAAATAAATAATTAATCAATTCCCAATACGATTATCGAAGATCCATTATTCATTCTTTATGTGTGACCCTGTAGGTTCACAAAAATTGGTAGTAGCTCTTAAACATTTTTAGGACTACAAGACATAATTGGTCTCTAGCAAGACATTATGTCTACCCAATTTTAGTGAAGATCGATGATCCGACTTTACCTACTAACAGTTAGTCATTCAGTCCTTTTGTTACACGATATCTTATAATCAAACATAAGGTGTGGATCAAAACACTCTTATATTGTCTAATTACTTATTTCTTGAATCTAGAGTTTGACTGACTTAAACAAATGATATTGATAACTCTTTATCAATTCATTCGAGCATGGCCATGCATTTCTCAGTCTTACTCATCAAGAGGCCTGATAGATATCTCTCTCAAATTAATGAGATGAACAAATCCCTTCACTAACACTCACATTCCTCTATATAACATATTGCATGCCCAAGTTTATTCTTGCAATCATCCGATTAAAGATGATGAAGAGATGAATCAAAACATGAAACTGCTATATAGGAATCCATGGTGCCATTAGGTCAAAGGACTAAAACAACATTGTAAAAAAGAATACTTATTGCATTGATCCATACAGTATTCTTATAGTTGGTCAATCCAATACAATACACTCCTGTTTGTATCTATGTGCTGAATTGATATCCCATATCCATGATCAGTAAAACTTGATCATCATACAGCAATCATACTAGTCTTAATTCATTATCATTCCACATAATGAGTGACTAGGGATAATTTAGAATAAAGTTATAATTCAGCTTATGGTTCTACTATTAAAGTCACATACTTTAACGACATAAGGTATAACTAAATATTCAAGGAATAACATTACCAAAGTAAATAGGCCAAAAATAACTTTGATAATTAAAATGACTTGATAACAAACATACAAATGATAAAGAATCCATATGGCCTAGGGCACATCACTAGCAATCTCCCACTTGCACTAGGCCTGGCTAACAACAGATTTGATGCCTAACGCACAAGTATGACCATCATGCTTAGACTGGGAAAGAGGCTTAGTCAATGGATCAGCAACATTGTCATCTGTGTGTACTCTGCATATCTTGACATCTCCTCTATCGACGATCTCTCGAATGAGATGGTATCGTCTGAGTATGTGTTTGGATCGCTGATGTGATCTTGGTTCCTTAGCCTGTGCAATGGCTCCATTGTTGTCACAATAGAGGGCTACAGGATCTGCAATACTAGGAACAACTCCCAAAGAAGTAATGAACTTCTTGATCCAAACTGCTTCCTTAGCTGCATCTGATGCTGCTATATACTCAGCTTCTGTTGTAGAATCTGCGACTGTGTCCTGTTTGGAACTTTTCCAGCTTACAGCACCTCCATTCAAACAAAACACATAACCAGATTGCGATCTGTAATCATCTAAATCGGACTGAAAACTGGCATCCGTGTAACCATTAACAACCAGATCGCCTTCTTGTCCTCCATATGTCAAAACTACATCCTTAGTCCTTCGTAAGTACTTTAGAATGTTTTTGACTGCTATCCAGTGACTCTCACCTGGATCTGATTGATATCTACTAGTGATGCTTAATGCATAAGCGACATCTGGTCGAGTGCATAACATGGCATACATGATGGAACCAATAGCCGAGGCATATGGAATCCTACTCATGCTCCCGCTCTTCCTTGAAGCAGGACATTGAGTCTTACTCAATTTGATTCCATGTGACATTGGTAGGAATCCTCTTTTGGAGTTTTCCATACTAAACCTTTTAAGTACTTTGTCAATGTATGCACTTTGACTCAGGTTAATGATCTTTCTAGATCTATCTCTATAGATCTTGATGCCTAGAATATAGGCAGCTTCACCTAAGTCCTTCATTGAGAAACAATTTCCTAACCATGTTTTTACGGTCTGTAATGTAGGAATATCGTTTCCAATGAGTAATATGTCGTCTACATAAAGCACCAAGAAAACTATTGCGCTCCCACTAACTTTCTTGTAAACACAAGGTTCATCTTCATTCTTGATGAAATCAAACTGTTTGATTGCTTCATCAAAACGAAGATTCCAACTCCGAGATGCTTGCTTCAATCCATAAATGGACCTTTGAAGCTTGCAAACTTTATGTGAATTTCCTGGAATGTCAAAACCTTCAGGTTGTGTCATGTACACATCCTCGAGAAGGCTTCCATTCAAAAAGCTGTTTTGACATCCATTTGCCATATTTCGTAGTCATAATACGCAGCTATAGCAAGGAGAATTCTAATAGATTTAAGCATGACTACAGGTGAAAAGGTTTCATCATAGTCTATACCATGAGTTTGTTTAAAACCTTTTGCGACTAGTCGAGCTTTATATGTATGTACTTTACCATCCATGTCAGTTTTCTTTTTGAAAACCCATTTACACCCAATGGTTTTGACACCATCAGGTGGATCAATCAAAGTCCAAACTTGATTATCATACATGGATTGCATTTCCGTTTTCATGGCTGCTAACCATTTCTCAGAGTCAGGGCCCTTTATCGCTTCCTGGTATGACATGGGCTCACTTTGATCTATGAGTATCACATCACGATCGTCAGTGACTAGAAATCCATATCTCAAAGGCTCATGACGAATCCTACCAGATCTGCGCGGGCCTTCAGCTAGTGGTGCAGGCTCAACAACATTTTGTGAGTCTGATTGAATATCCATCAAAGGTGTTATGTCTGTTTGTGGTTCTCGAACTTCTTCGAGTTGTACTTTACTCCCACTAGTTCCTTTAGAGACAAATTCTCTTTCTAGGAAGTGACCGTTACGAGCAACAAACACTTTGTTCTCAGATCGGTTGTAGAAGTAGTATCCTTTTGTTTCTTTTGGGTATCCCACAAACAAACATTTATCAGATTTGGGTGCCAATTTGTCAGACAATTGACGTTTGACATAAGCATCACAGCCCCATATCTTTAGAAAAGACAAGCTAGGACGTTTTCCAGTCCATAATTCATATGGTGTCTTTTCAACTGATTTTGATGGAACTCTATTTAATATGAACGCAGCAGTTTCAAGGGCATATCCCCAAAAGGATATTGGAAGATCTGTCTGACTCATCATCGATCTAACCATATCTAATAAGGTACGATTCCTCCTTTCAGAAACGCCATTCCATTGTGGTGTTCCTGGAGGAGTCAATTGTGAGACTATCCCACAATCCTTAAGATAGTCAGAAAATTCTTGGTTTAAATATTCACCACCTCGATCTGATCGAATGGCCTTAATATTTTTACCAAGTTGATTTTGCACTTCATTTTTGAACATCTTGAACTTTTCAAAAGATTCAGATTTATGCTTCATGAGATACAGATATCCATACCTACTGAAGTCATCAGTGAAAGTAATGAAGTACAAATAACCTCCTCTAGCAGGTGAACTTAATGGTCCGCATACATCTGTATGTATTAGGGCCAATAAGTCAATGGCTCTCTCACCTTGTCCAGTGAAAGGAGCTTTTGTCATCTTACCCATTAAACAAGATTCACATGATTCATATGATTCAAAGTCAAATGAATTCAGAAGTCCATCTTGATGAAGCTTAGATATGCGTTTCTCATTAATGTGTCCCAAGCGACAATGCCAGAAGTAGGTTGGATTCAAATTATTAGATTTGAATCTTTTGGTATTAATGTTATGGATGGACTTATTATCAGAATCATCAAAGTTCAAACATAGAGACCATTCACTAAATGAGCAAGACCATAAAAGATGTCTCTATGATGGATAGAAATTGTATTATTCTCAATAATAAATTTAAAACCATCCTTGTCTAAACAAGAAACTGAAATAATGTTGCAGCTCATAGCTGGCACATAATAACAATTATTTAAAATTAAAATAAGTCCAGAAGGCAAAGTCAATTCAAAAGTTCCTATGGCTAGTGCAGCAACCTTTGCTCCATTTGCCACGCGTAAGTCCACTTCGCCTTTAGTCAACTTTCTACTTTGCTTAGACCCTGCACATTTGCACAAATGTGAGATCCACAGCCAGTATCTAATACCCATGATGCAGAAGTAGATAAATTGATTTGTATGACATAAATACCTGAAGTGGTAGTCTCACTACCCTTCTTCTTTTTCAGATCCTCCAAATATAGCTTGCAATTTCTTTTCCAATGACCCGGTTCATTGCAGAAAAAGCAAATCCCTTCTTTGGGTGGCTTGGCCTTTTTCTGAGATTTGGGCTTTTAGCATTGGTCTGACCTTTTGCTTTTCCCTTTCCCTTACGTTTGCCATTGCCATTCCCTTTTTTTCTTCCCTGTCCCGCTTGAACCATCAGAACATTATTGTTTGTCTTAATGTTCTGTTCTGCATTCTTAAGCATCCCATGCAGCTCCATTATAGACGTATCCATTTTGTGCATGTTATAATTCATCACAAACTGGTTATAGCTAGGAGGTAAAGAGCCTAGGATCATATCCGTGGCTAACTCCCTACTAATAGGAGAACCAAGTCTCTCAAGTCTATCAATGTAGCTCTTCATTTTGAGTACATGTGCACTCACTGAGCTACCTGGAGCCATCTTACAAGAATTCAATTCCTGTGTGACTGTAAATCTTTCATGCCTTGCCTGTTCTTGGAACATTTCCTTAAGGTGTACGATCATATCGTACGCCGACTTGTGTTCCATCAGCTTCTGAAGCTCAGGTTCCATGCTAGCAAGCATGATGCAAGTCACATCCATTAAATCCTCTTTATGCTTGTTATAAGCATTTTTCTCGCTCTTGGAGCATCAGCAGTAGGTTCATTTGGGATTGGCTCATCAATCACATACAACTTCCTTTCGTAGTTAAGAACAATTCTTAAGTTTCGATGCCAATCAAGGAAGTTTGTATTATTTAGTTTATCCTTTTCAATGATTGAACGCAAAGATGCATTGTTTGTTGCCATGATCTACATATAGAAGAATGCAGAGTTAATAATCTTTATTCAAGTCATCTTACATAGTTCCACTATATATCAAATTAAAACCCTCCAAAATTAATTTGAAGTTACTTTTAAAAACATATAGTGGGTGAAGATCCATATTTGACTAAATATTGAGTCAGCTATGGCATGACACTCAATATTCAGTTAATTAGGTAGGAAACTCATTCCAATTACATCATATGTAATTCTTGTTTACGGGATTGACATTATAAGTACTGGCCTATTAATCCCATTCAATGCCATAGGCCCAAAACCGTTTTGATGGCCTATTTAAGTCTAACCATTACGACATGCAAATAACACTATTATTCACTCCTGTCTAACTAGGATGGTCTTTTGTACCCTGCTTTGGCAGAACCTACAATTGGACAATCTAAGTCTTGACAGGTGTCGAAACATGGAAGGCATTTTATGACTTAGTATTTTGTAAAGGTTTATTTTATAAATAATATGTTAAAACCTTATCATATTAGATGGATACTAAGCATGTAAATGTGCAAACGTGGTATCACATACATTCACATATATCATCATATATGGTATAACATGCTTATAAAGAAAAAGAGAAAGTGTCATAGTATGGCCCTTAATCTATGTTAATCTTCATAAGCCAATATGAAGATCAACGGTCCAAACCTAAGGTGAGAATCCATAAGCATGGATTTAAAACGATAGAACTCATATCTTCATCATGGTGCTTTGACTTCTCCATCATCATGGGTTCGAAAAGTCTTCATTACATCTTCATGTCTTCATTACAAGATAAAGAAGATACAACAAAACCTACTACTACTAGTAGAATATAAATTACAACAAAAACAAAATGACACGCAGGCCGTATTTATAAAATTACAACCCAAGATGTAAAAGAAAGCAACCTGTCAATCACATAGGTCTTAGGGCCATACTATGCACCATACATTCAACACAACATATATGAAAATTATACATATGGCTTAAAACAATTCAAAACCACTCACATACGTTGACTATCATATTATCATTGAGAGTAATAAACAAATTTGATAAATAAATCAAATCATAATGTCCTTTAAAATTACAGATCATTGTTCGTCTAATTGCAGGAGTTCAAACATTTGAAAACCGATTTAAAACTATTAAATATGATCTGCACGGTAAGAACATTATCTATTTACTTTTGTAATCCGATTACAAAACAAAACAAAATTCAATTTCGTCCAACGCTGAGAACCCTAAATTCTAATGTAATCACATTACATTGGATCTGTTCTATAACGAACAAAAACGAACAGATTCGCTACTCATGTTAAAAACCCTAGATTCTGATGTAATCACATTATATTCAAAATTAATGCGATCATATTACATCCAAGCCTTATCAACAATTGAACAGAATAAGACGATCCAACATTCAAATATTATCAACATATATTTGTCAGATTTGATGTAATCTGATTACACAAAATAATAGCAAAAAGGGTTTCATAATAAGCATGCATAAAATTGAAATTCAAAATTTCGAATTATATGTCATTACACGCATGAACAGATCCGAAATCAAATCCCAATGAAACAATTTCAATAAGCGTAAAATTATCACATGCATATATTTAACACGATTTCAAAACTTGTACATGTATCACGCATACATACAGTCTAGAGAACCAATTTAATTGAAATCTCAAGTGGCTCTGATACCACTGTTGGGAATTTACGATCCAAATTTGAATCGTGCAGCAGAAAATCGTTTTTTTTTTAAATTCCCAATCGGATCCAAGCGCTTCAATTAAATCAGAAAGAAAAGGGAATCGTGTACCTTTTGTTTTGATGATGGGATCAAAGGAGATGCAGATTACTCCAACTCCCTCTACCGGTATCCACGCGAATGAATTGGATCTTCGTGTGTGCTAGCACGTCGAAAAAGTTTCGACCTTTGGGAATCCCTCTCTCTCTCTCTTTCTAGGTTACGAAAATTTCTTTCTCAATGACGGCCAGCGTCATATAATAAAAAATTAACCTAGAAAGAGAATATATATAGAAGGGTTATGTCCCTTCAAATTACCCTTATATATATATATATATATTATATATAAGGGTTATGTCTCTTTAAATTATCCTGATATATATATATGGGTTATGTCTCTTTAAATTACTCTGATATATATATAAGGGTTATGTCTCTTTAAATTACCCTAATCAAATTAGGATTTATGTAGAAAGACATATATATCCTTATTATCTTAATTTATTTATTTGTTAATTTTAATCTAATTAAAATCGACAAATAAATAATTAATCAATTCCCAATACGATTATCGAAGATCCATTTTATTCATTCTTTATGTGTGACCCTGTAGGTTCACTAAAAATTGGTGTAGCTCTTAAATATTTTTTAGGACTACAAGACATAATTGGTCTCTAGCAAGACATTATGTCTACCCAATTTTAGTGAAGATCGATGATCCGACTTTACCTACTAACAGTTAGTCATTCAGTCCTTTTGTTTACACGATATCTTATAAAAACATAAGGTGTGGATCAAAACACTCTTATATTGTCTAATTACTTATTTCTTGAATCTAGAGTTTGACAGACTTAACAAATGATATTGATAACTCTTTATCAATTCATTCGAGCATGGCCATGCATTCAGTCTTACTCATCAAGAGGCCTGATAGATATCTCTCTCAAATTAATGAGATGAACAAATCCCTTCACTAACATCACATCCTCTATATAACATATTGCATGCCAAGTTTATTCTTACAATCATCCGATTAAAGATGATGAAGAGATGAATCAAAACATGGAAACTGCTATATAGGAATCATGGTGCCATTAGGTCAAAGGACTAAAACAACATTGTAAATAAGAATACTTAATGCATTGATCCATACAGTATTCTTATAGTTGGTCAATCCAATACAATACACTCCTGTTTGTATCTATGTGCTGAATTGATATCCCATATCCATGATCAGTAAAACTTGATCATCATACAGCAATCATACTAGTCTTAATTCATTATAATTCCACATAATGAGTGACTAGGGATAATTTAGAATAAAGTTATAATTCAGCTTATGGTTCTACTATTAAAGTCACATACTTTAACAACATAAGGTATAACTAAATATTCAAGGAATAACATTACCAAAGTAAATAGGCCAAAAATATCTTTGATAATTAATGACTTGATAACAAACATACAAATGATAAAGAATCCATATGGCCTAGAGCACATCACTAGCAGCTGCCTCACCTCCAAACCCTCTCGCTGATGCTACTCAAGTAGCCTTGCAGGCCATGCTTGGACAGATGGCACAAATGACTCAAGTGCTTGAAGCACTTCGGTAGTCTTTACCGGCACAAGCACCAGCTCCAGCTCCACTTCCACCGGTACCGCAAGCTTCTGTAGGGATGCCAACACAAGAAAGCGCGCATTCTCATAGTGCGCCCTTACCTCCTCCACCCCCAGTGAGGCCATATAAGAGCTCCCTACCTAAATTCATCAAGAGTAATAGGTACTTTGAAGGAGTTTATGGAAAACCGGATGAGGCTGAAGATTGGTTAGCTAAGATAGAGCAATCCTTCAATGCATTTGAGGTGTCACACCACCTGAGAATTGACAACGGCACTTACATGCTCGGCTCAATGCACGAGTTTGGTAGGACTCCAAGCAAAGAGAACTCATGCCACCAATTACTTGGGAAAGGTTCCGCCATGAGTTTTTGGAAATCTACTTCCTCAGTAGTCTCCGAGTGCAGTTTAGTGCGGATTTCCTGCACATTGCTCAGAAAGGCCGAACGATGAAGCAATATGAAATTGAATTTAGTAGGTTACTGCAGTATGCTTCGAATTCTTACAAGTATAGTGAGGAGCTAAAAAGATGAGTTTTCTTGAATTGTTTGGATGAGGAGTTGAGGGTGAGGCTGGAGGAATTTGATATTGGATCATTCAAAGAATTAGTGGAAAGAGCCCGGATAGTGGAAGGTGCTAAGAAGAGAAAGGGCAAGAGTGTAGAAAGGACACCTTTGGTATTTGGAAAGAAGTTCTATGGGGGAACAGGATCCAGATTCTCTTAAAAGAAGTTCAAGCTGTCTTATGGCTTTAAGAGTAACACTAGTGGGGGACAGCCTACCCCTAAAGGTATTAGTTGCTGGAAATGTAAGGGGGATCACTACCCCAAGAGATGCCTACAGTTAAGGGATAAGTGTTAATTTCTATGGCGAATCATCTCATAAGATAACTGATTGCCTAAGGAAGGCTACCACCATATGTTTTGTCTGCAAGCAAAGGGGTCACTTTGCCATTGAGTGCCTACAGAGGAAGCATACCCCAACTAGATCTTTTGGAGGATCAGTAGTGGTAAGACCCGAAAATGGGATCGGTGGAAATAATGGTAGCCGCTCTGCATCAGCAATACATGGGATAAGGATCTATAACCTCAAAGGACGATGGGTATGTGAGGAGATGGGAGATGATGATTGTGGATTGGCTGCTCTCGAGGAAGATAGTGGTCTGGACTTCGGCCTTGTTACAGGTACATCTCTTACTTTTTGCTCTTGTTTATCTGCTGTTTTTAAGTTGTTAAGACTCAAGTTTAATGAAAGAAAAACAAGCTCAGTTAAATTAAGGAAGTTAGGCTAGTGAGTTGGGATGGTATGAAGTTAGTAATTAGTAAGTGTTAGACGCATGACACATATGGGTAGCTAAAACAAATGCTTATGCCTTGTTTGACACGAGAGCCACACACTCGTTTATCACCACCAGATTGGCTAGACAAGTTAGTTTACCAATAGTCACTGTTGCCTCTAGCTTTGTGTTAAATGTTGTCACCTCATATCTACTCATCTCCAATACTATTAAATCACACCTGCTGGAAGCATTATGACAATAAATGAGATGTTAAATGATTGTTTAATGGAGATTCATGGGCATGGTACGAGGTGTGATTTAATAGTGTTGGAGATGAGTAGATATGAGGTGATTTTGGGAATGAGTTAGCTAGCCGTTGCTAAAGCATTGTGGACTGTCAAAAGAAAAAAGTGAATTTTAAGGATGATAATGGCCTGAATGTTGAGTTCACGGGTGAGACCGTATCTTCAAGAGGAACAGACTTAGGCTCATTTGAGTTGATCATGGATGGAGAGGTTGAAATTGAAAGTGAAAGTTTCCTTAATGCAACGGAAAAAGAGGAAAGATTACCTAAGATCGAGGATATAACAGTTGTCAAGGAATTTTCGATGTCTTTCCGGATGAGTTACCAGGTTTGCCTCCTAAGAGAGATTGATTTTGAGATTGACTTGGTACCGAACACCGAGCCGATATCTAAAGCGCCTTATCGTATGGCCCCTGTTGAGTTGAAGGAATTACAAAGGCAATTACGAGAACTCTTAGACCAAGGATTCATAAGACCAAGTGTGTCACCATGGGATGTACCTGTGCTATTGGTTAAGGAAAAAGGATGGGTCAATGAGGTTATGTGTGGATTATCGAGAATTGAATAAAGTTACCATCAAGAATAAGTATCCACTTCCAAGGATTGATGACCTTTTTGATCAATTACAAGGAACAAGTGTATTTTCACGAATTGACCTATGATCAGGGTATCACCAATTAAGCGTCAGACCCAAAGATGTACCAAAAACTGCTTTTCGGACTCGTTATGGACATTATGAGTTCTTAGTGATGTCTTTTGGATTAACAAATGCTCTTGCTACCTTTATGGACTTGATGAATCGGGTATATAAATCCTTGTTGGATAAGTGTACAATTGTGTTTATTGATGATTTTTGATTTATTCGAAGACGAGGGAGCAACACGAAGAGCACCTTCGCATGGCATTACAAACCTTAAGGGAACATAAATTGTATGCCAAGTTCTCCAAGTGTGATTTCTGACTAAACAGGATCTCCTTTTTTGGCCATGTTGTGTCAGGTGAAGGCACATCTGTAGACCCCGAAAAGATTAAATCTATGGTGGAATGGAAGCCACCTAAGACCGTGACTGAAGCAAGAAGCTTTTGGGTTAAGCGGGATATTACAGGAAATTTGTCCAGGACTTTTCCAAGATAGCCAAGCAGTTAACTCAGTTGACGCAAAAGAATGAAAAGTTTGTTTGGACAGAAAGTGGGATCAAAGATTTCAAGAATTGAAACAAAAACTCGTCTTTGCTCCAATCTTGGTTTTGCCAAACGCCGAAAAACCCTACACGGTACACAGTGATGCTTTGAGAAATGGTCTCGGATGCATTCTCATGCAAGAGGGGAAGGTGATTGCCTATGCTTCAAGGCAGCTAAGGCCACATGAGCAAAATCATCCCACGCATGACTTGGAGTTAGCCGCAGTTTTCTTTGCTTTGAAAATATGAAGACATTACCTTTATGGACAAAGGTGTGAGATCTACACCAATCATAAAAGTCTTAAGTATTTGTTCACTCAAAAAGAGTTGAACATGAGGCAACGAAGATGGCTGAAGTTAATTAAGAATTACGATTTGGGAATTAATTATTGCCCAAGAAAGGTAAATGTAATTGCTGATGCCTTACATTGTAAGAATCATGGTGAAGTTGCAACTCTTTTGACAGACCAAAAAGAATTGATAAAGGAATTTGAGAAGTTAAACATTGAATTTGTTGGGCAAGACTTGGAGATGGAAATAGCAAGTTCGGTGTTGGAACCAACTTTAGTAGAAAGGATTAAAGAGGCCCAACGTTATGATGAAGTTATTCAAAGAATAAAGAAGAAGTTCAGGAGGGGAAGTATACTGATTTTACAATAGATGAAGATGACGTGATAAGGATGAAAGGACGACTGTGTGTGCCCGATGATGAAGAAATAAGGAAGGAAATTATGAGCGAAGCACACAATTCTGGATATACAATACACCCAGGAGGAACCAAGATGTACCAAGACCTTAAAGGACATTATTGGTGGAATGGAATGAAATGGGATGTCGCAGATTTTGTGATTAAGTGCCCAACATGCCAACAAGTGAAGGTGGAACATCAAAGGCCGAATGGACTGTTAAAACCTTTGCCTATACCAGAATGGAAGTGGGACCAGATTTCCATGGATTTTGTTTGTGGGTTGTGGTGGATCGGTTAACTAAGTCTGCTCATTTCTTGCCAATAAGATGACTTTCTCCATGGATAAATTGGTGAGACTTTACATGAAGGAAATTGTTCGCTTACACGGAGTACTGGCTGGGATTGTGTCAGATCAAGACCCAAGGTTTGTGTCGAAGTTCTAGGTGAGCTTGCAGAGGTGTATGGGAATGAAGTTGCATTTT
Source organism: Combretum micranthum (assembly GCA_024138025.1). NCBI lineage: Eukaryota > Viridiplantae > Streptophyta > Magnoliopsida > Myrtales > Combretaceae > Combretum > Combretum micranthum. Next base: position 221,475 of record JAMXBD010001303.1, read on the forward strand.
AGCATAGCTTATCATCCGCAGACTGATGGACAGTCCAAAGAACAATTCAGACTTTGGAAGATATGCTTCAGGCATGTGTGATGGAGTTTAAAGGAAGTTGGGAAGTGCACTTACCTTTGGTTGAGTTTGCTTACAACAATAGCTATCACTTGACCATCAAAATGCCGCCTTATGAGGCCTTATATGGACGTAAGTGTAGATCCCGGTTGTTTTGGGATGATGTGGAGAAGACGGTTCTTGGACCCGATCTCGTGCAAGGTGCGGCCGACAAGGTTCGGATAATCCAACAATGGATGAAGTGAAAAACCCTAAAAATATAGATGTAATTAAAAAAAGGAAAGAAAGGAATTAGCTTGAAAATATGGAAAAAAAGATTAAAACTTTTCAGTAAAGTGTAGAAACTAGTGGGTCAAGTTCAAACCTCTGAGTAGTTGAACTTTTAGTTGAGTAATTAACTTAATTAATTTAATTGAGTTAGAAATTGGATCATTATGTGTTAGAGATCACTCAATTCCATTCTAAACTCCTTGATTATTCAATTTCATTATATTTTTTCATCAAAACAATTTTAGTTGGTTGATTAAAATCCTAACTAGACTCTTAAATTCAATAATTCCTTCTAAAGTCCTAAATCAAGGTTAATTAGTGTAAAATCATTAATTAAACATTCCTAAATCCCAAAAGATTATTTAAAATACCTAATTATCTTCTAAATGTTTTCTCAAACCCTCACATGCTTAAGAACCCACTTACTCACTCACATGCTTCAAGATTTAATCCTAGCCTCTACTAATCTCTAACCTAATGCCACTATCTATAAAAGCTTCTTTATTTGGCAAAACCCTAACCCTACCACACACAATCCCCAAGCCACACTCCTATGGTCAGTTGCCTCCACAAACCAAAAATGTCATTTTTATTTCATCTTACACACTTGAGAGAAACCTAGACAAATCTCTAGTCATATACCTTGATCTTTACCAAAAATGATTCTTTTATTCATCTAAACACATCCAAACTTCCAACAACCTTACATAGCTGATCAAAGAGTGAAATCAACATAAAAAACCCATTTAGCAAGGAAAAGCCCAGGGCACAAAGAGGGAAATCTCATCAAATTTAATTTGAAGTAGTGGTTGTGTATTGAAGTTTAACTTAATTTTAAGAGTATTACGTAAGTAAACGTTGATTCTTTGATTGATTATGTTTTTATTTGATTTAAGATTGTGAAAAAACACTTAATGAACCTCTCGAAACACTTGCTGCACGTGTAAGATATATATGTATATGATGATATATTTTGATGATTTTTGGATAATCATGTTAGATTTAGTTGTTAATGATGTTATAGTGAAGTATATTGCATATAATCATCTTATATATGTTGAATCCTTAATATATTGATTATCACTTGATGAGAATGTATTTATAATATGATAACCTGCTGTACATATTTAGAAATTCATGTTATGGATGTTCCATGTTGATATCTTTCTTTGATTCATGTTAAAAATAAAGTTATATGATGATTTGAGCCTAAACTTGATGATTTTAACTTGTGTTATGATAGGATTATGATTAATCATGATTATTGACATATTTAGTATCATGTTTAGGTGTGATATTATGTTAATGGTATTCTGATCACGTTGTGAGCCAAGTTATGTGTTTTAAACTTGTATTTGGGCTATGTTCTGAAATTCCTGTTTTCCCCTGTTTAAAATCCGATTTTAAAATAGTTTTGCATAGTAAATGAGATTTATTTAAAAACCGTGAAATTTTACAGGATTTTATTCATTAAATTTAGTATAATTTAGGCTCAAGAATCACTTAAAAAGGTTAAGAATTGATGGAGTTATTATGTGCAATAAAACATACTACCAGTGGATTCTGTTTTGTTCCTGTTAGTTATCCCAACTTCAAATTATCATAACTCATCCCATACAGATTATTATCACTTGAATTAGATACCAATAGAAATATCTATGAGTCTAGTTTCTAACTCAACTGGAACCACTCAAAAATTCATTCGGATGGCCCAGATATGCCCATTTTAGTAAAGTATGCGCAATCTGACTTTCAGGGAAAAATTGGACAGATTTGGTCCTTTGTGAAAAATTAATTCTTAAAAATAGTTATTGGGCTCTAAAAATCATACAAAAATTCATGGAAGTATTTTTATTGATTATCTTTCAAAAGAAATTTATTTTACAAAAATCCGATATGATTTGGTAGCCCAAATAGCTAAAATGTGAGGATATACCATACTTTATGATGGGTTGGAACTATAGAGTAGTTTTTGGGCTTACAATCAAACCTAAATATTTTGTATCAATCTGAACCTATTCTAATATGGGCCTATTCATATCATATCAAGGTCCATATCCCTTAAAAATAAATCTAAAAATCAAACCATGACTTTAGCTTAAACCCCATGGGTTTTAAAATACAAAATGAGGTCCATTACCCACTTTTACTCTAAGTGGACCTTACACCCAATACTTTAAGCACATCATCTAAGCTCCAAGAGTATTGACTCTTAATGGGTCCATATACATTTCATGGGCCTTATAACTTAAATTATAACTTAGTTACTTATTGGGCCTAATAGGTTCACTCAAGGCCTAATATTCCTAAATAAGACATAATTCTAATCTTTTGGGCTTATCACATATATTTAGGTCCAATAACTTAATTAAACTCCTAATTGGACCAGTCCAATCATGAAGCCCAATTTAATTCTAAGCTTTATATATATAGATTTCCTTAATGGGCCCAAGCCTACTTCGAGGCCCATTAACCTAATAAAGTGAAAAGGATTAATAGTTATTTAATGGGCTTAACTAGTAAACCCTTAAGGCCCATTACTTTTAAATAAGATATTCAATTACATATGTCTTAATGGGCTTACTCTATATCTACTCCAAGCCCATTTCACCCCTAAAATTTTGTAAAGTCTTCTAAAGTTAAGGCGTTGTTCTAAAAGCTTAATACTTGATATAATTCTTTGTAAATGCTTAATCCTGATTTTGTTAAATCTTTTGTTAACAGATTCTTCTTTCTATTATCCTTCGGACTTCTTCGAGTTTCCTTCTGTTATACAAGGTACGCAGTAACATGCGTGTTGCTTGTTAGGACAGGCATTAAAATGGTTAAAAACTTAAAGATGGCTTAATGATTAATTGCTTGTGTTTGGTTGGGCTCGGGCCGGAGAGTTCCGACGACCCCATTAGAGTCCAACTCTAATGGGGAGAGTGTGTAGGCACTTAGGCCACCCTTGGTACGGTGGCTAGCTGACGGGCCGGTACAGTAGCAGGTAACGATTAACCCCATTGAAGAGAAGTTGCACAGCTGGAAGACTACGGTAATGGGCCCGTACCTTCACTGTGTAGATGGATTGGTTCGGTTAATGTCAGATAACGGCTGGAAAACCTGGACGATGCTAGTTTCTTCCAGGGTCTTCGGACCATATCTTCCAGGGTCTAAGGACCAAGCTTCCAGGATGTGACACCGGCTTGTCATATCACATCCCCTTGTCGTGTGCGTATGCACGAAAGGATTTCCCTGCCCGTGTTTGATTCGGAGTATGAGTGCTCCTGTGCTGGCTTAATTAAATACCTCAATTTATTGGTTGTGCTTGGTAGAATAAGTATGCTTGCATTTACGTTGCATGTGCTTGCGTTACTGTGTATTGGGCTTCGCCGCTCTTTCTAATCATTTTAGGTACTGATTGTGTTTCTGGTGATGATGGCTATGATTCTGATGACCACTATGACTTTTGGGGTATGGTACCGACTTTGAGGAGTGTGCTGACGAGTTCTACGATTAGATGCGGGCATTTTTATGCTTTTGTTATGTTCTTTTGGAGAGCCTAGTGAGGACTCTACTGTTTTTGAGATACTTATACAGTTTTTGAGATAATGTTTACTTTTGGGGCACCTGTGTGCGCAAGATTATTGTTTTTTTTTTTCATCACTTCTTATTTCGATACTATGGTTTTATGAGTTATTTACTCTTGTGAGTAATCTTTTTGAAATTGGTATCAAATGTTTTATTTCCGCTGCAGTTAAATATTTGTGAAAACTAATTAAAGAGTTTTCGAAAACTAAAATATGTTAGAAACTCACTGTAGTTTATAGGAGCCTTTCGTGAATTACACTTAGTGATTCGCGGGCGGGCTGTTGCACCCTATCTCGGGGCGTGACAGTTTTAAAGAGATCAACTGGTGAAAGGTGCTGCCTTTGGGGCAGGCAAAAGCCTTAGGTATGGGGTTCGAATCCTAGAGTCTGCAGACTGGATTCAACTCTGCCTGAGGGTAACAATACCTATAGTACCCATGGTACCCGTTGGGGCATGCGTTGGTTGGGGCCACCATGATGCAATGGTGGTGTTGGCCATTACCACTAGGGGGCCAGTGGTGGGTTTGCCTGCCTTGGCATCGCATCATCGTCGCCTGCGGGGGCGGGGTGTGACATGAAGGAAGCCCAAGATAGACATAAGAGTTGGGCAGATTTAAAAAGAAGACTTCTCGAGTTTCAAGTGGGAGATCATGTGTATTAAAAGATAAATCCTATCAAAAGTATTCGCCGAGTTCACTCACAAAGAAAGTTAAGTCCCCGATATATTGGCCCCTTTGAAGTGCTGGAACGAGTGGGAGAGTTAGCATATCGCCTTGCCTTGCCACCAAATCTTTCGGGAGTGCACAATGTTTTCATGTCTCTGTTCTTCGCAAGCATGTAGCCAACCTGGATCAGGTCATAGAATTGGAACCGGTATTACTAAAGGAAAACCTCACTTATGAGGAGCATCCGGTGCAGATCTTGGACAAAAAAGTACAAAAATTAAGGAATAAGGAAATTAAGTATGTAAAGGTCCTCCAGAGGAATCATACACACAAAGAAGCAACTTGAGAAGTAGAAAATGAGATGTGGCAGAAGTATCCAAACCTGTTTAAAGAATTAGGTAATCGTACAAGTTCTGAGGACAAAACTTTGTTTAAGGTGGGTAGGTTGTAAACCCCGGTTTTCTTAGTAACCGATTGAACTCCGTGAATCAGAAACCAAAACCCTAAATAGGATTAGTACTAGCAACCTAGGAACCCTAGGTCCGGCTTTTCTTCGATTTCTATATAAAAGAATCTCTATAGAATAATTTAACATGGATTATTGTTTTATAGTATATTTCAAACCATAAAAAAGTTTTAATTTCGAAAAATTTTCTATTCCGGGCTTTCCCGAGCTCCATTACGGAAAAGCAAGCCCTTGAACTAGAAACTCAAAAAAATATTCTAGAATACTCCTTAGAACCGAAATTTTATAAGGATTTCAAAAATATATATTTTATAATTTTTCGGGTTATAAAAATTACAGTTATAGCTTTTTTCCTGTATTTTTGTTACTACTGGTAAAGTAAATGTTATCTACTATTTATTACTATTCACAAGTACAACCTACTACACACACACCATACCCTAGTCTTACAACCTTACAACTACTCATTAAATTTTCTTTTCCAAGAAATTTTTATTTCTTATTAAATTATTACATTTAATACATTTTATTACATAAATTGTAATTTCAAATAAAATCAAATATCTCTCTCTCTCTCACTCCCTACATGGTCGGTGCACCATCTTCCCAATTTGGCTCCAAATTGTTTTGTTTTTTTTTTTTACACACAAACCCTAATTCCACTTAATATAAATAGTCTTTTATTTTCTCTCTCCTTCAATTTACTTCATTTGTTCTAAAATCACAAAAATCCTCTCTTCATTCTCCTCATTGCCGTGAGCCCTATCCCCTTCGCACACACACACAATAAGCTTTCATCTTCTTCATTTCTCCACTAAATCCAACCTTAGGTGATGATTCTCAAGTCTTACTACCATTTAACCTTGTAATGGCAAGATTATTCATGAGTGTTTTCACTCAAAGTCTCCATGAGCACTTGCTAGGGACAAGAAAATGCTACCACATGAATATCAAGCCATCACAAGAGTAGATCCTGTGTTTGATTAAGTTTTTGTTGAGATATCTTCATGATCATGCATGTAGAAGTGGAGAGTAAAGTTGAGATCTAGCATAAAATTTCATGTTCATGCTTTTAAACTTCATTTCATACATCATAAGTAATAGATAGCTTTTAGATGCATTATACCATGCTTGACATTCATGATCTTATGAATGATTTATGTTTTCATGCATTAATGCTTATAAAGTCTTTATTTTCTGTATATGAATGTTGTAGTTGGTAGATCCTTAGGGAAATAAAGCAAGGAACTTATAAAGAAAAGGTTTTTGTTTGAAATGTTCAAAGACAAATTCGTATGATTTCAAGATCCTATTTTAAAAACCCTTTTATCAATTTTAAAACTCATGTTTTATGTGAAAAATGAAGGGTATAAGTAATAGGTATCATTAAGTAGTGATTTTTATAAGTTGAAATGAGTTTTGATGAGATTAATGTATAAAACAAGAAGTGGAATCTAGATGGAAAAATTTTGAGTTAGTGGTCAACAAATGCAATTCGTAATTTTGAATGTAAGCCATAAGAACACCTATCATCTAAGCTCAAAATAGAAGTTTTATGTATTAAATGGAGTCCTTTGGTAATAGGTATCTAAAAGTCTTAAGTTTTAATGCATTAAACAAGTTTTTCTTAAATGAATCAATCACAAATTTAATTTCAAGAAATTCGGATTTTGGATAAATCCTATTTGAAAACATAATTGCAAAGTGTAAATGCAAATTTTTGTGTAGAAATGAAGGCTTGGGTAATAGATATAATGAAGACTCAATCTAGACAAGGATGATTCGATTTTCTTAAGGAAATGACTCCTAAACAAATGGGATGATCAAAGTTAGGAACTAGTTTTCTCGAAAGTTTGTAGTCATGGAGTTTCACAAATAAGAAGTTTCTTAATTTTCCTTTTTGTAAATAATGTCAAAAGCATGCATGCATCAAGTTCATATCATATCATTCATGATAGGAAATCATCGATATTGCATGTGTATTTAAGCTATATGCTAGAAACATCACAAACATTCACAAAACTATTTTTTGGATTTGAACTTTTCGACCAATCAGAACTGATCCCTCTATTTCATGACCTAGATATTTTCGAAACTTTGAAATAACATTAGGAATAGATAGATCTTTCGAAGTATATAGAAATCGATATATTATATGCTCAATTTCGAGTTAAAATGAGTTAGATATGGTCATTTAAAGTTAGGACTTTATCTTATGCGGGAATTGACGAATTTAGTAGTTAGAATTATTAAGTTATTAGAACCTTATGGGAAATACTCATTTCGGGTATTCTTTTTACTTAGGTGAATTGGAGGACGGATTTCCACTCCCCGAGGAGTACTGCGACTAGTGGATTTCTCTCCATGGTCGAGTGAGTTCATTTCTTAAATAGTTGTGCTCATGTATGTGCTTGTAATCGTTGTGGCATTAGAATTAGGAAAAGATAAAATCACGGTGATTTGTGACCTAATCTTGGTTGAATGAATGATAAGTATATCGAGACGAGACTTGTTGATAAATCCTTATGAGCTAGTATAGACTTAGATTGTCTGAAATTCTCTATGATCGCATTTAATCTGTTTAATTAACATGCCACAATAATGATAAATAAACTGTACATGCATATCACGTAGTGAGTCACATTGCATGAGTTATTATACCTTTATGGGAAGAAGGCATAGTAATTCGGGCAACGAGGGGCCTGTAAACTCGATTGTTAGCGTATAGGCCGGAAATGAAATGTGCGTGGGTGGGCACCTGTATAAACCACAATAAAAATTTAAACTTGGTGGATGGGCACCTGTATTAACCATAATAAGAAGTGAGAAGTATTTAAATGATGGTCGTATGGACCTGAAACACCTAACCCTGATGGAAGGCGTAAATCCATTCAACATAAGATTTTCGGATAGTCTTATGTATTGTATGCTCATGTGCTTGTGCATTTCATATGGCTGCTAATAACTTATTTGTTATATATACTACTGTTGAGTATTAAATATTTAGAAATGAATCTCACTAAGCCTGTTAGCTTACTCCCCAATAGTTTTGCTGTGGTGTTCCTATTTTTTGTTGTTCCGAGAGAACACATTTCACAGGGTTATCTTTTGGAGGAGGAAGCTTTTGAAGAAGTCGAGACCTAGCTAGAGGCATGGACTTCTAGAAAAATCTCTTTAACAGAAACCCTAATGATTGTGATATGATTTTATGTAATGACCCGGTATGCTCAATTCTCAAATTAAGCACACCATATCCCCAACCACGTATAACTCTTATGAATTATACGTAAGGTTGTCTTTAAAGAACTTGTTTATGTTGAACATTGCTAAACCAGTTTTAGATTATGAAATCGTTTAGTTAGAATTCCAAATAACTGGATTTGGCAGCGGAAAATCAAATCTTATAAAATCATATTTATAAACTTCTACTCCCTACAGAGCAAACCAATTTTCTAAGAAACTAACTTTATAAAAACCATTTGTGATCTACTATTAGGGGTAGATAATCATTTACAATCAATTAGGGCATTAACAAGCCCTTAAAAGAAAAATATAATTTACAAATAATCCAGTCCTTTTAAAAAACAAAACAAAAGAAGAAACAATAAAAATAAAATCTCGATCTTATTACACTTCACTCAATCTCCCATACATCTAGAGTCACCCAAACCTGGGGCAAACATCATCACATCAATCATCATCACCACCACCATCCTCATCAACATCAACAAGAACAACAACACCAACAACCTCCACATCATCAAATCATCATCTCATCATCACTCATCTTCAACATCAACAACATTTCCTGTAAAAAGTTTAGAAACAACAAGAATGAGCCTAAGCCCAATACACAGCAACACAATCACACACGGAGTGGCACACGAGTTAACTATATGCAATGCATAGCCATAGATTATTATCTTTTCTTTAAAGTGAATAAACAACCAACACAGGAACACTCACGCTTCAAAGCAAGCTACGGGAATCTGGGGATCCTGAGTAACGCTCTCGACGCTCAGGGGGTTGATATAAGTAGCCCGAATACCTATACCTCCTAGATAACGTTACGCTGAAAAAGAAACAGTAATCTCATCCAGGACTCATAGTCGCTACTTAACTTCACTTAACTTAATCCATAATATAATTTAATTCACATGCTCCCATAAACATTGAATTAGATCATATTACTTCCTCTCAAGAATAAGTAAACGTTACGCAGTTACCACATTCCTTATCGATTACCCACCGAGCCTAGTCATTGCATCATGACTATTGGCCTAAGCGCCTATTATAATATTGTCATTGCATCATGACAACCCGCCGAGCCATATCATTGCATCATGATAAGTAGCTTAAGCATTTATTCTAACATTATCATTGCATCATGACAAGTTGTCGCTCCTCGGACCGAATTCAACAACGAATAACATAACCAATACTCATCAATTATTAAGTCGAGTTTAAGCCTTAATCAGTTTAGGATGCCTATCGTAACATTCAACACGCAAGTTACTGCGTACCTTATATAAGATCGCCTGTAAGAAAAACATGAACCCTAGTGACGATGTCCACTACTTGACAGAAACTCAAATGAGTTTATTTCCTTTTGTAAAAGATCCACCAACTCCTTACAAAACAATTAAAAAACCAATCAATTAAACTAGCTCAATCTAATCAATTATTATGTCATCTATACCAAATTTTATTAAGATCCTATTTGAGCAGACACTAATATGGAACCCCACTATGGCTGCGATAAATCGCTCCTCCAAAGTATGGACAGTTCTCCTTTGTCTGTCAAAGTATTTCTTTTCACTTTGATTACGGTTTCTTATCCACAAAGCATCAACAAAACATTTATATTCAAAAACATATAAATCCAAAACAATTAAACATTCGAAACAATATATTCCTCATGTTATTGAAAGATCACCCTAACACATTCATTTAACCCAATTATTTGTTACTAACCCATTTTAGCTTAACCTTAGTCAAATTGATTAGAATTAGTCATTTAAGTCATTTACCAAGATAAATTGATTAACCTTAGCCATTTAATTCAAAAGCCAAGCCAAGTGGATTAAGCTTAAGAAATCTAGCTCATTTTAGTTTAATTGAGTTCATTAAGTCAAACTCATTAGAATTAATCATTTAATCTAATTACTAAGCCAAAGTAATTAAACTAACTCAATCTAATTTATTTTAACTCATTCAAGTTCATTTAGTCAAGTTGAACTTAGATTGTAACTAGATTCATTTTATGTTAAACTCGCATATTTAACTCAATTATTCATTAAATCTATAAATGTATCTAAGTCATGTTTAATTATATCAATACAATATCATAACACATCAAATATTATTTATCTATCTCATTTTATATCAAAAAAATCCATTTGTTCAAGTAAATACACATAAAACAATCTATAACAAGTTTTTAGCTTAGCTTGAAAAATATATCAGTTGGAAAGAATTAAAATTTAATCATTGATACGTTTCGAATTTGCAAAAATTTAAAACATAAAAGTTGTATATCTCTTTTCATCTTTCCAATGCAACTTGAATCACCTCAATCGTAGATCAGATGAAAAAGTTACGAGCAAAATATGAAAGGACTGCGAAATTGGGAAAAGTTGCAAAACGAACGCCGGCTTTCAACACTGGCGGCGTAAATTAAAAATTTGCCAGCATTAAGGGTCGAGCGATCTAGTCACCATTGGACTCTTCAACACCGCCAAATTCCCAACGTACACCAGTAGCATAAACGTCAACACCGGCAGCATTGAGTACCGGCGTACATGCATTACACTGCTGTCAAATTTTTCCCTGTTTTCATTTTGAGAACTTGTTATTTGATCTTACTATAATCTAATAAACACAAACTCCCACTTCAATCCATCAAACATCACTATAATCATCATAAACAACTTCAAACCCCAATTTCACAATTTATGTTCTTTCTCAACAACTCAACTTCAACAACCATAAGCTGTACAAATACAAACTTAAACAACACTTCTCAACTCATATACATCATCTATACAACATTTAAATTCGAAATTATAAATAAGACAATAAATAGTAAACTATACTTAGCTTTTAGAAAAGAACACAAGTTGAAACTTCATCCTCTAGCTCGGTTTCCTCCATCTAGTCTCTCCTAGTCTTGATTCATCCTCTAGTTGGCTTTGATCTTGAGATTTATTGAAGAATTTGAAGAAAAGAAAGAAAAATGAAGAAGAAAGGAAGACAGAAAGAGAACCATCGGTTGGGAGAAAAAAATAAAAGGAAGGGAAAAGTGAGAAGAGAGGGGCAGAAATGAGAGTAAAAGGGTAAGGATAAGGGAAAATTAATATAAAGGATTATAGGTATAGGTTTAGAACTATCAGATCAAATATCTATAGTTCCAAGAGTATTAAAATTTTGTTTCTGAACCGATATGTTAGAAATTAAGAACTTGCAATAAGAACTTAATTGAGAATTTATTTTAGATAAAAGATATTTAATTTGAGTTCGGGTTTAAGAACTGATATTTTAAGATAAGCAAATAAACTCAAATTTTACTGAGATTTAGGAATTAGTGTTTAGGTTAAGAATCAATGATTTAGGAATTCTTTAAACACTTTTGATGACATGTTTAGGGAATTTGAAACTCAAATCTCAATTATAGCTAATTAAATTATATCAACTTGTCTAATTAAATCCTATAATTCATTTTAGTCATTTAAATCTATCTAAACCCAATTTCTATTTTAGGTGAAAATTTAGGATGTTACATTTTAGGCCGGATAAACTTCCATTATTATTTTGGCGGGGGTATGTCGCCTTGACTTTTGTAAAGATTTAACTTATTTATCTCGTTGTGATTTCTATTCTTAATGTTAATGTATGCCTTCTTTAGACTATTCGATTCAAAGTATGATCCTAAAAGTCGTGCAAGTACACCTTACACTGATATGTAAACTTATGGGATGACTAAGGTTGTCATATTTAAGTTTAAATATCGAGTGTGGTGGACTGTCACGTTTTGGGTACCCTTTGGGGCGTGACATTGGCACACATTGAGAGGTCCTTTAATGTTTTTGAAGTACCACACCATCTAAGAGTCAATTATGAGACCTATATGCTCCGCTTACATGCCCGAGTATGGTGGGAATCTAAGGAAAGGGAGTTGATGCCTCCAGTTACATGGGAGATGTTTAAATATGAGTTTTTGGATAAATATTTCTCCATGAGCTTAAGAGTCCAGTATAGTGCCGATTTCCTCAATATCTCACAAGGAGATCGTAGTGTGGACAGTACGAAACCGAGTTCAGTAGATTATTGCAATATGCTCCAGAATCATATAAACAAAGTGAGGAACTCAAAAGACAAGTGTTTCTGAATGGTTTGAAAGAAGACTTTTAGACTCGATTGGAGGAATTTGATATCGGAAGTTATCAAGGATTGCTAGAAAGAGCACAGATAATAGAAAATGCTCAAAAGAGAAGGCAAGAAAGAAATAATAAGGAAACGAAGTTTTATGTTGCAATGACCCCGAGTCGAGAAGTCAGAACACTTCACTCGAATGATGATCCAAACAAGGAAGAAGACACAATATTAGATAAGATACAATGTTGGAAATGTAAGAGAAAGCATTACCCTATATAGTGTCCACAACTTCAATTCAAGTGTTACCTAGGGACCCTAGTCACAAAGTTGAGTAGTGTCCTAAAAAGATGACCACCGGATGCTTTCCTTGCTCAAGAACGGGACATTTGACTAAAACATGCCCTGAACGGGATAACTTGCATGTTGCTTCGCTGGATCTACCAAGGAATAAGAGGAGGAGATATGATAGGAATAAAAGCAACAAAGGAAAAAGGAATCAAAGTTCTTCAAGAACATCTTCATCCAGAAATCTAGTCCATAATCCTCACCCATATGTAGTGTATGAAGAAGCTAGTGATGAGGAGCTGGAGTCCTTTGCCATGGAAGGAAGTGAGGAACAAAGATGCAACTCGGTATCAGGTTAGCGATATACCCTTAAACTACTACATATTCTTTCCTACCAATAAAAATCAAGGAGATAGGTTGTTAGAAATACCCTCGGATTAAATGGCTAGACTCAAAATAGGAAAGCCCGAGACCATTAAAAGATGGAATGAGCCAATGATGGAAACTAAAACAAAACTCGATTCATTTAACGAATTCCAAGACACCCCTCATACGACCTCGTGTAAATGAAGAACTTTGAAAGATTGAAAATCTATAATGATCGTTACATAAAAGTTAAAACATCAGAAATCAAATCTCAATTACTAAACTCCGTAAGATCTTCATAAGTAATAATTATACAATAAAGTAATGAGATCTCTTGATTTCAATCCCCATGATCATGATGATAAGAATTTAAAACGATGATGACCATAATGTTTAAGGAAATATGAATTATAAAGCACAATTGTCATGCCCCGAGAGTACCCTAGTATTAGTAAACAAGTCACACTTGAATACCATCACTAGTTTACCTTCAAAGAATGACAGGTTTTCAAAATAACAGGAACTTTTTAGTCGCTTGATAAGAAATGACAAATACATGAAAGAAATAAACTGGTAAATAACTTCTATCTTAAAATATTACAGAACTATTACAGACCAAATAGTCTTACTGTAGTACACAACTAGATAATCTATTATAATAGTACAAAACCATTAAACCAAAATATAACCGTAGACTTCTAGCTCCTAAGCTCTTACCGGAGCCATATTCCTAGAAGTGACTAACCAGGGTCGTAAAGTAAACCTGAAAAGACTGTTGGAGTATGAGCGAAACCACAGCTCAATGAATAACCAGACATACCATACATCACACAAGTTATTAGCAAATCATATGTAATGCAAGCACTCAACCATACGCACAGATACAAGCTTGGATAATCTAGAATCTAAATAGGAAAAAGATTTATGCCCTCTTTTTAAGGGTTAAAGAACTATTACTCCATGATCCACCTGTCCAGGAGAGACTAAGTACATAGCAAAATCAACGATTTCTCATTTTAGGGTCATCACTTTGAATATAATCAATTAAACTGACCATCTCCTGCACTCGCCTTAGAAACTCCCTAAGTATTAATCATTTCAAAGCGATACTACGGGCGGCGTTCTTCGGTGCCACTTAGTTCCCGTAGAACCGACGGAACAAAGAAAGCCTTGGAAGAACTAACACATTAGAACAATCAAGCACTAACAGAGAACTGAAATATTAATACGTAGCAGGCTGTCATCCCAATATATATGCAATAATGCAGTTCCTGCAATGTATGATCCAATTATTTCATTAAGTTAATAATTCTTATTCAATTTCATAGTGATCATACATTACACACAATCATCATCATACTACTTCTCCACATCAAATCATTGCATTATCACTTTTGTAAGGATATTTTATCAATCATACAATTAGATCACAACAACTTTCAACAAAACAATCGTTTGATTATCTTTGCATTACATATTCAACTACCCACTAGCACAAACAGTACAATATAACTGAATTACTCACCTGCTCATATTGACTCAGTCGTAATAATCAGCTGGAAGGTCTTCTAGGTTATCAAAGTCACCTATTAAGATGATCAAAGTATTCATCAATATATTTATAATTAAATTATATATGTGACTAGTGTCCTAGATTTGATATTTATCAAGTTTTGGTAGTGACTAATACTGATTTGGTGTTATCCTATACTGAATTCAATGTAGAAAATTATATTTATTTATTATTATTTAGTGTCGTCGTGTTTCTCTTAATTTATCTCGTATAATTATCTTGTTATTTTTAGAAGTCACATTACTTGAAAATTTAACTTATTTTAATTTCCATTCTTACCGATTTTATCTATCTAGAACAAATATTTGACTATTTATAACTTCTATTAACACTTAATATCTTATCTTAATTCTAAGGTTTTAAGAATATTAGATATTAATCAAAACATTCTAAATATTTGTGTTTACTATCTATTTAATAAATTCTATAATATATATAATATATTTCCAGTAGGTTTATTGCATATGTATAGGTATATGATATGTATATGTATTCTATTTGTTTTAAAATTAGCTTTCGTTAGAAAAATATGGGTGTACGTCGGCTCAAAGCCGTCGGCTTTCAAACCTAGATGCCGGTGTTGATTTAGTTTTGTAACTTATTTCATATTGAGTGCACCGGCTTCGAAAGCTATCGGCTTTCAACGTACGCCGGTCCTACGCCGTCGACGTAAATCTCCAGGTAGCCGGCTTACATTCATTTTTACGTGAAAATAAATTTTACGTAACTTCTGTTTAGTGTAAGCCGTCCCTACACCGCCGACCTATCTATGTAAGCCGCTGGCGTTGAGCGACTACACTGCCGGCTTATAGGCAGTGTTAGTACTGTTCATCATCTTTCTCGATGATCCAATTCAATTTTGTTAAATTTTCCACGTTAAAAACATTACTAAACCGTTTATAAGTGTTTCTATATCTTATATAAGGACATAAAACAACTCTTAACACGTCTACAAACATATATACTTAGATCTCGATCTTATGGAAATAAAACTAGGGTTTTGGATTTTTACCTTGGTTAAGCTTGTCCGATGTAACTCGAAGCTTGTATTTGTGTTTATTACGTTCCTATGATTAACATAAGTCAGTCCTAATGCTTAAAATTGAAAGAATATCATTCGAATTACATCCACTTACCTTTGAACTCTTTTCCAAGGGTTTTCGTGTTATTTTTCTCTTAATCCGAACTTGGGAGATTTTATCTGTTTGTTTGTTGTTTTTAGTTCGTTTTGGTGGCTATATAGGATTAGTTTTATTCTAGAGAGTTTAGGAAATAATGAAGATTGTTTGTTTCTTCATTATTAGATTTAAACATATATATATAATATAGAAGAATGAAGAATGAAACTTACGACTGTTTTCATTCGAATTCCTTCGATTTTTCCTCTCATTTGATATGTTGTTTTCATCCTAATTAATGCTAGGGTGAGTTGGCTTTGTTTGATTGGTTCTTAGGTTGATTTTGTTGACTATTTGGGTGCATTTTTTGATCAATCCGGCTCTCTCTTCCTTCCGTTGCTTTCCAGCCGATTTCCACCGAATTTGCAGCAAAAAAAAATATAATATTAGTTAATTATTTTAATTTAGTTTTAGGATAATTTAACAAGTTATACGGGTACAATTTAGCCAATATTTGAAAGTTTTTGTATAAAAATATGTTTATAGGATTATTCAAAACACTTAGATTATCGAATAATACAATTTTTAGTTTTTATATATACGTAGATAATTAATTGTATAATTTTATCTCTCACGATTAAAATTTCTTAAACTCATTAGGTCAATTTTTGTTTCAGGCTTCAATAGCTTAAGAAAACTTCGGATTAGAACAGTAGCGTGATTCGATTATTTATTTGAAGTTTAGATTTTAAGTTATTTATCAGTTTATGTTTTTCATTGTGTATTTATAATCTTAACGGTTTATCTTTTAGTTATCGTTTTCTGTTATAAGCGTAGATAACTATTTACTTAATATTGTACTTGATATAGAGGCTAAACTATATATATATATATATATCTTTGGTTTTGATACCTAACATGAAATCTTTTTAGTAGCTATTAATACTATCTAAGAATCTTGATTTTAGGGTTAAAGAAATTCTTTATTCACTTTCTAAATCCTTTATCTGACTAAATTCCAGGTATTGATCTATCCTTAGATTTTAATTAGAATCTAAATCTATTAACTAGTTCATATGATCTATTGTAAGGTCGTATACTAATGTGGAAAATTTTGGGGTTTACAACAATATTGTATATACAGCTACATAAGAATGGAGAAGCGAATCCACAACCTTCGTTAGTCAAAGTAATCGAGTCATGAAAGGTCGTGTTGCCGTGAGTCATCTAGTGTTGGTCGAGTCACGTCGTCTGTGGTCTTGAGACAAGTCCGTGTCGTTCTCTAAAAGAGTCGTGTAAGTGAATGTTGGAATCGCTAAACCAAATCTTATTAATTTGTATGTGCTATATTTTGTAAAATATCTATCATACAAAATTTAGAAATGACACAAACCAAAGCATAAACCGGTGCTAGAAATATAACTCGAAATTTACAATCTTTTCTCGATAAATGATATACGTAACAAGTTTTGCGGACAAAACTTTCTTTAAGGTGGGGAGGATGTAAGCCTCGGAAAATTTCAGTAAATAATTCCAAGATGAACTTTGAAAATAAACCCTAAAAATCGCTCCAAATTAAAACTGAACTTCGACTAGTCCTAAATCACGAACAAATTCGGAGATTTCTCAATCTTGAGGAAAATAAGAATCCTTAAAAACAAAATAAGAACCAACATACTTCATTTCCAAACCACTATGTAAAAAAAATATGTATAAATAAATATTTCTTTACGTAACTCCGGCTTATAAAATCGTAATAGAGAACCCAAAAACAAATTATTAAAAAGTAAATAACGATTAACTTTCGGAAATGAAACCCAATTCAAGAATTCCGAAACGTTAAAAGATATTAAATACTTACAAAAATAAAATTTAAGATAAATTTCTTAAAATCAAATATGTTGTATAAACATAAAATATTAGTTTCCAAATTGGCAAAGATCTAAACCAGAGAATCGCCGGAAACCCTAAGTGAAATATAATAATTTAAGTCGGCAATCTAGCCCTTAACCCTAGAGATGGGGTGTAGTTTAAATGTGTAGAATAGCTCGTAGTAATTTAAGTTCGCTTAAAAATATCAGATTGGTAAATTTTTGACCTATTTCGAACCCGTTCAATATAGACTTCGAAAAGCGTGTCCCAGGGCTCGAGATATAAAAAATATACCATTAGTACGTTAGACTTGTAATTTCATAAGATTTCCAAATATATCATTTATATAATTTTTCGAGTTATAAAAGTTACAGTTATAATCTTTTTATGTATTTTATTACTAGTAATTAATTAGTCTTTTGCACTATTCACTTTTATTTCATTACACAATTTTTTATTCTTATAAAGCCTTATATTTTTAGATAAATATTTTATATATTATAAAAAATTTTGTTTTTCTAAAATTTAGTTCGTTTTGGGCTTATACGGATCAGATTCTGTTTAAGACCCGATATAAAAATAAAATAAATTAATTTAATAATTTTAAAATATTTGAAAATATTTTTATTTTCATAAAATAATTTGTTAGAATTTTTCGGGTTATAAAAATATCATTTATAGCTCATATTCGCGTATTTTGATCATACCGGTAACTATTTCTTGAAATACTAAAATAATTCAAATAATTATTTAATTTTATTTTAAAATTCTGCCACTTATTTAAAAATATTTTTCCTAATTTTATTTTTTATTTTTCTTAATAAAAAGTACTTTTTCAACCCATACTTCAAGTACACCTTTCACATATCACTTTTTCACTTTAATCTTTTTACACTTATTATATCACTTCACGGCAGATTTTGACTCCTTTATGGCTACCTTGACTCTTGAAATACTCCAAAAATTAATTAAAATAACCTCTTTCAACCCTTCTTCAAGAAGTACATTTACACATTAATTACAATTCAATTTCAAGTCAAAATTCAACCAAATTCCCTCCCTCTTTCCTCTCAATATTCACGTGTGCAGATCCCCTCTTCATTGCTGCCCTTGTTTTATTTTTTTTCTTTCTTTCTTTCATTTAATACACTCTTCCTCTCTCTTTCATTTACTCCTTTTTTGTTTACCATTCCTTATCTTTTTCTCTCTCTTTTTCCTCTCTTTCTTTCTTCTTTTGTTCTTGTTCTTACAAGAACACAAGCTGCCCCTAATTCTTTTATGAGCTCCCACACATATTTCTTCAAGATTCTTGAATAAAACTCTTGTCTAAAGCTTCCATAGGTGACATAGGTAAAGCATAATGAGAGTTTCATACATCAAATGACATTCCATTAGCTTAAAAGCTAAGGATGAAGATGCCAAAATGAAACACTCCTCTTCTCTATGATTATTCTCTTGTATCATTCCTATTTTCTTGTTAAAAGTAGTTATATTTTATAGGTCTGACTTTTTATAGCTTTTATTTTCGTTTATGCCATAGATCTTGTTATTTGAGTTATTATTTTTGTTATTGCTATGATTTATACATATATTCATCATTCACATAACTATCTTAGTGTTCCTGCATTTAAAACTAGTATAATAAACTAGATCTAGTGTTTTGAGTTCATAAAATGCATTAGACTATTGTTTTATGCTCATAAACAACTTGTAGTAGCATGATGGTAGTAGGAAAGTTTTAAAAGCTCAAGATCTATTTTGTTTTCAACAAAAATCATTTTTGAAAATTTGGATGAAAATTGAACCATATTTAGAAAAGTTGTTTTTCAACTTCAAAATGTGTATTTTTCATTTAAAATAAAGAGCTTAGGGAATAGATAACATAAATGAATGATTTTGATGAGTAAATTTTAGATCTATGAGTTCATAGTTTACTACGATGGATTTCTTTTATATTTATGTTCATCTTAAGAGTAGATCTTGGTTATGAACTCAAACAAAAATAGTGAAATTCGAAGTATGGCAAGACCCCTATTTAAAAACCACTTTCCAAGTGTCAAAATGAAATTTTTACTTGACATAATGAAGGCTTAATGTATGTATATCATCAAGACTTCTTTTTACAAGAATCAAAGGTTATTTTCAAAATAAAAATCTCATTTTCGGATTTTGGCCAAGGCATATTTTAAAAACATGTTTTCTAACTCAAAAATGAAGTTTTTATTCAAGATATGAAAGGCACTTAAGATATGATATGTAAGGAATGGATTTTCATAAGTTTAGATAGATTTTATCAAAAGATAGGTCCAAAAATAAATTTGGTAAATCCGATCTCAACAAGACCAATTTTGAAAACCCATTTATCAACTCCAAAACTCATGTTTTATGTGAAGAATGAAGGGTATAGGTAATAGGTATCATTAAGTAGTGATTTTTTATAAGTTGAAATGAGTTTTGATGAGATTAAGGTGTAAAACAAGAAGTAGAATCAAGATGGAAAATTTGGAGTTAGTAGTCAACTTGTAAAATTCGTAACTTTGGATGATGCCCATGAAAACACCTATTATCCAATTTCAAAATAAAAGTTTTATGTATTAAATGAATTCCTTAAGTAGTAGGTATAGTAAAGTCTTAAATTTTAATGTATTACACAAGTTTTTCCCAAATGAATCATTCAAAAAGTGGATTTCTAAAAATTCGGATTTTTGAGTAAATCCTATTTGAAAACATATTTGCAAAGTGTAAAATACAAATTTTTATGAAAAAGTGAATTCCTTAGTGCTTCTGTATGGTTGAGCCCTAATTTTCTAAATATCAAATGATTTTTACTTAAAGGAATCACTCAAAAACTAATTTTACAAAATTCGGATTTTGGAATCAACTCTACTTGAAGACATGTTTACAAAGTATAAAATGAAAATTTTTATGTAGAAATGAAGGTCATAAGTAATAGATATAATGAAGACTCAATTTTAGCAAGGATAATTATATTTTCTTGAGAAATAAATCCAAAACAAATGGAAATGATCAAAGTTAGGAAATTAGTTTTCTTAAAAGTAAATAGCCATGGAGTCTTACAAATAAAAAGTTTCTAAAATTTCTTTTAGTAAATATTGTCAAAAGCATGCATACATCAAGCTCATAACATGCCATTCATGATAGGAAATCATTAATATTGCATGTATAGCTAATCTATGTAGTAGGAACATTCAAACTTTTACAAAACTTTTTCGAAATTGAAGTTTGCTACTGTTCTGATCTGATCGACCTTTTCGAAGCTTCAAAGTTTTCAAAACTTAAATATAATATTAGAATTAGATAGATCTTTCGAAGTAGATAGAAATCGATATATTGTGAAATTCCGAGTTAAAATGACCAAGTTATGGCCGTTTTAAGTTGGAATTCCCGCTTATGACGAGAATTACGAATTTGATAGCTTGTATACGATTGTTTGGATTAGTTTGAGTTGAAATACTTATAGATATTTCTTCTTTTTTAGGTGACCCCAAAATCGACGATTCCCTACCACCAGATTACTTTTACTAAGAGACCGGTGATACAATGGCCGAGTGAGTTTTCTCCTTATTTTGTTACCTTATATGTACTTGTGGCTAGTTGCATTAGAATTATAGAGACAAGATAAAAATCGATATGAATGGGGATGGGATATATGATGAGATTGTGATGAATGTATGCCAAAGAATACTAAAGCATATCAAAACCATGATTCGATTGGATAACTGCACTATTCATATTATTTCTGTTATGTGTGTGATATTGGTTGGTCACTCTAAAGAATGTATGAATATTTTGATCTAAGCAAAAATTAAATTGGTCATGCATTACATCGGACATATTGCATTTGGTAGCGTGTTACTCCTACGCAGGTGATCGGTATGGTCCGATGACTCGTTTGGATAACGAGGCCGGTATCAAAGCTCATTCATGAGAACTAAGGTGCATCGGTGATGCATTCCATGTGTGAGCCTAGCCGAGGCGAGTGCTATGAGCTGAGGGCTTGGGGACTAGTAGCGGTCGTGTAGACTTCAATACCATCCCTAACCTATGATATGGAGGGCGTAAATCCATTCTGTGTGTGGGTTCCGGATACCCATACATAATTGTTTGCTCATATGTTTGTTTATGCATAGCATATGGTTGATTATAACTTGCTTGTTATGGTACGGAATTAAGGGAATTCTCACTAAGCTAGTATAGCTTATACCCTATAGATGTTTGAATGAACAAGTTATCTCAAGAATGCTAAGTGGGGACTGAGATGGTTGGAGCCGAGAATGACTATGGGATTCCGGCAAGGAATAAGAATGTTTGAAGTTATCAACTAGGTTTTATGATTTGCCTTGTAATAGTTTTATGTAGGGAAGTATTTGGATGAATGTAATTAAAGTTTAATGATTTGTATTTTGAAGAATAGTGAATTAAATTTCCTTTACATTGTTACTTAAGTTATATCAACATAAAATGTATCACTCCGATGAGCCTCCTCTATGTGTTAGACGCCTTGTACATAGTATGAAAGCCTTCGCATGACATGGGTGGTCATTCTTAGGCTTTAATATTGTGTACGATGGACTGCCACGTTTAAGGTACCCTTTGGGGCGTGAAACCATGCAAGGAGCTAAAAGTAGTATAAAAGGAATTGCATTCAAGGCCAAGAACATTGTTGCTAATCAAGATGAACCTAACGACAGTAGGAATGATGAAAAAGAAAACTTAACTCTCATTGCTCGAAAGTTAAACCGATTTCTCAAGAAGCAAAGAGGTAAAAAGTTCAATGTGTTTAAGAAAACTACTAAATATAAGAAAAATGATGCAGGAAAAGCCTTCAAGGAAAAAGAAAAGAAAAAGGAGAAGAGAGAAATCCAATGTTATGAATACAAAAAGCCAGGACATATCAAATATGAATGTCCTATCTTGATAAAGAAAATGAAGAAGTATAAAGAGAAGAGCAAGCTATGTTAGCTACATGGAGTGACTTAGATGACACAAAAAGTAATCAGAGGATTAGATGGAGAGGAGGAAAAGCAAATCTATGTCTTATGGCTACTTCTGAGTTAAATTCTGAAATCGATGATGAGATAATTGAAGATGACATGCTTATTGAAAAAAAAAGCTTTTGAAAGCTTTTAAAAAAGCTAACATAAATTAACTAAGTTTGACAATGAGATCAAGACCCTTAAAAATGAAAAAGAAGCACTAAGACAAACGAATTCTTTACTTGTTGACAAAAATGATATTTTGAAGAATGATAAAGAAAAATTGCATGTTGATAATGAGTAAGTAAAAAGGGCAAAAAATGTACTTAAAGAAGAAACTGATGTATTAAAAGTTAAAATAGATTATTTTTCTAATTCAATAAAGAGAACCATTAATAAATTCAATAAAAGCAATAAAAAAATTAAGCTTGTTAATCTCTTCACAAAGATTATCAAGTGAAAAGCACGGTTTAGGATATGCACATGATTCTAGTTTAAATGCATTTAAAAAAACTGTGTTTGTGATAGCTAAACAAGCTGAGAATGTTGAGTTAGTTGCTAAAAAAGAATGAATCTAAATCAAATTATGTAAAATGAAATGATGCTAGAAAAACTAGAGGATACCCCAGAGGCTATCCTAAGAGAAGATATTCTTCTTATGGATGCCATCAATACAACTCTAGAGGGTATACCAAAAGCTACCCGAGATAGAACAATTTGAGATAGGTAGACATTGGGTATAAGAATAACACTTCTTATGGATGTTTCTTTTGCAATAAACCTAGACACATAGAAAAGTATTGTTTTCATAAAAGAAACAAGCTCAACAATCAAGAAGTGAATCAAAGAAACCAAACAAGCTTATCTTTTAAAGGATCCAAACTTGTTTGGCTTCCTAAAAAGGTTTAATCCTTTTTGAAATTTGCAAGAAAATGAAGCTAAAATCAAAGGAACATGGTATCTTGACAATGGATGTTCTAGACGTATTGAAAAACTCCTAATACACTAGGTAAAATACTCAAGAGGGGGGTGAATTGAGTATTTATGCAATTCTTTTCAAGAAAAAAGTTTAAAAACTATTATACCAAACACAATTAAACAAATTCACAATATATGATATAATAAGTAAAGAGAGTAAGGTTGAGACAAACAAGATCAGGATTTTAATATGGAGTTTGGTCTGCTTCCTAATCTCCACAATCATACCAATGCCTCCAAAGAAGTCTTCACACTCTTTATTTATCACAAAAAGATCAATGCTCAAATGAGCTACATCCAATTAATAATACTTGATAAACCTACTTGAGTAATACTCTTTTATAAGATTGCAAATAACATTCAAGAGTATTACTCACTTTTGTCACTCTCAATTTAAAGCAAATTTAAGAACTAAAGACAAATACAATAATTTGAGAAAGTACAAGACTTTGATAGCAATTTCTAAGCTCAACAACTAGTCTTCATCTCACAAAAACCATGCATAAACATGCTTCTCATTTGATTTAATATTACATAAAAAAATTTCAAAGGAATTCTAATCTAATCCTTCAAATAGATTTCCTTCGAAAGATCCTCAAAGAAAATTTACGCGGATAAGAGGAGACCTCGGATACAAAAATAGGTGTTCTTGTGAATGCAAATATCTATAGGGGAGTAAGTAAGGGCTTAGTGAGTAAATCCCAAAATTCACACTTGAAAAAAATATCAACCAAATTTATTAAATAAGCAAATGGGATGCAACAAACACGTGAGCATACAAGACATATGATTTTTCGGGAATCATATAATGAATGAATTGTGCCTTTCATTCGAGGTTAGGTATTCCGGCCCATTACGACTACTACTTTTTTTTAAAAGCATTTTTATAGATCTTATCGGCTCCTATATGCCATAAAAAACATGTAGTTATTACCGGCTCCTACTAGCCATCAATTTATATAGTTTTTACCGGCTCCTACTCGTTACATACATAATATATCGGTTATGCCTACACCATTATCATACACTTGTCCCTCCAATTATATAATAGTGAATGTAATGTGACTCAACATATGAAGTGTATGCATCAACTTTTATTTAAAGCCTAGCCGTTATATTTTAATTTATTACAAGTGATCAACCAATTTCAAACACTTCAACATGCAAAATAGTCATATAATTATTTACAAGCATTTCACGTTTCGATATACTTAATATTCTTTCAACACATTATCATTCATCTCCCATTTGATCTTTCCTTAAGTCTAATGCAACTAAATTTATAAGCACAAACATAAGCATGAAAAATAAGGGAAGTAGACTCACTCGGCCATGACGGTACTTCTTTCTTATTAGATGAGTCGATCGGTCAATCCACTAATCAAAGTAATCCTCTGGGTACAAACACTCCTCTTCGGGATCACCTAATGAAGAAGAATACCCATAATGAATATTTCTTGTTGATTCTATAATACTTATCAAAAACTATGTCATAAGATCTTGAAATTCGTATAGAAGGTAATTCCAATTCAAAACGGTCATAACTTAGTCATTTTAACTCGGAATTATGCATAAAATATACCATTTTCTACCTATTCAAAAAGATCTATCCATTTCTAAAACTATTTTCATCAAACTTAGTCACTTGAGCTCCAAAACAGTGGTAATCAGATTCACCACGAATTTTGCAAAACATACTTTTTCTTCATTTTACAAAAACTTGTATCAAAGATATAGATATTATAACTTAGAAAGACCTTTAAAATGTATACATAGAGATATATATATATATATATATATTCATTGACTCATATCAAATGCATGAAATTAATGAAGTTGTCTCAACCATGAATTTTTGTAAAAGCAAAATTTTCTAAAAATTTTGGAAAAGTAAAACTTTTGAAAATTGCTACTTAGCTTGCTAAAAAATTTCTTAAGTTATTTTAAATGAGTATTTTCTTTTCTTTAATTCCATTTCCTTAGTCTTTTAAATTTCAAAAGAATGATTTTCGTTTTTCTAAATTCCTTATAGCTTAGTTTCTAATACTTTTTGAAAGTAGTAAAATCTATTAATTATATATTTTCTTACATTTAAAGAAATGATTTCCTAAGTTGTTCATTAATTTTATTCTTTAAGATCATTCTATTTTTAAAAGGAAATTTCTTGATGTTTGTCAAACTAGTTTATTTGACATTCAAAGTATTGATGGCAAAGTGAAGTTTAGTAAAACTTTTATTTAAACAAGAACTTGAAATTTTTAATTTTAAAAATACTTTTCCACTTTACAATTTTGTAAGGTGTAAGTGTGTGTTATCTAAGAATTCCTATATTCTTCAGTTTCTAAATTCTATTATGAGCTATTAGATTTCTTAGAAAAGATATACTAAGATAGATTCTTAAGTTTTTATAGAAAATCATTTCTTTCATGATAACATTTATTTTGAAAAGAACTTCTATTTAAGGAAACATTTTTCTTTTTTCTTGTTGAGAAAATCAATATGTTCATGCATGATTATGAATATGAAATTATGAAAGCATAAGAAGGACATAATAAGTAATAAAATAAGTAAGTAATGAAATATGTCAAGTATTGGGAACCTTAGCTTCATCAAGGTATCTGGGACTAAGAATAGACTAGTCCCAAAAGAAATAAGGAAAAGAAAGAAAATATTGTTTTAACTAGATAAGGACAAATCTAAGACTAGAGACTAGTATTAAAAAACATGAAATAAGTAAATAAATAGCATAACTTGAAAGTAAATAAAAACAATAAGTTTATATGCTCTAAAGATTATATAAGTACATAATTATACTCAGTTAGATATATATAAGAGATTAACATAATATCAATAATAATATGAGCAAAATAATAACATAGATACATAAATACATATTCATGGACAAGAACAATACATGAACAGTGTAGCTTCCATAACATTAAGTTTAGAAAACTCATCCATGGTCATGTAAAGTTAAATGACATGGTTAGAGAGATTTAAAGATTTTTAACTAAAGTAAGAATGGTGGTAGTTTGTAGTATGAAAGGGTTTTGAGAGGAGATTTGAGAGAGTTTGGGAGTGTATGTGGAGGAGTTTTGAGATGAGAATTTTGGAGAGATTTGGTAGTGAATTGGTGGGTAGTAAATGTGTAAATGAAGTGAAAGAGGAGGGGTATTTATAGAAAAATGGAGTGATGATTTTTAGTGTTTTAACTAAAAAAAATGAAAAAAAAAAAGAGATAGAAGGGAGGTGGGTGGGGAGGCGTTGGCCACTTAGTGAGAGAGAGGGGGAGATGATATTTTTTTGTATTTTTGTGTATTAAAGTAATAATGTGTAAGGTAGATATGATATAAGTTATGAGAAAGGTAAAAAGTAAAGATAATAGGTGTATGGAGTTGTAAGAGTAGGTGTTAGAAAAAGTAGAGATAAATGAATAATATAGAATAGTAATGAATAGTGTAATGTAAAGTAGATGTAACTAGTAAAATACTAGTAGTAAGGAAATACACGTATAATTACGATATATGTTATTTTTAGTTATTGAAAAATTACGAAACTGATAGTTTTGAAATCCTTGTGTTAAATTGGTCCTAACGGTATTATCGGAATATTTTTACTATTCCGAGCTCTATGACACTTTTTTCCAGAACTGATCCCGTTTGGGCTCGAACAACACTCGAAATTCGCGAATTTGATATTTTTACGCTTTCTCATATTAATATAAATTATTATTACTAAATATCTCAACTTCGTTTTCTAGGGCTAAAGAATACGGGAATGCCAGATCTAAATTCTAGGGTTTGTGCTAGTCTTTTGTTGACCTTTAGGGTTTCCAGTTGACTTTTAATTCTAAGATTAAGCTTAACATTAATTGAAATTTTAGGGGTTTACGCTAATTTTAAAGGTAATTTCAAGCTTAAACCCTAAACTGGAAAGTTAACCGGAAACCTTAGATCAACAAATCCTTAGGAAACCCTACCAATTTAGATCCGACAATCTTGTTCTTAAATCGAGAAGTCGAAATACAATTGTGAGGGTAGATTCACCAGTAATAATATTAGGATGCTTAAAAATATCATATTGGTAAACTTTTGGCCATTTCGAACCTGATCGGATACAGATTTTGAAAAGCGTGTCCTAGGGCTCGAGATACCAAGAATATACTATTAGTACATTAGACTTGTAATTTCATAAGATTTCTAATTATATATCAGTTATGTAATTTTTCGGTTTAAATATTACAGTTATAGCCTTTTATCGTATTTTCATTTCTACTGGTAATTTAATTGTCTAATATACTTTTTGATTTCTAAGCACACTATTCACAAGTACAAAACCCATACCCTATTTATATCCTTACAATCTTACATCATTTTCCTTACAAATTTACTTTTCCAATACATTTTATTACTAAATTACTTAATTAAATTTTGAATTTTATTACACAAAATATCTCACATCTCTCTCTCTCCCTCTAGCCCCCAAAACTGACGCCACTCCCCCTTTTACTCTCTCTCTCAATCAATCTTATTTTCCTACTTTTATTATACACAAACCTAATCTAATTTCTATATAAACTCTTTTTTACTTCTCATTTCACTTGTTCTCTTTTTCTCAAAACAAACTCTTGCAAAATATTTTCTCTTCTTCCCCTCCCCTTTATGTCGTGACCCTCCCCACACACACACACACACAATATTTTTCTTTAAGTTTTTCTTACTCCACACGTTTAATAGGTAATAGGTCTATACCCTACTGTCACGCCCCAAACGGTACCCTAAACGTAACAGTCCGCTACATTCAATATTAAAACTTAAGTATGACAACCTTAGCCATTCCCAAAAGATTTGATATCAAGTGTAAGGCGTGCTCTCATAAGTTTAGAAGACCATACCCAGGATTATGAAGCTTAATAAGATATAATAACATGTTTAAGAAAAGAGGACTTATAATATTCATTCACTTGTAACAATGATCTTACACACTTAGGGGTATTTCCCTTATTCACATATCTATTACAAGAATATTGTACATCTTATCCAACACTAAACTTCATCTAGAATTTCTTTATCCAAAAAGAAATTTACCTGACTGCAGGGTCCTCGTAGCCTCAACTATAAGTAGGAAACTGCAAAAGATATCTATAGGGGTATAAGCTAACAGGCTTAGTGAGAACTATTTCCATAAATAACTTCTTGTAACAAGCTTTCAAACAAGTTGTTTAAACAATCAAATGGGATGCAACATACACGTGGGCAAACAAAGCATATAGCTTTCCGGGAACTATATGTTGAATGGATTTGCGCTCTCTATTCGGGGTTTGTGATACATAACCTCAAAACAAGTAGTTTTAGTTAAAAAGTTTTATGCTTACGAACAATATCGCCAAGCATACCCAGTCTACTTGAATTGACCTTACTTTCGGATTTTCCGCCAAGCATTTCCTTAACGCTGCCAAGCAATCATTTTCGGACACTCGCCAAGTGTTGCTTTCGACATGAGCTTATTATCCTTCTCACCCAAGGATAATAACCCAAATGCAATGTGACTCATTCCATGGTATGCATGAATCCGTTTATTTATGATATCATAACATGATTATTATTGAATTTAAGGCGATCAAGGAATTTCATACAATCAAGTGTTATACTAAAACAAACATTTAAATCAATTCCGGCCTCGGTATTCTTAAGATTCTTTCGAAGAATTATTTCACAAACATATCCATTTGTCTTTTCCTAATTCTAATGCAATTAACTTACGAGCACAACAAGTATAGCATTTAAGGAAATAAACTCACGATGCCATGTCGACTATTCTTCTATACGGATGAGTCGTTCACACACTCCACTCAATCGAAATAATCTTCGGGATATAGGTATCCTCCCTCGGAGTCACCTAGCCAAACAAAATACCCACAGTGAGCATTTCTTGCTGATTTTCTTGAAATTTGACAAAACAATGTCATGAGAACGCTAAAGTTCGTATAAGGAATAGTTCCAATTTAAAATGACCATATTTTGGTCATTTTAACTCGGAATCGCGTATATAATATACCGATTTCTATCTACTTGAAAAGATCTATCCATTTCTAAAACTATTTTTGTCAAACTTAAACCATTTAAGCCCCGAAACAGTGGCGATGAAATTCACCATGAATTTTCTAACTCAAAAACAACTTTGGTTCAACCATTCAAAATTTGCTTGATAAATACTATATAATTGAAAAATTCTCTTTTTATAGTTACATAGCTCATATTTAAGCATGCTCAAGTGTTTTGTTGTCCAATCATGTTTTTTGAGTAAAATAATGTTGGGTTGAAGTTTTAGAAAAATATAGTTTGCAAGAATTTATTTTGTAAATATCTTGAAATGAATATTTTGTTTCTTTTGTTTTATTATTTTTCCCAAGTAACTTTTTGAAAATAAATTTTCTTCTTTCTAAGTTCTCTATATTAGTACTACTTTTCCTATTTATTTTTCCTATACAATTTTCTTTGCCTATTTGTTTGTAAAGATCTTTATTGGAAAGTTCCTTATCCTTTCATTTTGTTATCTTTTTCATAAAAATTATTCTTGTACCAACCATTATTTTCTTTTGAAAAACAAAGTGGAATAATAAAGGATTTAAGAAGCTTTTCGTAACAAAAGTAGTTTCTAAAATTTGTAGTGGGTTCTTTTCGTAAAGAAATAAACTTATGTTTGCCAAATCATAGGTTTTATACTTTTCATAAACTTATTCCTAAGTGATAAAATCTCCTTTTTTGTCAATTATTTTTAGAACTTGAAATTTTGGACAACAATCTAAATGAATATGATTTATGAGAAATAATAGTAAACAAAAATAACATAAATAATAAAGTCAAGTATTAGGAGTCTTAGCTTCTTCAAGGCTTCCGAGACTAAGAAGTGGACTAGTCCCACAATAAATATAAAATGGAAGAAAGAAAAAATTTGTTTTGACTTGATGAGGACAAGTCTAAGATTAGAGACTAGTCTTAAAATAACAATGAATAAATAAATAAATTACAACGGAGTTAATAAATAAATTGCAATGGAATAATAAATAAATTGCATTGCATAAAAATAAATAAATTGCAAGTGAGCTTATATGCTCTAAAAAATATGTATGTATAATATATAAATAATAATACTTAGACATAATAACAATAATATGAACAAAAATATCAACATAAACATAAATAGATTTTCATGAACAAGAACAATACATGAATATAATGTAGCTTCCATAACATTTAGTCTTTGGAAACTCACACTATGGTCATGTAAAGTTACATGACATGAGAAGAAGAAGAAAATAATAGGAGATGGTTGCAAACCCCGGTATTCTCAGTAGTTAAGTAAACCCCGGGAGTTGAAAGCAAAACCCTAATCCAGCCCAGTTTAAGTCTAGTGAGAGAAGCTTAGGAACCCTAAATTCGACTTTCCTTCGGTTTCATAATAAAAAAATTTTTATAAAGTAAATGAATATGAATTATTGTTTTAAAGTATATTTTAAACCTTAAAAAGTTTTAAATTCGGGAATTTTTCAATTCCGGGCCTTCCCGAGCTCAATTACGGAAAAACGTGCCCGGGACCACAAACTCAGAAAAATATTCCAGAATATTCATTAGAACCTAAATTTTATAAGAATTTCAAAAATATCAATTTTATAATTTTTCGGGCTATAAAATTACAGTTATAGCCTTTTTCCCATATTTTCGTTACAACCGGTAAAGTAGATGTCTTGTCTCCTATTCATAAGTACAACCTACACTACACACTACCCATACCCTATTCTTACATCCTTACAACTACTCATTATAATTTTCTTTTTTTCAAGAAATTTTGTTTCCTAATTAATTATTACATTTATTACATTTTATTACATAAATTACAAATTTTATCAAAAAATCAAATATCTCTCTCTCCCTCACTCACTTGGCCGGCTCCCCCTCCCCAATTTTTCTCTCAATTTGATTTATTTTTACTTCTTTTAACTTAACTAAACCCTAATACACACAATATATAAGCTCATTTTCTCTCTCTCTCCTCATTTTCACTCTTCTAAATTTTCGAAAAGGTTGAAAACTCTCTCTTTCTCCTCTCAATGTTGCCGTGACCCACACTTGCACACACACACACTCACAAATTTATTTTCTCTTCTTTTCATCTCTAAATCTCCATTAAAGTGATGATTCCAAGCTTTGTTCTTCCTAAATCTTGTAATGGCAAAGCTATTCTTGAGTGTTTTCCACATTTAATCCCAATGAGCATATGCTAGGGACATGAAAACACTTATACAAGAATATCAAGCCATCACAAGAAGTGGATCTAGTGTTTAAAAGAGTTTTTGTTGAGATAATGTTATGTTCATGCATGTAAAGTAGGGATCTTGCATAGAAAGTTTATGTTCATGCCATGAAACTCATGATTCATGCACCATATGTGGTAGATCTAAGTGTTAAGACACTCATACATTCATTGACATTTATGTTCATGTGGTTGTTTGAGCTTACATGCATTTATGATCATAAAAGCTTAGTCTTGCATGTATATAGATGTGTTAGATGGTAGATCTTCATGTATAGGAGGCAAGAAACTTGCAAAAGAAAATATTTTTGTTAGAAATGCCTAGTTGAAAATTCGGATGGAATTTAAAACCTATTTTAAAAACCACCAAAACCACTTTAAAACTCATATTTTTCATGAAAAATGGAAGGTATATGTAATAGGTATCCTTAAGGAATGATTTTTATAAGTTTAAATGAGTTTAGGCATGAGTAATATGTAAAACAAGCAATGAAGTTAGAATGGAAAATTTTGAGATAGTGATTAAATTGCTAAATTCGTATTTTGGAGTAATGCCTACATAAACACTTAGTGTCCAAGCTCAAATTGCATGTTTTATGAGTTAAATGAAGTCTTTAGACAATAGATATAATAAAGCTTCAATTTTTAATGCATTAAACAAGTTTTCTCATAGGAAAAATGCAAGAAAAGAAAATTTCCAAAATTCGGATTTTTGTGAAAAGCTTGTTTAGAAACACATTTACCAAGTGAAAAATGTGAATTTCTATGCATAAATGAAGGTCATGGATAGTATAGATGTTAAGAACTCACTTTTATTTAGATAAAGAGTAAATTCCAAGAATAAAATCCTAAAAACCGTAGGGAATGTAAAGTTGGAAAGAATAGATTTTTAAGAAGTTGACCATTATGGAGTTTAATAATAATTAGGAGTTCATAAGAGTTCATCATCAAAAATCATCAAGACCATGCATATATTGAGCTCATTAATGACATTCATACTAGGAATTCATTCATATACCATCTATACATGAATCATCAACTAGAAACATTTTTACCAATTGCGAAACAATTTTTTGGAAAGAGGAAAGTTACAGAACAGATCTGGTCCCACTGTTCCGTGACCTTAATGTTTTCAAAACTTGAAAATAATATTATAAATAGATATATCTTTCGAAGTAGATAGAAATCGATATAAAATTTGCGAAATTCCGAGTTAAAATGACCAAGTTATGGCTGTTTTAAGTTGGAACTTCCGCAAATAGCGAGAATTCCGATTTTGTGTAGTTTAGATGCATAGCTTGAATTAGTTTAGCAATGAGATTCTTATTAGGTTGTTCTTATTTGGTAGGTGATCCCGAGCAAGATGATACCCTACCACCTGACTACTACTATTAAGAGACCGGCGTACCATGGCCGAGTGAGTATTACTTCCGCTCTCAATTATTGCTTGTGATTGTATTGATAGTGGCATTAGTTGTTTAGGTAAAGATAAAAACGATTATGCATGATGGGGTATATGGGAATTATATACTTGTCTGCTGTTGATATGTGAAGTTGAACTTAAGGAATATCGAAACCGGGTGTTAAGCTGCTGCTTGTTTAGCTAGAATTTATATTGATTGTCTGCGAATAATTGTTGGTCACCTAAAAGAATTGGATTAATCTATATTGGACCCCAATTATAATTGGACTCATTCATTTCACGACGGGGATGGAGCATTAGCATTTGTTAGTTTTTCGTGACCCATAAAACGAATATGTTGGTTAATCGTGATCCATAAAACGAAATTGTTGGTTAATCGTGATCCATAAAACGAATTATTGTTCAGTTGATTGTGAGCTTAAACGGCGTCGTACTGCAAGATTCGTTAATCTGCTAACCCGGGATGGAGGGCGTAAGTCCATCCACATATGATTTCCGGCTGATCATATGTTTGCTGAACTCATTTGCTTGATGCATATCTAGCACTTGTTTCAATGATTTGTCTTAATTGTGATATGGAAGTTTTCACTCACTAAGCTAGTTAGCTTACGCCCCTATAGTTTTTACTTGTTGCAGCATGAATTCATTTGTCTTAGGCCAAGGCAGGCTACAGCTCAGGTACCGGAGCTAGGAGTTTCCCTTAGAAGTTTATTTCGATTTTGTTTAGACTTCCATTGGAAACTAAAGGACTTGGATGACTGTAATGGACCTAATATTATTTTGCGGGGGAATGCCCCTTAGACTTTGTAAAGTATATATGTGTTTTGGTTTATTATCTATGGCTAATGAATGCCACATTAAACTTCTTAACTCCATTGATCGAGTATTCTAT
This sequence comes from Combretum micranthum, assembly GCA_024138025.1. NCBI lineage: Eukaryota > Viridiplantae > Streptophyta > Magnoliopsida > Myrtales > Combretaceae > Combretum > Combretum micranthum. The sequence continues at coordinate 255,696 of JAMXBD010001303.1, forward strand.
TATCGTAAAAGGACGCTTTACATCTATACAAGACTCCCGAAGGGCTCGGATAGAATTTCGAGAGTCTTATATAGTATGTGGTGGGCTGTTATGTTTAGGATACCCTATAGGGCGTGACAATGGTTACCTAAATAAGACTTTGGTAGTGTTATGTGGTTATAGGTTTTTGTTGTAGGTAGAAGTTGTTTTGGAATTGTTTTGAGAGAGTTTTGGGAGGATATTTTGAGAGAGTTTTGAGAAGAGATTTTGAGAGAGTTTTAGTAAGAAATTTGTGGGTAGTAATTGTGTGAAAGAAGTAAAAGAGGAGGGGGGATTTATAGGAAATTGTGGAGTGATTTTTGTATGATTAAAATAAAAGAAAATTGAAATAAATTGAGGAGAGAGGGGGCATGGGGGGCCGGCCATACACAATGGAGGGGGAGAGAGGACTTTTATTTTGTGTTTTTGTGGATTAAAAGAAGTAATAAGTGAAGTAGATGTGAAATAAAATTATGGGAAAGGTAAAAAGTAAAGATTATAGGTTACGGTGTTTGTAAGTGTAGGTGTAAGAAAAAGTAGAGATAAAAGAATAATGTAGAATAGTAATGAATAGTGTAATGTAAAGTAGATATGACTAATAAAGTACCGGTAGTAAGAGAATACGCGTATAATTGCGATATCTGTTATTTTTACTTGCTAAAAAATTTTAAAATTAATATTTTTGAAAACCTTATATTTTTATGAGCCTAACGGTATATTCGGAATATTTTTACTATTCCGGCTCTAAGACACGTTTTTCAAGAACTGTGTCCCATCAGGTTCAAAACGGGTTGCGGTTTTACTAATCTGATCTTTTTATGCTACCTTAGATAATTACACACTATTCTATGTTCTAAACTCCTACTTACTCTCACCGAGTTTCTTATTCGGGATTGCCGGACTTAAGCTATTACGTTTAACTAGGGTTTTGTTGACCTTTAGAGTTCCGGTTGACTTTTGGTTTAGGGTTTTAGGCTAAACCGATTCTGAAAATTTAGGGGTTTACAACCTACCCTCCTTAAAGAAAGTTTTGTCCTCAAAACTTGAAAATTCCTAACTGGGCGTTAAACAAACACGAATGCTTGGGTTACACTTTATTCATATCTCCTCAAGTTGCTTGAAAGAGGTTCCTCTTAATTGGCTCCCTCATTCCTATCTTTTGAACTTTTCGGGATAAACATCTGTATTAGATATTCCTTATAGGGAAAGTCCTCCTTTAAAAGCACTAACTTTTTATCTCCGTAACTTGATCCCTTGACCAATTGTTATATAGGGATTTGGAATGTGTCGCATGTTTCCAACATGTTTAGATGACAAGCTAGACTTCCAACTGGTTTTATTACTTCCCAAAAGATCATACGATAATCACTCCCTATCCTTAAGTTCACTTGATCTCCATTTTGAAATTTCTAGGGTCCTTCTTTTTCGATCAGTCTCACTTCTTTTGTCTACCTTGTGCCTTTCTCATTTCATGAGACACTCTCGATTGTTTCTCCAATGTTTGAATCGTTCTCCTTGATCGTTCGTTATGTAGTATCAAAGGGTCTCTTTCTCTCCAAAATTTCTTGTTAGTTACTGTTTTTATGTCCTGGTTTGTTACGATCCTGACTAGGACTTTTTGATTTCATATCAGTTTCTTTTATAAGGCTTTGTCAGGTTGTACATAAAGAACATTACATTGATCGACTAAGAAACGAGCCAACTTGATTAGTCGATCGGCTTATGCCATAATTGTCCTTGCCTTCTTGTTAACACTGTGAGAAATCCAAAATCTCATAAAGTTTAATTCCATTCTTATTCTTGGATTAGCAAAGGCTTTATAGATCTTTTCGTCCTTTGGTGTTCTGACTTCCTTATCTATACTTCGTTTCTCCTAATGTCCCTTGAAACTTTGGCATAACTGAGTTCTTCTTGAATATGCCATGATCCCAAATTATGGACTGTATTCGTGATTTTTCTTACTGACTTCCTTGTCCTCAGTCATACTAAATCGTCCTTTAGTTTCCTTCAATACACCTTTCTTCCTATAGTTCCTTTTTATCCTTTGTATCTTCTCACCTAAGCGTTAAGCTCCTCTATTTTCTCCTACTAAGGTTGGTTTTAATACAATATCGGTCGTCTTCTCCTTTAAGCCTTGTTTTGAAATCTCAATGTTCTGCTTCTCAATCCTTTTTATTAACTTTTTATTCTTAAGATTACATTCCTTGATTATCTCCTTTTCTCCTTCAGACTAAACTACGATTTTTGTCAATTATTTACTTATCCAACAAGGACTTATATTTTTGGTTCGAGTCTAAAAAGCGTTACTAGAACTTGTGGGGTTCATAAAGAGTTTGACGGGCATCCTTTTGAATCACTTTTTGACTTGATCCTTAGTTGGTAGTATTGCGATCTTAAATTTTGAGAAAACGAGTTCGCTCCTTGTAGTTGGTCAAAAGATCTTTAATTCTAAGGAGTGGGTGTTCACTTTGTTCCATTCCAAAAGTCACATATCGGCTTAGGGGTTTATCCTTTTTCTTCCATTATAAGTTGAACTGTCATATTCCTTGATGGTATACTTGATTGCATAGGATCTTGATCCAAAGATTTTTGGTAGTTGTCTCTCCAATTATTAAAATCATTCATAAGCTATTAGTCTAGTCTCCAAGTTGATTCTTCTCTTTGGATGTGATCTAAGTCATTTATTCGGAATTCTTCTAAAAACTTATTGAAATTCGTGAATATCTCCAAGGGTTGGTTTCTCTTTTTTGTATCATCGAGGTAGTCATCTATTCTCCTTGGAACTTCCTCTATCAACTCGAAAGAATGTGCCTCTTCTTTTCCAACGTTATCTTTCCATCTTATTGGTTTATGAGTTCTATGTTCTCCTTGTGACTTTTTATTGGGGTTCTATTTGAGAGGTAACATCTTATATCAAGGATTACTTAACTTTTAAGGTTACAAGCGACTACATGTCCTTACGTCGTTATTAGACGATCTTTCATCACTTCTTGGGTTTCATCATCCTTTCTTGTGGGGATTTCAAATCTTAAAGCTAGGGATTGATGTTGGTTATTGGTAGTCTTATCCTCTTATCTAAACTAGGTGTGACAATAGAATGTGTTGCTTTGGAATCCAAGAGAGCAAAAACATTCTGGTTTCCTAACTATAAGCTTCTTATATATCTAACAGGGGATTATTACTCTTATTCGCATCTCTATTCATTTATACAAAGAAAAGTTTTAAACCTTTACGTTGCTTGAAAAAAAGGAACAACAACAACAAATAGGGTTGAAGGCTTACCGGTTCCCATGTCGCTGCTATAGCTTCTATTGCATTCCAAGGCAGCCAAGTCTCCATCCTCTTCATTTATTTCTTCACTTATCCATTGTCTCTCCAGGTTGTAGATTCGAATTCTCGAAGCAGTGGATCCTGATCTACTTTCACTTCTACTTCCATTTCCTTTCCCAATCCTTATAGGAACAACTCCTCCTGAGGATCTTGTCAGAATATTCCTCCCTTGTGGACAATTGCTGGCGAAATGCCCATTTTGCTCGTGGACACGGCAAGTATTAATTCCTTTCCTTGGACATTTCGACATCTTATGGTCTGCATTTCCATAGAAGAAACACTTCCCAAATAACTGAGGGCGCTTCTTAGGGTAGTGTGCTCCATTGCACTTCCAACACTTGACGCCTTTTGGTTCAAACCTCCCACTATCATCCTTGTTGTTACAATGGTTGGAGAACTTGAATCTCTTTTGTGGGGGTATGGAATTGGTTCCATCATGAAACTTCTTCTCAAAGATCGGGGTTTCCTCTTCTTCTTTCCTTTCTCTTCTTTTCCTTGCTTCTTCCACAATTCGAGCTCTTTCCACTAATTCTTGATAACTTCTTATGTCAAATTCTTCCAACCTTATTCTCAGAACTTCATCCAATCTTCTTATAAAGACTTGTCTTTTTAACTCCTAGCTGTACTTATAGGAATCGGGGGCATATTGCAGCAATCTACTGAACTCAGTCTCGTATTGCTCGATAGTTCTTCACTTCTGAGCAATTTGCAAGAAGTCTTCACTGTACCTCACTCGTAAACTACCTGGGAAATAATATTCCAAAAACTCATGTCTAAACATTTCCTAAGTGATTGAAGTTATCAGCTCTCTTTTCTTTGACTCCCACTATATCCTAGCATTTAGACGAAGCATGAATATCCCATACTTGATTTGCAGGTGGTGCGGAACTTCATATGCATCAAAAGACATTTCAATTTAAGCCAGTCAATCTTCATCCTCCTCCGGCTTATCATAAGCTCCTTCAAAGTAGTGGTTGCTTTTGATGAAATCAGGCAACATACTCTTATATGGCCTTGGCGATGGTGGTGGAGGTAGTGGTGCATTTCGGGAGTGCATGTTTCTATGCACTGATAAGATCATATTATATACAACTGTTAATGTTCAAAATAGCTAGAGTGGATACTTGTTTTGGTTAAAATTCATGTTTCAGGTCTAATTTGGACAAAGAAATCAAAACAGGAAACTTTGGAGTGAAAATTGAAAAAAATCAAGGATACGCCGGCTTTTCTGAATTCAACGCCGCCAGCGTTGAAACGGCTTACAAGATGCACTCATTCAAGGCCGTTGCCTACACTGCCAGCTTTACAAGCCTTAACTCAACCAATTTATGCCTCCTGAAAGCCGCTGGCGTAGAAGATGAATAGGCCAGCGTACAATGAAGCCGGCATCAGAATTGAAACGATGTCAGTGCAAAAGGAGTTACAACCTACGCCAGATACTAAGCCGCCGGCGTTGAGGTAGTGCAGATCAAAGATCAGAAGCGACAAGCATATAACACATGCTCGGTGACAAATGAAAAGACCACATTTGATGGATTATCTAAGCCGGCATCAAAGCCGCCAACTTTGGGACGGCTTTCCTTATAAATTGGTCCAACCTTTCATTTTTCATTATATACGCCGGCTAAATCTATATCTAAGCTGCCGGCGTAGAAGCGGCTTACACTTGTAACTGAAGATAAAAGCTGCCAGTACACTACCTGTGCAAGGAAGAAGAAGCCTTTACATCGTCTGTAAGCCACCGGCGTAGGATCTGTAACTGCCAGCGTACAAGTTGAAACTGCAATTTTCTATTAATGCTTTGCACAAATTTTTCCTATAAATAGGGGATCTCCCTCTCTAGTTGAACAAGCAGAAGAAACATAGGAAACACTTTAGTATACAAATAGTTTAGCATTTCATAGAGATTGTGAGAGAATTGAGCTTTCAAGAATTGTAATTGAAGATTGCGATATTGAATTGGTGATATCTAATCTATTTCTTATGCAATTCATTTATCTGAATTATTTGTTCATAATGTTATCAATTGCATATTCTTATTTGATTATTTGAATCAATTGTCTGAGTAGCTAAACTTTTCTTTGTGGGAAGTGATGAAATCCTAATTTTGCTAAATGATTCTTGAACTTATATTATAGGATTGTTAGAATTATGGAATATTTGTATTGAATCCTAATTATCTATTTTATTTCTGATTGAAATTGAATTGATAAGAATTCTGATAATTTGGAAAAAGAATTAGGGTTCATAGGAATTCATGAATTGAGATTGAACAACAAGTGAAAGCATTAAGTTTAATCTAATTTAGAAATTGTTCATGTATTCATGCAATATTTTATTTTAATTTCTCACTAAGGAATTAGGAGAAGTTAATTTAGGATATTAGACAATTATAGAATTGGAAGATTTATATTGTAAATTAGATTCCATTGATAATTTGTATAGCGGAAGCTAATAGATTATTTTATGGTTTACTAAAACTTGATAGTTTTAGGTTTGACAATTTCTTACAAATATCCATAATCCTAATTATTCATATAATATAAATTCAGCATGATTAGTAAAGATTAGGATGGATTCTGTTCCTTCCCACATTCATCTTATATAACTTCTCACAATCTCATTGCATTCATAGTAGATAGAATTAGTTAGTTGATTGACACATTTTGATTGCCTAAATATTAGTATAAACTAATATCAATCTAGTAATTAATTTAGTCATTGTGGGAACGATACTCAACTCACTTCTATATTACTTGATCAAGACCCAGTACACTTGCTGGTAGCATCTGAAATTACATACACATTTTACATCAGATCAAGTTTTTCGCCGTTGCCGGAGACCAAATTAATATTAAATTACTTTTAGTTTTGCTAGTAGTTTAGGTGTTTTTCCAAGGAATTGATTATTTTCTTTTCTTTTTGCAGGTTACATGCATAGGAGTAGAAGTAGGGAACTTCTATCAATTGATCCTGAAATAGAACGAACCCTGCATCAGCAAAGAAGAGAAAATAGAAGACAAGAAGAAATGGCAGAAAACGAACTAAGAAACAATGAGGGCAACATTGATCTAAACAACAATCAAATTCAAGCTGCACCTGTTAAAGCACTTCGGGATCATACAGTACCTACTGTTCAAGGTCCTGCTGTGAGAAGACCTGCAGTACAAGCCAACAATTTTGAGCTTAAACCAGCATTGATTCAGATGGTTGAATCACATCAATTTGGAGGATATCCTAATGAAACACCGGATGAACACATTGCCAAATTCCTCCAATATTGTAATACTGTCAAACTTAATGGCATAACAGATGAGGCCATTAGAATGCAGCTTTTTCCTTTCTCTCTTAGGGATAAAGCATTGGCATGGTTCAACTCTCAACCACCCGAATCCATTACTTCATGGGCAGATTTGACAACAAAATTTTTGAAAGATTTTTCCCTCCTGCCAGAACTGCCAGACTAAGAAATGAGATCACCAACTTCACAAAGTTTCATGGAGAATCATTATATGAAGCTTAGGAAAGATTCAAAGAAGCAGTTAGGAAATGCCCACATCATGGACTTCCGATAATCTCTTGATTGAAAATTTCTATCAGTCTAGATGAGACTTTGAGATCATTGGTGGATGCTACATCAGGAGGATCACTCATGGGAAAAACATATGATGAAGCTAGTGCATTAATTGAAGAATTAGCTTCTAGTGCTCACAACTGGAGCTGTGAAAGAACAAGATCAAAGGTGGAATCTGTTCAAGATAGTGAATCCATGCAACAACTCACTGCTCAAGTTTCAGCTTTAACTACACAAGTAGTAAACTTGTAGCATCTAGTTCTTTGAATACTAATCAGGTTGCTACTTGTGAGTTGTGCTCAGGACCACATCCAGCTTATGATTGTCCTCATGGTACTACACCATCATCAAGTGGAGAGCAACTCAACTATGTTGGAAACTTTGGAAGGGTTAATTATGGACCATATTCAAATACTTATAATCCAGAATGGCGTAATCATCCAAATCTTTCCTACAAGAATGATGCAAATGTTTCAAGCCCCCACCTGGATTTCAAAGACAAGGTCCCATAAGAAATACTCAGCCTCCACCTCAGCAAAATCAAATTTCAACTGATGAGTTGTTGAAGACTTTCATTCAAACTACTCAGACCACACTCAACAATCAGCATGCATTATTCAAGATCTTCAAGGGAAATTCCATCAACTTGCTCAGCAAATTGGTAATAGACCATCTGGTTCTCTACCGAGCAACACTGAGGAAAATCCTAAAACTGAATGCTATAGTTTTGAGAAGTGGCAAGGAAGTTGAGCCGCTGAGGCAAAAGTTCAGAAACTGAGGAGATTCCAGTCAAAGACAAAGGAAAACAAAAGATGGAGGAACCTGTGCAAAAATCACCTGAAGTAAGATCTTATGTTCCACCTATTCCTTTTCCAGGAAGATTGAAGCAACAAAAATTGGATGAGCAATTTTCAAAGTTTCTGGATGTTTTCAAGAAGTTGCAAATCAATATTCCATTCTTAGAAGTGATTCAAGAAATGCCTTCATATGCAAAATTTATCAAGGAATTGCTTACTAAGAAGAGAAGGATTGATGGAAATGAACCAGTAATGCTCAGGAGAATGTTCCATGATTTTGCAGAAAAGTCTACCTCATTGCCTACCAAACAAAGAGATCAGGGGAGTTTTACTGTTCCTTGCACTATAGGAAAATTTCATTTTGATAAAGTACTTATTGATTCTGGTGCAAGTATTAATCTTATGCCTTATCCATTTTCAGGAAATTAGGACTTGAAGAATGCAAGGAGACTCATGTCACCTTGCAACTTGCAGATAGAAGTGTCAAATACCCACGTGGTATTGTTGAAAATGTTTTGGTGAAAGTTGACAAGTTCATATTTCCAGTAGACTTTATAGTCTTGGAAATGGATGAGGATCGTGAAGTCCCAATGATTCTTGGCAGACCATTCCTTGCAACCGGTAAAGCATTAATTGATGTGGAACAAGGTAAACTCACTTTAAGGGTAGAAAATGATCAGGTAACCTTTAATGTTTATGATGCAATGAAAAGATTTGATAAAGGTTCCTGTTATACTATTGATATTATTGATGAGTTTATTTCTGAGTCTGTTGAAGAGAATGTAGGTGTAGACTGTGGAATCTGTTTTAAGAAATCTTGATGAATGGAGTGATGATGAGCAAGAAGAAGAAGTTGAGAAGTGCCCAAATCAAAGCAGATATTATGAGGAGCTAGGCACTAGTGAAAGCAAGCCAGTACCATCATTGATACAGCCACCAAATCTTGAGCTTAAACCCCTTCCTTCACATTTAAAATATGCTTTTCTAGGAACTGGAGATACTTTGCCAATAATTGTTTCATCTTATTTGACAGGTGAACAAGAGCAGCTGCTTGGAGTTCTAAGGAAGCATAAAGAAGCAATTGGTTGGACTATTGCTGATATCAAGGGAATTAGCCCTATAATTTGCACTCACAAAATCTTGATGGAAGCTGAGTACAAACCGACAGTTCAACCACAGAGGAGACTTAACCCAACACTTAAGGAGGTAGTAAAAAAGGAAGTTTTGAAACTACTTGATGCAGGTATTATCTATCCTATCTCTGATAGTAAGTGGGTAGTCCAGTTCAAGTTGTACCAAAGAAAGGTGGTATGACTGTAGTGAAAAATGAAGAAAATCACTTGATTCCTACTCGTACTGTAACTGGGTGGAGAGTTTGCATTGATTATAGAAAGTTAAATGATGCCACCAGAAAAGATCACTTTCCCCTTCCTTTCATTGATCAGATGTTGGAAAAACTTGCAGGGCATGATTATTATTGCTTTTTAGATGGTTATTCTGGTTATAATCAAATTTCTATAGCTCCTGATGACCAAGAAAAAACCACTTTTACTTGTCCCTATGGCACTTTTGCTTTTAGGAGGATGCCCTTTGGTCTTTGCAATGCACCTGCTACTTTTCAAAGGTGTATGATGGCTATCTTTTCTGACATGCTTGAAAATTTTATTGAAATTTTTATGGATGATTTTTCTGTTTTTGGAAAGTCTTTTGAAGCATGTTTAGAAAACTTAGCTTGTGTTCTTCAAAGATGCAAAGAAACAAATTTGATTTTAAACTGGGAAAAATGTCATTTCATGGTAAGAGAAGGGATTGTTTTGGGTCATAAAGTTTCAGTGAGAGGAATTGAAGTTGATAAGGCCAAAATTGAGATCATAGAGAAATTACCACCACCCACCACTGTTAAGGGAGTTAGAAGTTTTTTAGGACATGCTGGTTTTTATAGGAGATTTATTAAAGACTTCTCAAAAATTTCTAAACCCCTTTGCAATCTTCTTAAGAAAGATACAATGTTTAATTTTGATGACAATTGTTTGCAGGCATTTAACATATTGAAGGAAAAGCTCACATCTACATCAGTGATTATTGCACTTGATTGGGAGCTACTTTTTGAACTTATGTGTGATGCCAACGACTTTACTGTAGGAGCAGTATTGGGTCGAAGAAGAGGTAAGTTGTTTCATGTTATATGCTATGCTAGTCGACTTTGAATGAGGCTCAAAGAAACTATACCACAACTGAGAAGGAACTTCTTGCTGTTATATTTGCTTGTGACAAGTTTAGGCCTTATCTGATAGGATCTAAAGTCATATTATATACTGATCATGCTGCTTTGAAATACTTTTTGCTAAAGCTGATGCAAAGCCAAGGATTAGATGGATATTGTTGCTGCAAGAATTTGATCTTGAGATTAAGGATAAGAAGGGAACTGAGAATGTGATTGCTGATCATTTATCTAGACTAGAATCTGATAGTTTAGATATTCCTATCAATGAAAAGTTTCCTGATGAACAATTGCATGCAGTAGACATCCTAAGTTTGCCTTGGTATGCTGATTATGTCAATTACTTGGTTAGCAAAATCATTCCATATGGTTTATCTTATCAACAAAAGAAAAAGTTTTTGCATGATGTGAAAAGCTACTTTTGGGATGAACCATATTTGTTCAAAAAATGTGTTGACCAAGTAATTAGACGTTGTGTGCCTGAATCTGAACAGCTTAACATTATTGAGCATTGTCATTCAAAAGAAGCAGGAGGTCATTTTGGTCTTCAAAGGACTGCAGCTAAGGTCTTATCATCTGGATTTTATTGGCCTAATTTGTTTCGTGATTGCAGGAAATATTTATTGTCTTGTGCTCAATGTCAAAGAACTGGTAATATTTCCAAGAAACATGAATTACCACAAAACAACATATGGTAATTGAGCTTTTTGATGTGTGGGGAATTGATTTCATGGGTCCTTTCCCTCATCTTTTTCAAACAAATATATACTTGTGGCAGTCGATTATGTTTCTAAATGGGTGGAAGCTGTTGCTTTACAAACAAATGATGCCCGAGTAGTTTTGAAATTTTTGAAAAAGAATATTTTTACCAGATTTGGGGTGCCTAGAGCTATCATTAGTGATGGGGGATCACATTTTTGTAACAAGCAATTTGAAAAATTTTGTCAAAATATGGTGTTACACACAAAATTGCTACCCCCTATCATCCACAAACAAGTGGACAAGTTGAGGTATCCAATAGGGAGATAAAAAGAATTTTGGAAAAAACTGTTAATGCATCTAGAAAAGATTGGTCTTTAAAACTAGATGATGCATTATGGGCTTATAGAACTGCTTTTAAAACCCCTATTGGAATGTCCCCATTTATGATTGTTTTTGGTAAATCATGTCATCTTCCTATAGAACTTGAGCACAAGGCATATTGGGCCATTAAATTCCTTAATTTTGATGAAAAAGCTGCAGGTGAGAAAAGATTGCTTCAATTGAATCAATTGGATGAATGGAGGAATGAAGCTTATGAGAATTCTCGTATCTATAAAGAACGAGCAAAAATGGCATGATAGAAACATTATCAAGCGGGAGTTTTTGCCTACAAAAAGTTTTACTTTATAACTCTCGTTTGAAGTTGTTGAAGGAAGAGATCAAGATGGTCAGGACCGTTTGAAATTGCAAAAGTTTTTCCCTACGGTGTAGTAGAATTGAAAACTGATGATAATCGGACTTTCAAGGTGAATGGGTATTTGCTCAAACATTTTTATGAAAGGGAAAACCATGATAGTGCTTCCACTATCATGAATCTGAAGGAACCATGAAAAGAATTGGAAAAGTTGGGCTAAGCGACTCTAAACTAAGCGCTTCTTGGGAGGCAACCCATGTTTAATTTAAAGAGTAGTTTTATTTTTTGTTTTTATTAACTTAATTTCTAGTGTGGACAGGTAATCTAAAAAAAAATTTGAAAAAGCTGAAAGCCGGCATAAAGCTGCCAGTCTTGAACCAGCTTTGAAAACTCAAGGGAAAGCCGGACTAAAGCCGCCAGCTTTCAGCCAGCATGAAAGTCAAAAGAAGAAGTAGGTAAGCACCACAAGAAGCTGGCAAATGGAAGGTGAAAGCCGCCGGCTTATTGCCAGCGTTTGCAACAACAAGTACACCGACTTCTTACCTTCTAAGCCACCGGCGTTAAAGGCAGCGTACGTTCAAAAGTTCAAGGGTTTTGAAACCACGATCAAAGTCGGTACCTGGATTCGAAAGCCGCTAGCTTTGAAGCCGCATAGACCTGTACACCGGCAGTGTAAATGAGTAAGCTGCCGGACATTTACTTTTGGCATGAATTTAATTTTGTTACACTGGCATGTAAGCCGCCGGTGTAAACCCCCAAATTTTTGGAATCGGTTTAGTATAAAACCCTAAACCGAAAGTTAAACGGAACCCTAAAGGTCAACAAAACCCTAGTTTACCGTAACCGATTAAGTCCGGCATTGCCGTTTTCTTTGGCCCTAGAAAACGAAGTTGGAATAATTAGCTAAAATAGTTCGTAATAGCTATAGGTTATATAAAAATATCAATTTTGTGAATTTCGGGTATCCTTTGAACCCGATCGGATACAGTTCTTGAAAAACGTATCCGGAACCCTGGAATAGTAAAAATATTCCGAATACACCGTTAAACTCGTAAAAATATAAGTTTTCCAAAAATATCAATTTCGTAATTTTTCGATAGCTAAAAACAACAGATATAGTTATTATACGTGTATTTCTTACTACCGGTACTTTATTAATCATATCTACTTTACATTACACTATTCATTACTATTCTATATTATTCTTTTATCTTTACTTTTTCTTACACCTACTCTTACAAACACCATAACCTATAACCTTTACTTTTTACCTTTCCCATAACTTTATTTCACATGTACCATACAAATTACATCTTTTATTTAACAAAAGTCAAAAAAATAAAATCTCTCCCCCTCTCTTCGACTATGGCCGGCGCCCCTCATGCTCCCTCTCTCATCAAATTGTTTTAATTTTCTTTTATTTTAAACACACAAAAATCACTCCGTATTTTTCTATAAATACCCCCCTCCTCTTTCACTTCTTTCACACATTCACTACCCACAAATTTCTTACCAAAACTCTCTCAATCTCTCCTCTTAAAACTCTCTCAAAATACTATCCCAAAACTCTCTCGAAATAATCCCAAAACAACTTCTACCTGCAACAAAAACCCATAACCACATACTACTACCAAAACCTTCTTTAGGTAACTACCTTCTTTTATTTTCTTCTTCTTCATGTCATGTAACTTTACATGACCATAATGTGAGTTTCCAAAGACTACAAGTTATGGAAGCTACATTATGTTCATGTATTGTTCTTGTTCATGAAAATCCATTTATGTTTATGTTATTATTTTTGCTAATATTATATATATATGTACATATTCTTTAGAGCATATAAGCTCACTTGCAATTTATTTATTTTTATGCAAATGCAATTTATTTACTATCCTATTGCCATTTATTTATTTATTCCTTGTTATTTTAAGACTAGTCTCTAGTCTTAGACTTGTCCTCATCAAGTCAAAACAAGTTTTTCTTTCTTTCATTTCATTTTATTTTGGGACTAATCTACTTCTTAGTCCCAAGCCTTGAAAAAGCTAAAACTCCAATACTTGACTTTATTAATTATGTTTTATGTTATTTTTGTTTACTATTATTCTCATAAATCATGTTCATTTAGATTGTTGTCCAAAAATTTCAATTTCTAAAAATAATTAAACAAAGGAAGATTTTGTCACTTAGAAATAAGTTTATCTATGGTTAGGAAAACAAAAATAAAGTTATCTCTTTTCAAAGTTAAAAAAAGAACTTACTATAATTGTAGAAACTACTTTTACTTTGAAAAGGCTACCTAAAACCTTTATTATTCCACTTTGTTATAGACAAGATGAAAAGCTAAGGAAATTTCAAAAAAAAAAAAGGACTTTTACAAACAAATAGGCAAAGAAAATTGTATAGGAAATAAATAGGAAAAGTGTACTGATATAAGAAAACTTAGAAAATAGAAAATTGTATTTTCAAAAAGTTGCTTAGGAAACATAATAAAACCAACATGAAGTATTTGGGAAAACAAAAAGGAAAACAAGATATTCATTTCAAAAAATTTACAAAAAATCAATTTTTGAAAACTATACTTTTCTAACAATTTCAAAACCAACATTGTTTTACTCAAGAAATATAATCGGACAACAAAACACTTGAGCATGCTTAAATATGAGTTATATAGTTATAAAAGAGAATTTTTCAACTATATAGATAACTAAGTATTTATCAAGCAAGTTTTGAATGAATGAACCCAAGTTGTTTTTACTTTGGAAAATCCGTGGTGAATTTTGTCGCCTGTTTTGGGGCCTATATGGCTTTGTTTGATGAAAATAATTTTGGAAATGGGTAGATCTTTTCGAGTAGATAGAAATCGGTATATTATATGCGCGATTCCGTGTTAAAATGACCAAGTTATGGCCATTTTAAGTTGGAACATTCCTTTATACGAACTTTAACGTTCTTTTGACATTGTTTTGTCAAAATTCAAGAAAATCATCAAGAAATACTCATTGTGGGTATTTTCTTTGGTTAGGTGACCCCGAGAAAGGATTCCTTTACCCTGAAGATTATTACGATTAAGTGGAGTGTGTGAACGACTCATCCTCATAGAAGAATAGTCATCATGGCATCGTGAGTTTATTTCCTTTAAATGCTATACTTGTTGTGTTTGTAAATTAGTTGCACTAGAAGCTAAGAAAAGACAAATGGTTATGTATGGAAATAATTCTTTGAAAGAATCCTAAGAATATCGAAGCCGAAATTGATTTAAATTGCTTGTTAGTGGTATAACACTTGCTTTGTATGAAATGCCTTGATCACCTTAAACTTGATAATAATAATGTTATGGTATTACAAATAAATAGATTCATGCATACCACGAAGTGAGTCACATTGCATTTTGGGTTATTATCCTTGGGTGAGAAGGATAGTAAGCTCATGTCGAAAGCAACACTTGGCGGGAGATCCGAAAGCGATTGCTTGGCGGCTTAAGGAAAATGCTTAGCGGAAGATCCGAAAGCAAGGTCATTTCAAGTAGATTCGGAATGCTTGGCGATGAGTGCTCACAAGCTTAAAACTTTTTAACTAAAACTACTTGATTTGAGGTTATGTATCACCAAACCCCGAATGGAGGGCGCAAATCCATTCAACATATAGTTCCCGGAAAACTATATGTCTTGTTTGCTCACGTGTATGTTGCATCCATTTGTTTGCTTAATTAACTTGTTTGAAACTTTGATTACAAGAAGTGATTTATGGAAATAATTCTCACTAAGCCTATTAGCTTATACCCCAATAGATATCTTTTGCAGTTTCCCTACTTATGGTTAAGGCCACGAGGACCCTGCGGGCAGGTAACTTCTTTTAGATAAAGGAATTCTATGATGAAATTTAGTATTAGAGAAAATGTACAAATAACTTGTAATAAAATAGTGATCTTGGGAAATGTCCCTAAGTTTGTAAAATCATTGATATGAATAAATGTTTATTATGAATCTTCTTTTCTTAATATGTTTTTATATCTCCTTAAGCTTCATAATTCCATACATGGTCCTCTAAAGTTGTGAAAGTACGCCTTACACTTAATATAAAAGCTTTTGGGAATGGCTAAGGTTGTCATACTTAAGCTTTAATATTGAGTGTGGCGACTATCACTTTTAGGGTATCCTTTGGGGCGTGACAGCCAGCGTACTCGATAAAAATGCCGGCGTATATTCTGCAGAATCGAATTTAACAGGTATGTCTCTCTCTCTCTTTCTCCTTTCTCTCAATATTCACTCTCTCACTCTCACTCGACGCATCCCCACTACTCATTCCCTGACCCATCGTGTTTGATCCATCTTGCCCAAGTAAGTTTTTATAACTTTTGCTCTTAGTTTCCAGCTTTAATCCATTGTATTGCATTGTATCTGTTTCAATCGGTCGATTAGCTTAAATGAATTCTTGCAATTCGTGAATGGGACATTGACTTCGGATCTTCATGGAATTGATAGCTTAGATGTTGTTCATAGTCTGTTGAAGCTGCATTTCGGTTCAATACATGCCTAATTCCAATTTGTGCTGAGTTGTTTCATGAACTGTGAATAGAATGCGAACTAAGGTTCTTGAGCTTATGTGCAATGTTTAATTTTGAATTTGGGGCTTTTCGAATTGACTGCAATTTGTTGCATAAAATGAAATTTCATACTATTCTATAGCTCCAATTGATGAATTGTGCTCCAATTTGAACTTGGAATTTTGAATTTCTGAAAATTTGAAGATGAATTTGGTATGGAAGTGTTTATAAAAATTTTAATGGAAAAATTTTTGAAAATCATTTCTATTTGTGAAGTTTGAAATTCCAACGTTTAAGTCTAAGCTGGCCAATCTAAGCTGCCAGCTTTGACTTTGTTTTGCAAGTGTACATTTTCAAATCAATTCCATGGCAGTAGCTTCACTAATTAATATGCCTATGATCTCTAATTTTTGAAATCATATTGTGAAATGAATTAGGCATAAATTAGGATTATATTTAACAAGAATTTCATTGGAATTGTGCAAAGCTTTCATGTAATTTAAGCTTTAATGTGCACTCAATTCTGATTCCCTGTTATAATTAAGTTCAATTTAAATTGCAGGAATGGCTCCTAGACAAAAAAAACAAAAGACTATAGATGCTTCTACTTCTGATTCTTAGACCAGAATCTGTTGTCCTCAGCAGTATGCTAAAGATCGAAAGAAGAAGCTAGTGAAGATGGATTTCCTGAACACCCAATATTTGGATTGGAGCTTACTGGATGAATATGGGATTACTGACAAGATTAGAGACATGATCCAAGATCCAGCTTGGATTAGATTATTTGCTTTCAGGGACTTAGCATATAAGAACTTGACTATTGAGTTCTTATCCACATTGAAGAATATCCCTGACAGAGCAAAATCCACATTCCAGTTTCAGGTGATGGGTGAGACCAAGGAAGTCAAGCTGAAACAGATGGGCAAGCTCCTGGGATTGTATGAGGAGGAGGAGGAAAATTTGAATTTGCCTAACAGTTGGCCTAAGGGAGAAGATCAGATGACTCAGGCTTACTGGTATCAGTTGGTTCCTCCTGAGAGAGCAAATGAGCCATTTGTTCCCTCCAAATCATTGGCCACTTCATTTGGTGCTGTTGAGCACAAGCTACTCCACCATATCCTTACACACACACTGAGCTGCAAGAAGACTAGTCACAGCAAGGTGACTACATTTGATATGTTCTATCTCTATAGCCTTATTAAAGGCTATAGAATAGATTTGGGGGTGGAGATAGCCAATTTTATATACAGGCAGGCTGATGATACCAGGACTAGACTCCTGTTTTGTGGTGGCTACATCACCAAATTGCTGAAGGGGATGGGTATTTTTGAAGCTTCTCAAGGGGATGAGATATTTGAAAGTAAAAAGATCTCATCAACACCATTCAAGGCTGGGGATTGCTTAAAAACCCCAGAGGAGTTCAGCCATCAGTCTTGGAGGAGATTAAGTTATAGGATATCTTTCCTGGTGATGTGCCTTTAGAGATCCCATCTTCATCTGCCTCCTCCTCCTGCAGGTACTTCTTCTGCATATGATATGGACTAGCTTAGGCTGGATGTTCAGGAGTTGAAGAAGCAAAGTCAGGAGCTCAGAGATAGACAGGAAAAGGAGAGGAAGAAAAACAAGAAGTTTAGAAAGACTATCTTTGAGGCATTGAAGACTGCTATCTGTTGCTTGAACCCAGAGACAGGGGTTGAGATGACATATGAGATATCACTGAGTCTAGGCATAGTTCAGCACACATAGATAGACTCAGTTCAGAGCACACCCATACATCCAGCCTGGGAGATACTCAGAGAAATAATCCTGAGCATACCAGCAGAGCCAGTCCAGGGCCAGAGAGCTAGAGATCCTGCTAGGTTTCATTTGTTCTTTATTGAGTTTTTATTTTTATATTGGCCTGTACATATATATATTGAGCACCCAAGTTCCTATAGGTAGACTCACTTGATCTGTGCTGATTATTTAGTTTTTAATATTGCTTTTTTTTTTCTTTTTTTTTTTCTTTTGTAGAGCTTACAGGGCTGAACAAACAATCTCTCCGCTTTGAATTTTGCTGCTTTGATTCACAAAATGGAAAATACATAGGTTTCTGTTTATGTTTCTTTCCTCTTTTGATCTATTATTTTGAAACAGTGAGGACACTGTTTAGTTGAAGTGTGGGGGAGGGATACATTGAATTGAATGAATTGAATAAGTTGCTTGATCTACTAGCTGTTTGGATTATGGATTATTTGACAAGTAATCACCCACCTTGTATTTTTGGTTTGAAAGAAAATTATGAGGAAATTTTGCCAAAATTTTTTTAAAAAATCTCTTAAGAATTGGAGATAGTACAAAGTAAAGACTGAAAGCAATGAAATTAACTTGTAAAAGTATCTTACTCACCTGCTATTGTGATTGGTTTACTAAATTAGAATTAAGTTGTAAAATCCTTTAGAAACAAGTTTACTTTATTTTTAACTTTGGAATTGGAAATTTAAGAGCTAGTCAAGTCCTTTTGTGAAAAATAAACAGGTTTACTTCTAGAAAATTTTAGCTTGTATATATTCTTTGAATTTTAACACTTAATGAAAAAGGTAAAAGAAACTTTTAAACTTAGTGATCCTTTATGAAAATAAGTCTTTGAGTTGTTATTGCATTCAAAAAGAAAGAAACAAGCATAGCCACTATTCCCCTGACTTAAAATTTGAGTTATGAGTATCTGAACTTGAATGTTAAAGTGAGGAAGAGTTCTTAGGGGTATTTTGAAACCTGGTCACTTAGGTGATGAGCCTGGGATGTGCCGACTCAATGAACTCACTATAACGAGAAGGGAAGAAAGGCAAAAGTTCAATTCATGAACTTTGAAAAGCAAAAAGATGGAGGCAAAAACCTCCCAAAAAGAAAATAAGTGCTTGAAAAAGAAAAGAAAAATGAATGCAAATATGCAAATAAAAGAAGACTTATAATAAAGAAGGAGAAAATCTAAGGAAAAAGTAGATACCACATGCTTTCATTTAGTATTACTTAGAATATATAATAAAAGCTAAAAGTCCAATGAAGTTAAAATGAGTATTTTTCCTTAGTGGATTGGGTATTTACTTTTTGAATAGAATATTCTTTTGTTAAATATTAAGATTAAAACTTGTTTTGTTTGGATTAACTTCTCAATTTTAATTATAGTACTCTAATTACAAGAAATTGGTATGGTTAGAGCAATAGATACAAGAAAAGCAAGTTAAAGAAATTGTGATTAAATTAGAAAAATTGTACTATCTATGAGAGATTTCATTAATTTTGTTCTTCATTATTTTGCTTGAGGACAAGCAAAAGTTCAAATGTGGAGGAATTGATAAGATCATATTATATACAACTTGTTAATGTTCAAAATAGCTAGAATGGATACTTGTTTTGGTTAAAATTCATTTTTCAGGTCTAATTTGGACAAAGAAATCAAAACAAGAAACTTTAGAGTGAAAATTGAAAAAATTCAAGGATACGCCGGCTTTTCTAAATTCAAAGCCGCCAGCGTTGAAACGGCTTACAAGATGCACTCGTTCAAGGCCGTTGCCTACACTGCCAGCTTTACAAGCCTCAACTCAACCAATTATACGCTGCCTGAAAGCCGCCAACGTAGAAGATGAATAGGCCAGTGTACAATGAAGGCCAGCAGCTCAGAATTGAAATGATGTCAGTGCAAAAGGAGTTACAACCTACACGGGATACTAAGTCACCGGCGTTGAGGCAGTGTAGATCAAAGATCAAAAGCGACAAGCATATAACACATGCTCGGTGACAAATGAAAAGACCACATTTGATGGATTATCTAAATCGGCATCAAAGCCGCCAGCTTTGGGACGGTTTTCCTTATAAATTGGTCCAACCTTTCATTTTTCATTATATATGCCGGCTAGATCTATATCTAAGCCGCCAGCGTAGAAGTGGCCTACACTTGTAACTGAAGATAAAAGCTGCCAGTGCATTGCTTGTGCAAGGAAGAAGAAGCCTTTACACCGTCTATAAGCCGCCAGCGTAGGATTTGTAACTGCCAGCGTACAAGTTGAAACTATAATTTTCCATTAATACTTTGCACAAAATTTTTCCTATAAATAGGGGATCTCCTTCCTCTAGTTGAACAAGCAGAAGAAACATAGGAAACACTTTAGTATACAAATAGTCTTAGCATTTCATAGAGAGTTGTGAGAGAATTGAGCTTTCAAGAAGTGTAATTGAAGATTGCGATATTTGAATTGGTGACATCTAATCTATTTCTTATGCAATTCATTTATCTGAATTATTTGTTCATCATGTTATCAATTGCATATTCTTATTTTATTATTGAATCAATTGTCATGACTAGCTAAACTTTTCTTTGTGGGAAGTGATGAAATCCTAATTTTGCTAAGATGATTCTTGAACTTATATTATAGGATTATTAGAATTATGGAATATTTGTATTGAATCCTAATTATCTATTTTATTTCTGATTGAAATTGAATTGATAAGAATTCTGATAATTTGGAAAAAGAATTAGGGTTCATAGGAATTCAAGAATTGAGATTGAACAACAAATGTGAAAGCATTAAAGTTTAATCTAGTTTAGAAATTGTTCCATGTAATTCATGCAATATTTTATTTTAATTTCTCACTAAGAAATTAGGAGAAGTTAATTTAAGATATTAGACAATTATAGAATTGGAAGATTTATAATTGTAAATTAGATTCCATTGATAATTTGTATAGCGGAAGCTAATAGATTATTTTATGGTTTACTAAAACTTGATAGTTTTAGGTCTTGACAATTTCTTACAAATATCCATAATACTAATTATTCATATAATATAACTTCAGCATGATTAGTAAAGATTAGGATGGATTCTGTTCCTTCCCACATTCATCTTATATAACTTCTCACAATCTCATTGCATTCATAGTAGATAGAATTAGTTAGTTGATTGACACATTTTGATTGCCTAAATATTAGTATAAACTAATATCAATCTAGTAATTAATTTAGTCCTTGTGGGAACGATACTCAACTCACTTCTATATTACTTGATCAAGACCCAGTACACTTGCTGGTAGTATCTGAATTTACATGCACATTTTACATCAGATCATGCACAGATGCCTCTGTTGATGCTTGTTGTTGTGGCGGTGTTGGTGCCGGTGCTGTTGCTGGTGCAATTTGAGGTACGGGTGCTTATGCTAGCATGTTTTGCCTAATCGCTTCTAATACGTGGGTCAGGTGTCCTAACGCAGCATGTAAGTCCATCTGAGGTGCAGTGGCTCCTTGTGCGGCAGGTTACTCGGCTTCAACATTCGGTTGGTTAGAGGCACTTTGCTCCTCTCTTCGTCTTCCTTTATTTCGGCTGTTTAAAACTTTCCTAAGTTAGGTTTTATTAATTTTGATAAGTTAATTAAATTTTTGTCGGAAATTGGTAGATGTAACAAAAACTTTAATATGCATAAAAGCTAACAAATTTAAATAAGGCAATTTCTAGGATTGAACTTAAAACAAGTCATAGAAATAAAATTCATATGAAAATAGAATTATCCAACAGGGTAAATCACAAAAGGAAACTACATAAAAAACAACAAACATTGTTCTGAAAACTAAAAGATAGACTGAGATTGCGGATCTAGTCTATGGTTACAAAATTTAGGTTGGACTTCCAAGGATATGCTCAATCTTCCTCCTTCCCTCCCTTCTTCATTTTTCAGGCGCATCTCCCGGATTGCTGCTGGACGATCTTGGGTTCAAACTCCTCATGATTTGTTTAAAATATTTCCTCCTTTTCCGTGCTCTGTGTAAACCCCGGTTTTTCAGGTAGCCAAGAAAACCCTAAACCAGAATAGCTCAAGGCTGGAGTGAGAACTAGGAACCCTAATTCCGGCTTTTCCTCGGTTTCCAATTAATAAACTTTTCTAAGAAAATTTACTTTTGATTATAATTCTTGAATATATTTCAAACTAAGAAAATATTTGATTTTAAGAAAATTTCGATTCCGGGTCATCCCGAGACCCATTATAGAAAAACGTGCCCCGGAACTAGAATTTCAAAATATTCTTATGAGTACTCATTTGAATCGAAATAAAATAAGGATTTCAAAAATAAATTTTTCATAATTTTCCGGTTTATGAAAAATACAGTTATAGCCTTTTTATTCGTATTTCATTACTACCGGAAATTAAATTGTCTTGTCAACTATTCATTACTATTCATAAAGTACCACCTACACTACCTAGTCTACCTATTTAGCCACCCTACAAGTCTAAGCCTTACCATCACTCACATCAAACCCATTCTTCCATAACTTTTTGTCCCTTCAACTTCAATTCACTTATGACTAATGATACAAATCAAATCAAAGTTAAATCAAGATGGAACAAGCAAGCCTTCCCCCCCCTTTTCCACTCCAAACCGGCGCCAAATTGGCCCCCCCATCCATGCTCCTTTTCAAAAATTTTCCACTTCTTTAAGCTAAATCCACTTCCTATATATTCTACTTTTTCTCTCTCTCTCTTCATTCCTTCTTTTCTCAACTTTTAGGAAGTGGAAAACTCTCAAAAGCTCTCTCATTTCCTCTCTTGGCCGAAACCTATCAAGCCCCACACACTCACATACAACTTCTCATTTTCTCTTCTTATCTTCCATCCATCTCAAGTAAGTAAGATCCACAACTTCCAACTCATGAAACTTTGTTATGGCTAAGTGATTTTTGGTTATCTCAACTCCATGTTCCCATGATCTTGTAGTAGGAACAATGAGATAACAACACAAAAATCCCGAACCATTACAAAGTAAATCTATCTTTTAAAGGAGTTTCCATACCAAAAGCTTTACTTTTATCCATCAAAAAGTCTTTTAAACAAAGGATCTTTTATAAAAATATGGTTTTTATGTTTTTAAAACTCATTTAAGCCTTTGATAAAGTAGATCCATCATCTTGTTACTCATGAGCATGTAGGCATTTATAGTTTCATTATATTTTGTTCATATGTGCATAAATATCTTTAACACTTTTGTCTTTAGTAAATGACTTTCTAGTGTATAGATCATATATAAATGGGTCCATGAAGTCAAAAAGAAAAGTACTTTACAAGAAAAAGACTTTTGAAAATTCGGATGACTTTGAAAACCAAGGTCAAAAACACTTTTAACAACTTCTAAACATGTATTTCATAAGAGAAATGAAGCCTATGGATAATAGATAATGTTTTATTTTTCATGAGTCTAAAGGAGTTTTTACTAAAGAAAATGTTGGAAACAAGAAATGAAGTCCATAGGAGTTTGAGTTAAAAGTTATGAAAACCAAATTCGTAATAATGGATGTAGGGTTAGAAAACACTATTTTCCAACTTCAAAAAGATATTTTCTTAAATAAATGAAGTCCTTAGGATATAGGTATAATAGATACTTAAAGTTTCAAGTATAAAATATAATTTTCCTAAAGGAATCAACTTGAAAATGAACTTTTGTAAATTCGGATTTTTGGAAACCCCATAGTAAAAGACCTACTTAAAAGTTTGTAAATGTAGATTTTATTAAAGAAATAAAGGCCTTAGGATATAACTAATATAAGGATCAAAATTTCTTTAAATAAAGTAGAGTTTTTCCAAAAGAAATCCATGTAAAATGTAGATGTGGTCAAATGTAGTAAACTCATTTACTAAATATTGAGAGGAAATGGTTTCTAAGGAAAGTTTGTTTTCTAAAATTCGTTAAATCTAAAAGTTATAAGAACATAGACTTCTTAAGGTTCACATCATGACATTCATGATAGGGAAAATCATTTCCATTGCATTTAGCATCATATTACACTTAGGAATCTCAAATGCATTCATGAAAACCGCATTTTTGGAATTGACAAACCCGCTGTACAGATCTGATCCCTCACTTCTGAGGCTTAGATATTTTCAAAACTTGATTTAAACTTCATATTTGGAAAGCTCTTTCGAAGTAGATAGGAATCGGTATATAATTTGCAAAATTCCGACTTAAAACGACCAAGTTATGGCCATTTTAAAACGGAACTTCGGAAATGACGCGAATTCCGATTTCATTAAGTTTTCTTAGAGTTTAGTGTCCTAAGTTGATAGAATACTTATTAGGGTAATTTCTTATATGAATAGGTGAACCCGTGGACGGTGACGAGTTACCTCCGGATTATTACTACTAGAAGACCGGAGTACCGATGGCGGAGTGAATTTTTCTTCCCAATTCATTTATTGTATGTGCTTGTAAAGTAGTGCACTAGAATGTAGGTCAATTGAATGGAATATGAATAATGGGGATTATTGGGAAATTATATGATTGTTGATGATATGAAAACAAATTAAGAATATCGAAACCGGGTGATAAACTTTGATTGTATAGTTAGCTATGATGGATTTCTGATAAATTGATTGATCGCCTAAGTAAATTGGCTTAATCAACTACCTGAGTAAATGATAAATTGACATGTGCATATCACAAGGGGATGGAGCATGAGCATTTGTAGGTTAGTCGTGAACCATAAACGACATCGATAATCGTAGGTTAGTCGTGAACCATAAACGACATCGAATAATCGTAGTTAGTCGTGAACCATAAACGACATCGAATAATCGTAGGTTAGTCGTGAACCATAAACGACATCGATAATCGTAGGTTAGCCGTGATCCATAAACGGGATATTGTCATACCGCAGGATTCGTTAATCTGCTAACCCGGGATGGAGGGCGCAATCCATCCACATATGATTTCCGTTGGTCATATGTATGTTGAACTCATGTGTTTGATGCATACACTTGCTTGATTAATAACTTGTTGAATTGTTGTGATATAAATGTTTTTGTGGGAGATTACACTCACTAAGCTAGTTAGCTTACGTCCCTACAGACCATTCCTTTTGCAGCTTACGCATTTATGGCTTAGGCGAAGAGACCCGGCTGAACAGGTACCGAAGCTAGGAGTTTTCCCTAGAAGTTATAATTTTTTGTATTAGACTTCCATAGAAAACTTCTAAGCTTAGATGACTGTAATGGACCGTTAAATATTCTTTTGCGGGGGAATGCCCCTTAGAATTATGTAATATTTATTTATGTTCATGAATTATATCCTATTGCCCATGCATGCCAAATTAAGGTTTTATCTCCATTCGGACTTGTACTCTATTGTGTAAAGGTACGCCTTACATCTATATGAGACTCTCGAAAGACTAAGGTGGTAATTCGGGAATCTTATATGGCATGTGGCGGACTGTTACGTTTAGGGTACCCTATGGGGCGTGACACTCTCTCTCTTGTTCTTTCATGGATATCAATCAGTTCTTCCTCTGTCATCTCTGGTACTATTTCATCGATGGTCTTCCAAGTGACAGCTCCTTCCGTCTCCATACTGTCGTTCTCGTTGGTTGGAGCATGTCCGTATCCACTGTTGAGTCTGTTCCTTGCTCTCCTCGAGCCTGTCGTCCTTCTAGATAGCGGATGATACTTGCCTCATCACCATTCCAAAGTTCCTCTACTCCCACAGTGGTCTGATCCCTTGCCTCTTGCTCTGGCCTTTCCTCTTGGTTTTCCTTTGGGTTCTCATCGGGTTCATCTTCTGAACTATCACTCACTCCTTACATTGGTTCGTCTCTTATCACCGATCCATCCACTCGTAGACGTAGGGCCTTGTTCCTCCTCAGTTAGATTCCTGTGAAGGCAGGCAGCTCCGTAGATACTTGGGTTGGGGGTCGTAGCACCACCTAATACACTCCATGCCAGTGGAAAATATCGTTGATGTCCGCCTTCATCCATTCGAGATGGTCCATTAGGTTATCATGTGCGTAAACGTACACTGGGTCCGATTCTCGTCCAGGTTCCAAAGTCAGGTGAAGTGCGGCCTCCATCTTCTCTAAGGACGAATGTGGCTTCTTTCAGCATGGGCCTATCCTCGGCGATGGCAGCGATACGTTCCACAGCGTATATCATTTCCAACTCTATCATCCTCTTTCCTATATCACAATTGTGGATGGTCTGTACCACTTGTTTCCACTGTGTGAGCATCATTCCTCTTTTCCAAATTAAGAGCATTTCTCTAACAGTCTTAAGTTGTGCTGCTAGGGCAAACTCCTCGCATAAAACCCTAAGTCTCAAAGGGTAGTCCTCCGGGTTTTCAAAAGGTCCTTTCCAGAAATTCTTTGCTTGAAGACGGGCGTCATCTATGGTTATCTATGCAAGAGAGAGAGGAATCAGAAAGCTTATTCTACCCATTCTATCTCATCTAAGTCTTTCTTATTTCTATTCTAATTCAATTCTTCTTAAGTCCAATTCTATAATTATGACTCCTAGGTTCTTAACCATGCTCAGATACCAACTTAAATTGTCACGTCCCAAAGGGTACCCTAAACTTAACAATTCGCCACACTCAATATTAAAGCTTAAGTATGACAACCTTAGCCATTCCCAAAAGCTTTGATATCAAGTATAAGGCGTGCTCTCACAAGTTTAGAGGACCATACCCGGGATTATGAAGCTTAATAAGATATAATAATATGTTGAAGAAAAGAAGACTCATAATATTCATTCACTTTTAACAATGATCTTACACACTTAGGGGTATTTCCCTTATTCACATATCTATTACAAGAATATTGTACATCTTATCCAACACTAAACTTCATCTAGAATTTCTTTATCCAAAAAGAAATTTACCTGACTGCAGGGTCCTCGTGGCCTCAATCACAGGTAGGGAAACTGCAAAAGATATCTATAGGGGTATAAGCTAATAGGCTTAGTGAGAACTACTTCCATAAATAACTTCTTGTAACAAGCTTTCAAACAAGTTATTTAAATAATCAAATAGGATGCAACATACACGTGAGCAAACAAAGCATATAGTTTTCCGGGAACTATATGTTGAATGAATTTGCGCCCTCCATTCGGGGTTTGGTAATACATAACCTCAAAACAAGTAGTTTTAGTTAAAAAGTTTTATGCTTACGACCAATATCGCCAAGCATACCCAGTCTACTTGAATTGACCTTGCTTTTGGATTTTCCGCCAAGCATTTCCTTAACGCCGCCAAGCAATCGCTTTCGGATACTCCGTCAAGTGTTGCTTTCAACATGAGCTTACTATCCTTCTCACCCAAGGATAATAACCCAAATGCAATATGACTCATTCCATGGTATGTATGAATCCGTTTATTTATGATATCATAACATGATTATTATTGAATTTAAGGTGATCAAGGAATTTCATACAAATCAAGTGTTATACTAAAACAAACATTTAAATCAATTCCGGCCTCGATATTCTTAGGATTCTTTTAAAGAATTATTTCACATACATATCCATTTGTCTTTTTCTAATTCTAATGCAACTAATTTACAAGCACAACAAGTATAGCATTTAAGGAAATAAACTCACGATGCCATATCAACTATTCTTCTATACGGATGAGTCGTTCACACACTCCACTCAATCGAAATAATCTTCCGGATATAGGTATCCTCCCTCGGAGTCACTTAGTCAAAGAAAATACCCGCAGTGAGCATTTCTTGATGATTTTCTTGAAATTTGACAAAACAATGTCATGAGAACGCTAAAGTTTGTATAAGGAAGAGTTCCAATTTAAAATGGCCATAACTTGGTCATTTTAACTCGGAATCGCGCATATAATATACCAATTTCTACCTACTCGAAAAGATCTATCCATTTCTAAAACTATTTTTGTCAAACTAAACCATTTAAGCCCTGAAAAAGTGGCAACGAAATTCACCATGAATTTTCTAACTCAAAAACAACTTTGGTTCAACCATTCAAAATTTGCTTGATAAATACTATATAGTTGAAAAATTCTCTTTTTATAGCTACATAGCTCATATTTAAGCATGCTCAAGTGTTTTGTTGTCCAATCATATTTCTTGAGTAAAATAATGTTGGGTTGAAGTTTTAGAAAAATATAGTTTGCAAGAATTTATTTTGTAAATCTCTTGAAATGAATATTTTGTTTCTTTTGTTTTCTAAAAATGCTTTATGTTTGTTTTATTATTTTTCCCAAGTAACTTTTTGAAAATAAATTTTCTACTTTCTAAGTTCTCTATATTAGTACTACTTTTCCTATTTATTTTTCTATACAATTTTCTTTGCCTATTTGTTTGTAAAGATCTTTATTGGAAAGTTCCTTATCCTTTCATTTTGTTATCTTTTTCATAAAAATTATTCTTGTACCAAACATTATTTTCTTTTGAAAAACAAAGTGGAATAATAAAGGATTTAAGAAGCTTTTCGTAACAAAAGCAGTTTCTAAAATTTGTAGTGGGTTCTTTTCGTAACGAAATAAACCTATGTTTGTCAAATCATAGGTTTTATACTTTTCATAAATTTATTCCTAAGTGATAAAATCTCCTTTTTTGTCAATTATTTTTAGAACTTGAAATTTTGGATAATAATCTAAATGAACATGATTTATGAGAAATAATAGCAAACAAAAATAACATAAATAATAAAGTCAAGCATTGGGAGTCTTAACTTATTCAAGGCTCCCGGGACTAACAAATGAACTAGTCCCAAAATAAGAATAAAATGAAAGAAAGAAAAAATTTGTTTTGACTTGATGAGGACAAGTCTAAGACTAGAGACTAGTCTTAAAATAATAAGGAATAAATAAATAAATTGTAACGGAGTTAATAAATAAATTGCAATGGAATAATAAATGAATTGCATTGCATAAAAATAAATAAATTGCAAGTGAGCTTATATGCTCTAAAGAATATGTATGTATAATATATATATAAATAATAATACTTAGACATAATAACAATAATATGAACAAAAATAACAACATAAACATAAAGAGATTTTCATGAACAAGAACGATATATGAACATAATGTAGCTTCCATAACATTTAGTCTTTGGAAACTCACACTATGGTCATATAAAGTTACATGACATGAGAAGAAGAAGAAGAAAATAATAGGAGATGGTTACCTAAAGAAGACTTTGGTAGTGTTATGTGGTTATAGGTTTTTGTTGTAGGTAGAAGTTGTTTTGGAATTGTTTTGAGAGAGTTTTGGGAGGATATTTTGAGAGAGTTTTGAGAAGAGAGATTTTGAGAGAGTTTTAGTGAGAAATTTGTGGGTAGTAATTGTGTGAAAGAAGTGAAAGAGGAGGAGGGTATTTATAGGAAATTGTGGAGTGATTTTGTATGATTAAAATAAAAGAAATTGAAATAAATTGAGGA
Source organism: Combretum micranthum (assembly GCA_024138025.1). Classification (NCBI taxonomy): domain Eukaryota; kingdom Viridiplantae; phylum Streptophyta; class Magnoliopsida; order Myrtales; family Combretaceae; genus Combretum; species Combretum micranthum. The sequence goes on from JAMXBD010001303.1 coordinate 284,775, forward strand.
GAGAGGGGGCATTGGGGTGTCGGCCATACACAATGGAGGGGAGGGGGAGAGACTTTTTTTTGTGTTTTTGTGGATTAAAAGAAGTAATAAGTGAAGTAGATGTGAAATAAAGTTATAGGAAAGGTAAAAAGTAAATGTTATAGGTTATAGTGTTTGTAAGTGTAGGTGTAAAAAAAAGTAGAGATAAAAGAATAGTGTAAAATAGTAATGAATAGTATAATGTAAAGTAGATATGACTAATAAAGTACCGGTAGTAAGAGAATACGCGTATAATTGTGATATATGTTATTTTTACTTGCCGAAAAATTTTGAAATTGATATTTTTGAAAATCTTATATTTTTATGAGTTTAACGGTATATTCGGAATATTTTTACTATTCCGGGCTCTAAGACACGTTTTTCAAGAACTATATCCGATCGGGTTCAAAACGGGTTGCGTTTTACTAATCTGATCTTTTTTATGCTACCTTAGATAATTACGCACTATTCTATATTCTAAAATCCTACTTACTCTCACCGAGTTTCTTATTCGGGATTGCCGGACTTAAGCTATTACGTCTAACTAGGGTTTTGTTAACCTTTAGAGTTCCGGTTGACTTCTGGTTCAGGGTTTTAGGCTAAACCGATTCCGAAAATTTGGGTGTTTACACCTACCATAATAAAACATGTAATGACAAGATCATACATGTGTGGTTCCACTAAAATCCTCATGAGCTTTATGCTAGAGATGTGAAAACACTTAAGCATGAGATTCTTGCCATCACAATGTTGTAGATCTTGATATTTAAGTTGCTTTACTATTATTTTTCTATATTATTGTTTTATGTTATTATTATTGATATTTTGTGTATGCATTCATCTATTAACCTCATCTACATAATGTTGATGTTGCATTTGCATTCATGACTTGCATGATGTACTAGATCTAGTTGTTTTGAGTACATAAATGCCATAGATTTTTGTCTTATGTACATAAAAGACTTGTAGTAGCATAATAATAATGAGAACATGTTAAAAATTTCAAGATCTATCTTTGTTTCAACAAATATTGATTTTTGGAAATTCAGATGGAAAAAGAACCCTATTTAGAAAACCTATTTAGAAAACCTATTTTCCAACTCCAAAATAAATTTGTTACATTAAATATGAAGACCTTAGGGAATAGGTATCATAAAGGAATGATTTTGATAAGTTAAGCTTAGTTTCACTAAGAGAAATTTTCAAAATAAGAAAAAGGTTATAAAAGATAAGTTAGAACTTGATTCAACCCCAACAAAAACTTGAAATTCGTAAGTAGGGTGAAATGCCAAGTAAACACCTATTTTCAACCCTAAAACAAGAGTTTTATAAAAGAAATAGAAGCCTTAGGGAGTAGGTTCGATTATGGTTTATGTCACGTCCCAAAGTGTGCCCTACACGTGACAGTCCGCCACACTCAACATTTAAACTCAAGTAAGGCAACCTTAGTCTTTCCATGAGTTTGAACATCAGGTGTAAGGCTTGCTCTCAGCATTTATAGACCATACTTTGCTTCGTAGTAGCTTAAGGAGACATATATAGCAGCAAGAACGTAAATCATGACCGTCTTACAGAGAATTATTCTATTATATGAACTAGGGGCATACCCCCGATAACAATGCTAAGAATTTCCAAGCTCACAATGTTCCTTGTATTATCCTTCGGACACTGGTTCTGGCAAACTGGATTAGAAATCCATTTCTACTTTTAGGTCCCCGCCTTAACAAAAGCTCCTCAACCTCTAAGAGTTGTACCTGATGTCCCCGAGTCCTCGGAGATAGCCAAAGGTTTATACTGCAACAGGAAACTATTGGGGTATAAGCTACACTAGCTTAGTGAGTGAAAACTTCCGAATCACAATTAATACAAACATTCAAGCAAGTAATTAATCAACCAAGTGAAATGCATCAAACGAGTGAGTTCAACAAACATATGACTAGCCGGAAATCATATGTGGATGGACTTGCGCCCTCCATCCCGGGTAAGCCGATTTACGAATCCTGCGGTACGACGTCGTTTAAGCTCACGGTCAACTGAACAACATTTCGTTTTATGGATCACCATTAACCAACATATATTCGTTTTATGGATCACGATTAACCAACATATATTCGTTTTATGGGTCACGAAAAACCAACAAATCCTAATGCTCCATCCCCATCGTGATATGAATGAGTTCAATTATAATTGAGGTCCAATAATAGATTAATCCAATTCCTTTAGGTAGCCACGCAATGTTCGTAGACAGTCCATTCTAACTCATCTCTACACAAACAATAACTTATCACCCGGTTTGATATTCCTTAAGTTCAATTTCGCATATCAACAACAGACAATCATAATCCCTAACTAACCCCATCATACATAATCATTCTTTTTATCTTTACCTAGCAACTAGTGCGGCTATCATTACAATCACAAGCAATAATTGAAATCGGAAGAGGAACTCACTCAGCCATGGTACGCCGGTCTCTTAATAACGGTAGTTAGGTGATAGGGTATCTTCGTGCTCAGGATCACCTATCAAATAAGAATAGCCTAATAAGAATCTCATCATTAAACTAATTCAAACTATGTATCTAAACTACACAAAATCGGAATTCTCGCTATTTGTGGGAGCTCCGACTTAAAATGGCCATAACTTGGTCATTTTAACTCGAAATTTCGCAAATTTTATATCGATCTCTATCTACTTCGAAAGATCTATCTATTTCTAGTATTATTTTCAAGTTTTGAAAACATTAAGGTCATGGAACAGTGGGATCAGTTCTGTTCTGTAACTTTTCCAATTCCGGAAAAATTGTTTCGTATTTGATAAAAATGTTCCTAGTTGATGATTCATGTATAGTTGGTATATGAATGAATTCCTAATATGAATATCATGTAATGAGCTTAATGTATGCATGGTTTTGATGATCTTTGATTGTGAACTCTTATGAACTTCTAATTATTAAAAATTTTATGATGATCACTTATACAAAGCTATTCTTTCCAACCTTGCATGTCCTAGGGTTTTTATGATTTTATTCTTGGAATTTACTTGTTATCTAAATAAAAATGAGTTCTCAATGTCTTACTAATTATAAACTTCATTTATGCATAGAAATTCACATTTTCATTTGGCAAATATGTTTTTGAACATGCCCTTCACAAAAATCCGAATTTTGAAAATTCCATTTTCTTGCATTTTCTTTATGAGAAAACTTGCTTAATGCATCAAAATTGAAGCTTCATTATATGTTGTCTAAGGACTCCATTTGACTCATAAAACATGCCATCTAAACTTGGATACTAAGTGTTCATGTAGGCATCATCCTAAAATACGAATTTGACTTCTAATCACTATCTCAATATTTTTCATTCTAACTCCACTACTTGTTTTACATTTTTCTCATGCCTAAACTCATCTAAACTTATGAAAATCATTCCTTAAGGGCATCTATTACATATACCTTCCATTTTTTATGCAAAACATGAGTTTTAAAGTGGTTTAGGTGGTGTTTAAGGTAGGGTTCCAAAATCATCCGAATTTTCAACTAAGTATTTCTAACCAAATATTTTCCTTTTCAAGTTTCTTGTCTTCTATACATGTAGATCTACCGTCTAACCTATCTATACATAAACAAGGCTACATTTTTTATGATTATCAATACATGAAAATCAAAACAACCATATGAACATGAATGTAGATGAAGATGTGAATATCTAAACACTAGATCTACTAAATATAATGCATGAATCATGAGTTTCATGGCATGAACATAAATGTCTATACAAGATTCCTACTTTACATGCATGAACAAGGTGATATCCCAACAAAAACTCCTTTAAACTCTAGATCCACTTCTTGTGATGGCTTGATATTCTTGTATAAGTGTTTTCATGTCCCTAACATATGCTCATTGGGATTAAATGTGAAAAACACACATGAATAGCTTTGCCATTACAAGAAAAGATAGGAAAAGGTTTAAAATCATCACCTAAAGAAGGATTTGAAGATGAAATGAAGAGAAAATGAGTTTGTGTGTGTGAGTGTGAGGGGAGGAGAGGTCATGGCACTACAAGGAGAATGGAGAGAGTTTTTCTTCTTTTGTGATTTTTGAAAGAGTGAAAAATGAGAAGAGAGAGAGAGAGAATAAGCTTATATATTGAGTGCATTAGGGTTTAGTTGAATAAAAAGGAGTAAAAATAAAACAAAATGAGAGAAATTGGGGGGAAGGGCGCCGGCCAAGGAGGGGTGGGGTGAGTGTGTGTGTGTTGAAATTTGACAACTTTGAAATTTGTGTAATAAAATGTAATAAAAGTGATAATTTAATAGGAGACAAAAATTTCTTGGAAAAGAAAATATAATTGAGTAGTTGTAAGGATGTAAGAATAGGGTATGGGTAGTGTGTAGTGTAGGTTGTACTTGTGAATAGTAGACAAGACACATACTTTACCGGTTGTAACGAAAACACGGGAAAAGGCTATAACTGTAATTTTTATAGCCCGGAAAATTATCAAATTGATATTTTTGAAATCCTTATAAAATTACAGTTCTAATAAATATTCCGAAACATTTTTCTGAGTTCGTGGTCCCGGGGCACGCTTTTCGATAATTGAGCTCGGGAAGGCCCGGAATTGAAAAATTCTCGAATTTGAAACTTTCAAAGGTCTAAAATATACTTTAGAATAATAATGCATATTCATTTACTTTATAAAACTTCTTTTGTTATGAAATCGAAGGAAGCCGGATCTAGGGTTTCTAAGCTCCTCTCACTAAGCTTGCACCAGACCGATATAGGGTTTCGTTCTCCGGTTTCCAAACTTTGTCCGATCACTATCCGGTCACTAGGAGAACTAGGGTATACATTATAAGAATAATAATAATAATACTAACAATTTAGGTAACTAATAATATTAAATCGTACTGGAAGACTCACTAATTACCGGTAGTAATGAAATACAAATAGATTTGCAAAATCAGATAAATCTAGCTAATTGAAAATTTGTAAAACTAATAACTTAGAGATCCTATAGAAATATGAGTCTAACGGCATTAATAACATATTTTTAACATTTGAATCCCAGGGCGCTTTTCGAAACTGGCACCTAATCGGATTGGAATAGGTCGGAAATTCGTTGATCTCATCTTTTCAGAGTATCCTAGACTTAATACGAACTGATTACACCTTTTCCTCTTATTCCAACTCCTTGGTTTAGGAATACGAGATTGCCGGATCTAGGTTACGGAGTTTCTTGGGAGTTTTGGGGACTTAGGTTTCCCGGTTGACCTTTCGGTTTACACCATTGCCAATATAAAACAGATATTTTGTACTTATATGACTTATCTGATTGGTGAGATTTAATTTAAGGTCGATTTTCATAAGTATTTAATATCTCACAACGTTCTCGGGATTCTTTTGGATTGAGTTTTATTCCCGAAGGTTAATCTATTCACTTCTTAACAATTTGTTTTAGGGCTCTATTATATCCGAATTTATAAGTTGGAGTTAAATATAAAATTTGTCGTACGTAGAGGTTTTAGAATGGAAGTATATTAGGTTGCTATTTGGTTCTGAGGTTCCTTATTTTTCTCACGATTTAGAAATTTCTAGATTCGTTCGGAATTTGGGACTTGTTGAAGTTCGGTTTTAATTCAAAGTGACTTTCAGGGTCTTATTTCCAAAGTTCATCTTTAGAATTATTTACTGAAATTTTTCAGGGCTTACAGTTTTATTTTTAGAAATATTAAATGAGTTTTACACAAGAAACAATCTCAAACAAAAATTTCAAATTCGGATCTAAAAATGAACCCCACATAAACACCTATTTCCAAATACCAAAATGAGGATTTTAATAGAAAAATAGAAGCCTTAGAGTATATAGGTAGTAAAGACTTAATTTTGACAATAATAAATGGATTTTATCAACGTATATTTCTAAAACAAAGGAAAAGTTTCAAAACATAGATAAAAAAATGTTTGCATTCCTTAAAATTTTGTAAAATTCGTAACTAGGTAAAACCCCTATTTAAGCATCTATTTTCCAACTCTAAAATGAAGAATTTTATTAAAATAATGAAAGTGTTAGGCATATAGGTCATTAAGGTTGTATTTTAATAAAAACAAGTGTGAATTTACATGAAATAAAACTAGTTTTCTTAAGTCAAGTATTTAAAAAAAAAAAAAAAAAGCTTTTGCAAAGCAAAAGTTTTTTAAAAGAATTCTTGTAATCAAATATCATTAAGGATATACATATAGATAGCTCATATCATGGAATTCATGATAATAACTTGTAGATATTGCATGTACATATAATATACTTGGTAGAAACAAAGCTTAAGAAAATAGTACCTTTCAAATCCCATAAAACATTGTCTAAGTACATAAGGAAATAGATTGATCAAAACCCATGAACCATACATGATATTGAGTTATATATGTATATAAAAGAGTCTTTCGAGATATAATGATAGCTAAGTATCTATCAAAGTTTTTGAATGATGCTTGGAGTGAAATTTGAATTTGATTTGTGGGGTAGGATTCTCATATAACATTCTGTACCCTACTGTTCATCAACCAAATGACCTTGTTCGATAAAAATAACTTTAGAAATAGATAGCTTTCATCGAATAGGTAGAAATCGTATATAATATATGAAATTCCAAGTTAAAATGACCAAGTTATAGCCATTTTAAATTGGAATTTTCTCTTAGGCGAACTTTGACGAACTTGTTAGAATAGAATTTATAAGTTTCATTTAAACCTCATAGAAACACTCATTGGAGGTATTTCTTTTGTTAGGAGACTTGGGAGATGGATTAGACATTCCCGAGGATTATTACGATTAAGAGGAATTTTGCTCCATGGAAAAGTGAGTTCACTATCTTTAAATTATATGCTTGTGATTGTACTTGTAATATTAGTGGCATTAGAATTAGAGCAAGATAAAAATTTGACTGTGTGTATATGAGTTCTACTTGGGTGAATTGATGATAAGAATATCGAAATGGGAATTGTTATAAATATGTGTTGATTTAGTATAGAATTGAAGTGTCTAAAATCTCTATGATTACCTATAATTCACTTAAATAATATGCCATGACCATATAACTAAATTGTCCTTGCATAACATATATTGATTCACATTACATTTGTTGTTGTACCTTTGTGCGAAAAAGGCATAATAGCTAGGCAACGGGAAGGCCTGAAAACTCTGATTATAGGCGCTAGGTCGCCTAAATTAAAATGGAAGTGAAGTAGGTACTTGAATCAATTACATAATTAACGAGTGGGTGAGTACCTAAAACAACCACTAAATAAATGAGGGAAGAATTGAAATCTATGGTCGTATGGGCGTAAAACACCTAATCCTGAATGAAGGGCGTAAATCTATTTAACATAAGACTCTCGGAAAGTCTTATGTATTGTATGCTCACGTGCTTTTGCATTTCATATGATTGTTTAATATAACTTGCTTGCCCTATTGTTTGATTGAGTATTTAATTTGGAAATGAAATTCAATAAGCCCGCAAGCTTATACCCTTATAGCTTCCTATCGCAGTACGATTATCTATAGCTATCCCCAAGGAGACATTTCTCTCAGGTACAGCTTTCGGAATTTAATGAGCTTTTTGAAGAAGTTGAGACCTAGATAATAGGCATAGTCTTCTAGTTTAATATAACTTGCTTGCCCTATTGTTTGATTGAGTATTTAATTTGGAAATGAAATTCAATAAGCCCGCAAGCTTATACCCTTATAGCTTCCTATCGCAGTACGATTATCTATAGCTATCCCCAAGGAGACATTTCTCTCAGGTACAGCTTTCGGAATTTAATGAGCTTTTTGAAGAAGTTGAGACCTAGATAATAGGCATAGTCTTCTAGTTAAATCTCCTTAATTATATATATATATATATATATGTATGTATGTTGTTGTAAGAGACTTTTGTGGACCTTAAAAACTCTTAATATTTTTTACGGGGGTATGCCTCTTAGATCTTTGTAATATATTAATCTTGGTCATAACTGTTATGATTTATATTATTATTACTATGTATGTCTTCTTAAGCTATTTCGATTCAAAGTAAAGCCCCCTACATGGTGAACGTAAGCTTTACACCCGGTGTCTAAATCATGGGATGACTAAAGTTGTCATACTTGAGTTTAGATATCGAGTGCGGCAGATTGTCTCATTTAGAGTACCATTTAGGGCGTGACATAGGATCCCTAAAGGCCCAATAAATCTAAATAATAAATTTAATTTTCGAATTCTATGGGCTTAATCCAAATAATCTAAGCCAAAATATTTCAATTAGACCTAACTCAATTACAAACCGAAGGCCTACGACATAAAACCTTACATTAATTGATTAACCAATATAACTTGAATCCTTAGTTTGTATACTCAATACTTATACAAATTAACCTTTCTTGATAGATATTCAATCAACTTATTGTCTTACTTGTGATCCTCTACCGTCTACTGTTTCGATATCAGGTATGCAGTGACTTGTGTAAGCCCCGGAAAATTTTAGTAAATAATTTCAAAATGAACTTCGAAAATAAACCTTAAAAATCACTCCAAATTAAAACCGAATTTCGATAAATCCTAAATTACGAACGAATCCAAAAATTTCTCAATCTTGAGAAAATCTAAAATAAAATAAGGACTACAAAAGTCCTTAAGTCCAAAAACCATTACGTAAGATAAACTTCTTACCTAATCTACAATTCATAAAAATCGGGATAAAAATAAAACATAGTGATAATTTGCTAAAAAGCAAGTTAATCCATAACATGACAATTTGAAGGATCAGGAAATCACCAAAGGCCAATTCCATAATTAGGCTTTGGCACGATTAAGAAAACTTCATCTGCCAATAATAAAATATAGACTTTGGAAATTCCCCAAACGACCAGACTAATAATCCTAAGAGACGGAAATCACAATAAAGCCCTAACGATCAAATCAAACCCCAAGAATCATAGAACGAGTTAGAAATTAAAATCTCGTAATCTTAAGAAGGAAGAATTCAAGAAACAAAATAACAAATTAGATAATCCTTAAAGTTAACCAATTGTTCATAAAACCTTAAATCGAAGCAAAAATAAATTCGAAAACAAAACACTATGAAGATCCTTTTTCAAAAAACAAATTATAAGAATCAAGATTTCCCCAAAATCATTCCAAAAATCGATAATTGACTCAAACTCAAGAAAATCATATCTGGTAACCATTACCGATATAACTCCGAATATAATAATTCAATTCAAGATTTCCGAAAGCAATAAGAGATATTAAAGCTTATAAAAATAAAATTTAAAATAAATTTCTCAAACTACATACGTTGTATAAACAGAAAATCTCAGTTTCCAATTGGCAAATCTAAACCGGAAAATCATCCGGAAACCCTAACCGGAATACAATAGCTTAAGTCCGGCAATCTAGCGCCCTTAACTCTAGAGGCCGAAAGATAGTTTAAATAAGTAGAATAGCTCGTAGTAATATAAGTTTGTTCAAATATCAGATTGGTAAATTTTTGACCTATCTCGAACCCGTTCGGATACAGACTTCGAAAAGCGTGTCCCGGGACTCGAGATATCAAAAATATACCATTAGTACCGTTAGACTCGTAATTTCGAGATTTCTAAATATATCAGTTATATAATTTTTCGGGTTATAAAAGTTACAGTTATAACCTTTTTATCGTATTTTCATTTCGAGTAATTGATTATTCTTTTGCACTATTCATTTTATTTCATTACACAATTTTATTATTATTATTATTATTATTTTTATACCCTGGGTTTCCTAGTAATCAAGTAAACTTCGGAAACCGGAAAATGAAACCCTAAATCAGTTTAGTTCAAAGCTTTGTGAGAAAGACCTAGAACCCTAATTCCGGCTTTTCCTCGATTTCCAAATAAGAAACTTTTATAAGCAAAATTAATTTTGAATATAGTTCTTGATTATATTTCAAACCAAGAAAAGATCAGATTTAAGAAAATTTCAATTCCGGGTCATCCCGAGACCCATTATAGAAAAGCGTGCCCCGGAACTAGAATTTCAAAAATTTCTTTATGAATACTCATTTGAATCGAAATAAAATAAGGATTTCAAAAATATATTTTTCATAATTTTCCGGCTTACGAAAAATACAGTTATAGCCTTTTTATTCGTATTTCCTTACTACCGGAAAATCAAATTGTCTTGTCAACTATTCACTACTATTCAAAAAGTACACCTACTACTACTATTAGCCACCCTACAAGTCTAAGCCTTACCATCACTCAATCAAACCCATTCTTCCATAACTTTTGTCCCTTAACTTCTCTTACACTCTTAACAATTTCACATCAAGTTAAATCAATCAAAACAAAGTCAAATCAAACTTTTTCTTTCCCCCCTCATGAATAGTGATGGACGAAATTGCCCCCCTTCAATGCTCCATTTGAATTTTCTTTTACTTCTTTAACCTAAATCCACTCCATATATAAGCTATCTTTTCTCTCTCTCTCCTCATTCTTTCACTTTCCAAAGTTTCACAAAGTGAAAAACTCTCAAAAAGCTCTCTTTTCTCTCCCCATTTCCCTCTCTTGGCCGAAACTTTAAGGCTCCCCCACATCACACACAACTTCCATTCTTTCTTCATCTTCCATTTACCTTCAAGTAAGTAAAGTTCCATTACTTCCAACTCATGAAACTTTGTTATGGCTAAGTGATTTTTGGTTGTCTCAACTCCATGTTCCCATGATCTTGTAGTAGGAACAATGAGATAACAATACAAAAATCCCGAACCATTTCAAAGTAGATCTATCTTTTAAAGGAGTTTCTATACCAAAAGCTTTACTTTTATCCATCAAAAAGTCTTTTAAACAAAGGATCTTTTATAAAAATATGGTTTTTATGTTTTCAAAACTCATTTAACATTTGATAAAGTAGATCCATCATATTACTACTCATGATCATGTAGGCATTTAAGGTTTCATTTCTATTTTGTGTTTATGTGCATTAATAGTCTTTAATGCTTTTGTCTTTAGTAAATCACCTTCCTAGTATGTAGATCTATGGTTAGATAAGTTAATAAAGTCAAAAAGGAAAACACTTTTCAAAATATGAACTTGTGTAAATTCGGATCACTTTGAAAACCTAGGTCAAAAACACTTTTATCAACTTCTAAACATGTATTTTACAAGAGAAATGAAGCCTATGGGTAATAGATAATGTTTGGTAGTATTTTTCATGAGTCTAAATGAGATTCTAAAGAAAATGTTGGAAACAAGAAATGAAGTCCAATAGAAGTTTTGAACTAAAAGTCATATAGATGAAATTCGTAATAATGGATGTAGGGTTAGAAAACACTATTTTTCCAACTTCAAAAATGGTATTTTCTTAAATAAATGAAGTCCTTAGGATATAGGTATAATAAATACTTAAAGTTTTGAGTATAAAATATTTTTCTCAAAGGAATCAACTTGAAATGGAATTTTCTAAATTCGGATTTTTGGAAACCCCATAGAAAAAGACCCACTTAAAAGTTTATAAATGAAGATTTTATTTAAGAAATAAAGGCCTTAGGATATAACTAATATAAGGGTCAAAATTCTTTAAAAAAGTGGAGTTTTTCTAAAGAAAATCCTTGTAAAATGTAGATGTGGTCAAGTGTAGTAAATTCACTTACTAAACTTTGGTATGAAATGGTTTCTAAGAAAAGTTTATTTTCAAATTCTTTAAACTAAAAAGTTATAAGAACATAGACTCATTGAGTTCATATCATGACATTCATGATAGGGAAAATCATTACCATTGCATTTAGTTTCATTTTACACTTAGGAATCTCAAGTGCATTCATGAAAACCGCATTTTCGGAATTTTGTTACCGCTGTACAGATCTGATCCATCGTTTCCGAGGCTTAGATATTTTCAAAACTTGATTTAAACTTCGTATTTAGAAAGCTCTTCCGAAGTAGATAGAAATCGATATAAAATTTGCGAGATTCCGAGTTAAAATGACCAAGTTATGGCCGTTTTAAGTTGGAATTCCCGCTTAGGACGCGAATTACGAATTTGATAAGTTCGTATGAAGTCGTTGGATTAGTTTGAGTTGAAATACTGATTAGAGTATTTCTTCCTTTTTAGGTTATCCCGAGTTCGACGATTCCCTACCACCGGACTATTATTACTAGAAGACCGGTGATCCAATGGCTGAGTGAGTTTTCTCCTTGTTTTGTTACCTTGATTGTGCTTGTAATTAGTCGCATTAGAATTTTAGGAACAAGATAAAAATCGATGTGAATGGGGATGGGATATATGATGAGACTGTGATGAATGTATGCCAAGGAATACTAAAGCATATCGAAACCACGATTTGATTGGATAACTGCATGATTCATATTATTTATGTGTATGATATTGCCTGGTCACTCTAAAGAATGTATAAATATTTTGACCTAAGCAAAAAGTAAATTGATCATGCATCGCATCGGACATATTGCATTTGGTAGCGTGCTACTCCTACGCAGGTCGATCGGTATGGTCCGTTGATTGCCTCGTTTGAATAACGAGCCCGGTGCCAGAGCTCATTCTCGGGTACTAAGGCGCATGTGGATGCATCCTTGGATGAGCCTAGCCGAGTCGAGTGCTAAGAGCCGAGGGCTTGGGGACTAGCAGCGGTCGTGTAGACTCAATACCATTCCTAACCCAAGATACGGAGGGCGTAAATCCGTTCTGTGTGTGGGTTCCGGTTACCCATGCATAATTGCTTGCTCACGTGTTTGTTCATGCATAGCATATGATTGATTAATAACTTGTTTGTTATGGTACGGAATTAAGGGAATTCTCACTAAGCTAGTGTAGCTTATACCCCAATAGTTGTTTAAATGAGCAGGTTATTCCAAGAATGCTAAGTGGGGACCAAGATGGTCGAAGTCGAGAATGACTTCGGGATTCCGGCAAGATATAAGAATGCTTGAAGTTTTTGGCTAAGCTTTACGATTGGCCTTGTAATAGTTTTATGTAGTAGAGTCTTGGGATAAATGTAATTGAAGCTTGATGATTTATATTTTGAAGTATAGTGTTTTGTATTTGGAGTATAGTGGATTGTATTTCCTTTACATTGTTACTCAATTGTATCAACATAAAATGTATCATTCCGATTTGTTTCCTTTATGTGTTAGACGCCTTGTACATAGTATGGAAGCCTTCGCGTGACTGAGGTGGTCATTCTTAGGCTTTAATATTGTGTACGGCGGACTGCCACGTTTAGGGTACCCTTCGGGGCGTGACAACTTGCGTGTTGCTCGCTATGGTAGGCTTCCCAAATGAATTAACGTTCAAAGATGACCTAATTCATTATTTGAGTGTGCTTCCATCGTTTAATCTAGTCTAAGGAGCGACAACCTTGGTAGGTAGTGCCATCACAGTAGTTAGGTGCTTAGGCCATCATTGATGGCTTGATAGATAGCTGATAAGACAAACAGTGTCAGGATACCGTCCATTTAGATTCGGTGAGAAGTACTATATGTAGTTCAAGATTATGGGCGCCAATTGAGCTGCATATAACCATGGACTGAAATAAATAAAGATGCGTAACGGCTGTAAACCTTAGAGGAAGTTATTTTCATTTTCGAGTATATCATATAACGGATATAAGTATATGGGACTGCTTATATCAACTCCCTATGTAATTGCTGCTACTCAAGATCCCTAGATTTCCATGGCTTGTTGTCTAGAGTGTGAGTGCATCCACGTTATCTGAATTGTCTTAAATAATAACTGCTGGTTGTTGCATTGCATATAGTCTAGGTGTGTATGTCATATTGTGTGTGGTTGTATTGCTGTGTACTAGGTTTCGGCTCATTCTTTTTTTTTTTTTAGGTATTGGTGATTTCAACTTCAATGCTTATGCATATCTTGGGTATGGGACGAATCGGTACGAGCTTTTTGCCGAGACGAGAGGCTAAGAACATGAGATCATGTGTTTTCTTATATTAAAGTTGTAAATGTTTTTTTTTTAATTTGTAATTCTTTTGAGGGCATGGTTTGTACTCGTGGTTGTAAAAGCTCTTATTAGATATCTAGTATTGATATTTATCTACCTTTGATATTTTTTCGTTGTTTAATCAAATGTTTTTAAAACTTAATTATATGATTTTAGATCTAAAATTGATTAGCAAATGATCATGATAAACAAATAGTTTAAGGTAGCCTTAGCATATAACATTTAAGTGTTATACGTAGCAAAACTGAATACATCTTGACCCTATTCGCGGTGAAGTAATATATATATTTATATATATATATGTTATAATTCATTTATTACATGAAATGCATATGCTATATATCGATCATATATAACAACATATATTTATTGATATATAGATTATACATCTATATGATTAAACCATATATTTTGTAAATAATATTTATAGTTTGTAATAATTAGATAAATAACTTAAATCGTACATATAAACTAAAAATTGCGTAACATATATCATATAGATCTATATCATAATCTATATATATGTCACATAACAAATATATTAGATATTTATAATATATATGATTATGTATATAGCATAATTATATATATAATCTACAAATTATAACTTATAATTTATATTATAATTCATTTGTTACATAAATTGAATATGTTACATGTGTGTGTTTGAAACATAATATGTAAATCATATATAACATATTATATAAATTTATATTAATATGTAATGGGGATAATGTCAAAAATGGTACCTAAACTTTTGCAAATAGTTCAATTAGGTATCTAATGTTTGGTTTTAAATAATTTGATACCTGAAGTAAGTTTTCACACATTACTTGAAGTTTTGTTTTAACAATTTTGGCACATAAAATAAGTTTTTGTATATATTTTTCCTACTAAAGTAAGTTCAATTAGATACAAAAAATGTATCTGAAAACTTTCTTTAGGTACCAAAATTATCAAAATCAAATTTTAGGTGCCTGATTGAACTTTTGTTAAAAGTTCAAGTATCAAATTGTTCAAAATCAAACTTTAGGTACTTGATTGAACTTTTTGTGAAAGTTTAGTTATTATTTTTTACATTAACCCTATATAATATAAATGACATATATATTGTAAATATTATATATAATACATATATAACATATAATATATATAATATAAATAATGCATAACATATTATGTATTAATATGTTATGTTTTGTGTTTGTTGGTTATAATGATAGAATAATATATTTGTTAGTTAAAAATATAAGTCCTTTTTTTTTTGTTACCATCAATACTATCCACTAATACATCGGGTATATTTGTTTCATCATCTTTCCTTCGTTTTGGTTTCATCTTACTATCGTTTTCAAACAGGATGTTTATTAAAAATAGATACCAATGAAAAAAAAAAGGAGATATTTTTACTTACAAACCAATCAAATAAACTAGATACTGATATGATACATATACCAATGAAAAATAAACCATTCAAATAGGTCATTTTGTTTGGATAGTCTATTTTTCATCGATATTTGTATCATATTTATATCATATCTGTTTCATATCAGTATCGGGTCTATCTGATTGGTTTATGGGTAAAAATGTTGTTTTTCATCGATATTTGTTTTTAACAAACAATCTATTTGAAAACAACAAAAAGATGAAGTCAAAATGATAGAAAGATAATGAAACAAACAGAACTAGTCACATATTATAGTCTCTTCTTTTTAATTATATATGAGTAATACATCATATGTAATTTGTTAAGTAAGTCTATCTAGGATCATAACTATTTTAATTAATACCTTTTAAGTCCACTATCTATGACAATATTAAATCTTTCTTATCATATTAATAAATAGTACTAAATTTGACACGAGATAAGATACAAACAAGTCGGATAACTGATTTAGGTTTTCATACATAATTAATAAACGAGTCGGATCTCAGGTTAAGTTCTTTTAAAAACGAACCCATTTAGACACGACACAGTAACATGAATTGCCAACGCTACATATACTACAATCCAATTAGTTACCTTGGACAAAATCTATGTCAATTGGATGGTAAGAGAAAAGTAGTTCTCAATGTGGTGGTAGCTAAACAGGGGAAGGATCAACTATTACGTTCCTTGCAGACAAATGGGTGCATTCCATATGTTTTGCAATAAGATTTCCATACCTAAGAGCCTACGTAGTTTGTTTCACACATATGAGGTACGTGCTACAATTGTCATTATTACTTTATGATTTTACTAGCTAGTGGCTATACCACCATAAGATGAATTCTTCTCCCCTTGAATTTCTACCGATTAAAGTTGATATTGTTTTTAAATCATGTTACTAACAAACTAAGATATGAAAACATGAAAGTACAAATTCGTATGTACCATTCTTATAAATAAAATTAAATAGGAACCAATTTTAATAAAATTAGGCTTATTTGCTATTCACTTAGTTCAGAAAATAAATAGATAAATCATTGTTTTTCCAATCAATAAATTATATTTCATAAACAGTTAATCTTGTGATTTAGGATTATGTATTTTAGTTATTGTTGATAATTTATTAATGTTGTTATAGAAAATTATGTTCATATATATATGTGTGTGTATAGATATATAGTAAATTCGTAACAAGTAAGATTCTAAGTCATATATATTCTTGTCATGTTTAATTATATGAGGGGGAGGAGTTGTATCTCAATGGTTGGTTGCATGACTTCAAATTCTATCACCCTATTTTTGTGTATTAGAGTTATACATACAAAATGTATGTAAGTATGTTTCAAGGCATCAAATTCAATATAAAACATTATGTATCCTTGAAGCTACTTAGTATCTGATACATTTCAAAGAAATACAAAAGGCACCATAAAATATGAAAAGGAGATTGAATGCTTGATTAAATGTCAATGCACCATCTTGATGCAGATTACCAAATCTTTTGTGAACCAAAAATACTAGTACCGTATGTTGACTGGACCATGCCAACAAACAATGGAACTTGAAGCCACGCAAAGAGAACCACTGGAAAAGCACCAAAAAGCATAACTGGGATATTGAGCCACTCCCATCTGTCATTTAACATGATCCAAAGTGCTGATCCAAAAGCTGTCATCATTGCAGCAATAGCAACGAAAAGAGAAGCAAGTCCTAATATTAACTATTTGGAAGTGCGTATAGAAAATCGCGCTCATCATAGCGCGCAATTAGGATGGACAAGAACATCAAGATAGAAGTAGTAGAGGAAAACAGTGCCAATGAATCTGAAACAGCAAAAATCATAAATGTTCTCTTCTTTAAGAATATCGGAGTACCTTTGTCTTGAAGATTCCCCCCTGGAACGGTGAAAGCTGCAGCAAAAACCACAGTTGCTATTAGAGTTGCCACAACCATACATGAGGTTGATGTCTCTTTCATCCATTTTTCAGCTTTCCCAACCATTACCATATGCTCATTAGTGAACAGTTGGTTTGCAGTCTCAAAACGATCATTTAACCAATTCCTTTGGTAGGGTTGAGTCACAGACTCTACTTCCTGAAATATCGAGGCAATATAATATACTATAAGTGGTCTACTTAGTTAGGCTTCAATTAAAAGTCTATAACAATGAACAACATTACATTTAAGTAGAACTATTCATTTCATGATTAAACAATACCTTAAACCATTGTATTTCTCTTTGCATATGTAGAGCAGGGCAAGGTATCGATCGAAGTTGGGAATAGGGTGCCAATTTTGCTACTTTATGTAGTAGGGTTGCTTTATGTTTGTCTAAACCAAAAGTTGCATCTTTCTTAATGGCAGTATTCTGATGGAGAAGACTGAAAATCTTTTCTCTGCGATGTTCAACGGCTATTTGAAATATATCTTGGTTTTCATTATTTTTCCACCAAAATAAATTCGGAAAATAAGCACAACTTATAGTGACAATTTCGACAATTCCATGCATAGCAGCAAACTGCAAGAACTGATCCTTCCGGAAGAAATCGTTGATTTGATTTTCTTCTAGCTTGGAAATCTGTTGACAAGCATGATGTATAAGGTTTTCATTATTCTTGTGCTTGAGCTTTTCTTGTTCAGTCTGCTTGATCCTTGGTACTAGACATGAGATTGATTGCATTATTAGTAAGAATGAAAAAAAAAAATAAAAGAATTTAATATAAAATCCATCCCTAGTATATAACCACTCACCCAACTGTTTCATAACTTTCCAGGGCAGCTCCTTTATCCATGCTGGGACATGAAACAAAGATATGGTCATTCATATATTACATTTCTACACTACGGTGTAAATCAACATGACTTAAGTGCTAAATAATAAGTAACAACACATGATTCAAGTTTAAGCTCAAGTTACTTGATTAGTTTATAAATTAAGCCCAAACTTCATTGTATTTGACTTAACTAAGCCATAAACCTAATCAAACTCCAATCAAGCTTCTAGTCAAACTCTAGCTGAGCTTGGAATAGTATGATTTTGGTAGAATAAAAATACTTTTTTTCTTTTTAGATATATCTAGTCCATAAGGGTTAATCAAATTGAAACATACGTTTAATGAGTGCCGCTTAAGTTGAAAAGCTCAATTGAAATGGAGCTCCAAAACGTTGATTGGAGTTGACACTAAGGTATCATTTATTTCAAGATAAATATTTTCCACAAAACAATTTTTTATTTTTCTTTGTTGTTACACAGAAAAGAACACTTTAGGTAGAAAACATTTTCCCTTATAAGAGAAAATAATTTCTACTAAAGAGTAAATCCTATTCATTTTAAGGAAAACGACTTCCTCTTTTCAAGATGGAAAGTCATTTTTCGAATTAGCTTTTACAAGTATTTAAATTCTGGCAACACAATATTTATTTCTTATTATCATAATTAATCAACAAATTATATTTTAAACATAAAAATAATTTAATGGAAAAATCATTAAAAAAATTATAAATATCAACTGATGATTCATAAATAAATATTGTAAAATAATATATATTTTATACTTTTACCTTTAAATAAAATTATCTGGCATAGTGTACTTTAAATAGTAACTTGCTAATAATAAATTATTTACATATGATAATATGTTACATAGTATTAGTTAGTCAAACACTAGAAAATTTTTTTGATATATTTCTGTAGATGCTATCAAACACATAAAAACATATTATGCTCAGGAAAACAATTTTATATAAAACACTTTTCTGAATACAAAATATTTTTCTTGAAACAAACGAGACCTAAAACTCAAGTTTAATTATTTGTCATCTTAACTTGATTCGTTTATATATGTACTAATTTTACATGAATATTTGGAATTCCAGGGGTCATACATCACCATTAAGGATGGGCCCATGGCCCCCTGCCCCAAGCCCAAAAATTATATTCTAAAAAGCCTGCTTGATGTTTTGCTATATTTATAAAACAAACAACGCACCACAACCTACTGAGCTCAGAGCATTCTAAGTCCACTGCTCCAATCTAAAATCCCTCATGAGTCCACTCCATTGCCAAATTGTCGCCATTAATGATTGGCTTATTATTATTATTCCATGAAAGAGGTTATTTCATTCTCCATAATGACATTACTATCCAGATGCACGCATAAATAAATTAAATATAAATAGTTAAAAAGATTATTATGGTTACTTAAAAAATATATAAATACATATATTTTTACTTCCCTTGCCATATTGTATATTATATAAATATTGTAGAAGTTTCTATTGGTAACATCAAACAACTTAGATTTTTACAATATGTTTTTTCCTTTTTATTTTTTTAGGGAAAAATACAGGGAAATGACCCATATTTGTATGGTTTTGCAAAAAAGGACTGAATTTTTTTATCATGTATTTTAAGATATATATCTATAAGTTACATGCATTTTAGGATCTCCGTATCTCCCGTGACGTACATGGTCGCCTCAAAATGCATGTAAATCTAAATATAGGCCGCCCTTAAATGCACAGTGAAAATATCCAGACCCCCGTTTTTTTTGGCAAAATTTTACAAATACAAGCCCTTAAACACGTTTGAAAATTGAGGTCTTTGTTCTTTTTTTTTTTTTTCAAAATTGCACAAATAAAAAAATCCATGTTTATTTATTTTTACTATTCAAAAAATATTTTTTTTCAAACTTAGAGAAAAGTTTCTAGCTCGTGATATGATTTAATATATATACATATAAATATGTGTTCGTCATTTATTGTTATTGGGAAAAAAGGCATTTTTTCATTTATTATTATTTTTTATTCATATTATTTATTATCATTAAGAATAAGAAGATTATATATATTATATTTGTAATATTAAGTAAAAAAATTATATTATTATGATGACATAGTGGTTTGGAATTTATTTAATTTTTCACTTAACATAACAAAGTTTCCTTGATTTTCCACTTAATTACAGATATATATATATATATATACACCATTTTCTTATCTTAATAATAATCAATAGTGTTTAAAGTAATTAATGTTAGCTATTTCATATCATAATTGTTAGTACATAAATAAAAGAGATAAATAACTACCAACATTAATTTCAATTAATTATCATGTGTGAGGATATTTAATAAATTATGAACGCATACACATATTGAAATAGCCATGAATTCCTTAAATTACATATATATGTGTTATTGGAATGGTATATATAATGTGTGTGTGTGTGTGTGTGTGTGTGTGTGTGCTTAGTTAATACAATTAGTGAATGTGTTATTTTATATGTGAATAGTATTATGAAATTAATGTTATTGTTTGATATGTGTAAATGTGCATATAGTGTAATGAATATGTGTCTTTTTTTCAAAGAATATGCATGTGTTATGTTTAGAAACTAATCAAATTATTTTTCAATTTGCTTAGATTATGATAGAATTTTGGTAAACTTTAAAATCACTTTTTGAGCTTAAATACAATCCAAATGCACTTGAAATTTGCCTAAATTAATTCTAGGACAAATATACCCCTAATGGCTAAGTTTGGATGACAATTGACTTTGTTTAGACTTGTTTTCTTTTCTCTTTTTGGCAGCCCTATTTTCATACGAATTTTCACTTCTTTTCTTTTCTTTCTTCTTTCTTTTTCCTTTCTCATCCCAAAATCTTAAACCCTAAGCCAAAGTTTATTACAAGCTTTAGGATTTGAATATCATTCCAAGCCAAGAATTAGTCATGTGAGTTTAATACAAACTTTATCTTTTATTTTGTTCTATATTGTATTGTTTGTAATATTAGAATATATATGATTTTGAGGTGATAATTGGTGTGGGATTGAATTGGTGCATTGATGATAGTTTGAATGGGATTATGTGGCTAATGGAGTGGTAGTATATATCTTATAGGAGTGTGGATGTGTGGGGAGGAGTATTTTGGAAGATTGAAGAATGAGTAGTAGAGATGTGAATTTGAAGTGTGATTAGTGTTTTGATGATTAGAAGTAGAATTCATGTTGTTAGGATAGTATTTGGATCATATAACAAGCTTTAGAAAGTTTGGACTAAGTTTGGAAAATTTTTTAAAAATGAACAAGTTGTATTAAAACAGGGGAATTCAAAAACATTTTCGTATAGGCTAAAATTTGAACGTACGCTGGCATCTGGGGTTTCTACGCCGCCGGCCTATAAGCGGTGTTGAAGCCCATAGAATCAAATTTCTTAAGGCCGATCGAACAACGCCGGCTTTCGCTGGAAAATTCAGCCGCGTTTACCTTCCAAATTGTACGCTCGCTACTGTAATTCAAAGCCGCCGGCGTAATAGTGAGAGGATGCCGGCGTAATCTGTGTAAGCAGCCGGTTTGCACCTCTCTGGAGTTTTGAAAAATTTTGAATTTGGATTCCACGCCGGCTCAAAGCCGCCGGCGTAGAATGAAGGCAGTCAGCGTACCCTTAAAGCGCTGCCAACGTTGGCAGTGTTAATTTTCATAGTGTTGAACACCGGCTCAAAGCCGCCGGCATCAGTATCCCCTGCGCTTTTGAATTTTTAAAAACTTTCTTTAAAATTTTCCGAAGTTTGATATATGATCAATTACGTATTTGTTAAGTGTTCTATGATATAATAGGATGTTTAAATGCATTATTATAATTTTGTATTAATTCATTTGAATTTATTTGATTTATTGTATTTTTAATTAGTTAATTAGTACTTAGGCTAAATGTGAAATTTAATATTGATTTAAACAGTGATAGATCCTCGCCCAGTCAACCTTGTTAGTTCCCGAGCTATCTCAGGTACACAGTAACTTACTTGTCTCTTTGCTAGGATAGGCATCAAAATCAAGCTACCTTAAATTAAGAAAATCCTATTGATATATGAGTGTTGTTTGTCGTTGTTTGCCGTTGAATCTGGTCTGGAGCGGCACCCTGCTCAATTGGGGGCAGGGACTTTCTCGTTAATGGATAGAATTGTTTAGGAGATATGAGTATCCGAGCTGCTCATATCAACCCTCTAAGCGTCGTGATGCGTTACTTAGGATCCCCTAGTATTACGGGCTACGCCGGAAGGTGAGACTGCCTAGTCTGTAAGAACAGTAGGGACCACTCAGGGAGGCGGACGTAATATTAGATCCTTGTTATCCGGAGTTTGAATACTCCCATGTTGATTTACTAACTAAAGACTTAATAATAAACAAGTGATTGTTGCATAATGCATTTAGCCTAGGATTGTGTGGTCCACTTTGCATTTTGTATTCGTTACTTGTGTACTGGGCCTTTGGCTCATATTTTATCTATTTCAGGTGATGATTCCGATGAGTTCTATACAAGTATGGGATACGAAACCGACTTTGAAGATTTTCTTGATGGGTTGGAGGATTAGAGATGACCATGGACTCAATAGACCCTTATGAATGTAATAGATTAGATGTGATTCTTTTTGGTTGATGATGTAATTATAGTGTTAGTTGAATTGTGTTTTGAGGATTTTTGCTAAGGCTTGTAAGAAGCCTTTGGGTGTAATATATATGTATTTATGTATGTGTTTAGCTATTTAAAAGTTAAATTGTGCTCCTTTGCAAAATGTGTTGGTAGTGTAGTACTAAGTTTTGTTTAAGTTAGAAAAAAAAAAAAAAAGGCTATGTCTCCTATTGTATATTATCTTTATGGAATTAGATAAACAATTACTCAAACAAATCCTTCAGGCAACCTCGCATATAATCTTAAGGGTTATATGGGGTTGGGGAACCGTTATCTTCTATTTCAAATATAGGGGTGATAGCGGGTCCTTACACATATAGTCTTATATAATTAAGATAAGAAACTTATATATATATATATATATATTATATTTGTAATAGTAAGTTTAAAAATCATATAAAAAAGGAGCTTTTTTAATATGAAGTAAATCATTAAATGGATTTCATACTATTATATCCATGTAATATAATTTTTTTTTACTTAATATTATAAATATAATATATGTATTTTATCCTTGACAATAATGATAAGTTTGAATAAAAATAATAAATGACAAAACATGGATCTTTTTCACATAATAATAAATGAGAAACACACACACACACACACACATATATATATATATGAGTATATATTAAATCATATCATGGGTTGCAAACTTCAATATCTTTCCAAATAATATTAAATGAAAAAACATGGATCTTTTTCATTTGTGTGGTTTCCTTTATAAAAAAATAAAAACATGGATTTTTCGACCATGTGTATAAGGGTCATATTTGTATGGTTTTTATAAACAAGGGTCAAGATTTTATAACAATGCATTTATAGTTCGTTCACTCTGCTCTATGGAATAAGAAGGGAATGGAATTCCAATTCAAAGGGAATGTAATAAGGTTGTAATGGCTATTACAATGTTTACTTGGTATAAAAAGTAAAACAAATATTTATTGGAGTAAAATGTGAAATATCTATAATGCCACTTATATTTATTACAGAGATATGATAATTAGATAGGTGATATTTTCAAGATAGGAGTATTTATGAAAAAGTTGAAAAATAAACCATTGAATAGCAATTCATAGAAGTGGAGACATGAATGGCTATTTATGATTTCATGTAATAGCAATTCATTATAAATTATCATTCCCCTCAAGTGAACAATATAATAGCATATTTATGTAGAACGAAAGGGAATGAATAGACATTCATGCCAAGTGAACAGACAGTTAAGGGTTTGTATATATAATTTACATTCATTATAGAACCTACATCCATCTATGGTTCATGGAATCTAATGTCGTATGGATAGACCCTAAATTGCATGCAAATTATTAAAAAAAAAAAGGCTCTAAAGCACAAGATGAAAAAATCAAGACCCTTTTCTTTTTTTGAAAAAATCATACAAAATTACTTGTTTTGTTCCGATTTTCCTTTTTCATTAAAAATCAAGTAACTTTTCTTTATAGTTAAATTTATTCATATTTGATTTAAAAATTATAATTTATTATAACTTATCTTAAAGATATTACTAATATGCTTAATTTGTTGGCAAAAAAATAGCAACTTATTGATTTTTTTTATTTAATGTCTCAACTCTCTCTTTCTCTATGGTACATATAGAAATGCAAAGCCTTTGTTCAAGAGCAAAAGTAACATTTTAAGAGTAAAAGTCACAATTAAATATCATAACTCAATATTTAAATATAACGTTTTACCATTAACATCACTCAAACTCAAGTATTATCTTGGGCCAAAAAAAACTCAAGCATTATCTTTATTGTTTTTTTCTTTTCCAACAAGCTCATAAATCTTTAATATATATAATATATTGTATTATCTCAGTTGTACTTTTACTTTTTTCTTGCATGAATATTGTGAAGAATAGACTACAAAATTAAATGGACAATGAATTTCTGGTTGATTGTCTCTTAGTTCACATAGAGAGAAGTATTATGAAAAAATATTGACATAGATTCCATCATAGTTTAATTTTATCATAAAAAAGAACGATGAATTAGACTTTAATGATTTTTTTTACGTATTTTTTCATTTATAAAATTGTTTTGATTATATTAATGGTGTCTCCTTCCCCCGTGTTTTAATTCTGCATCCCATTGTCCGATTCACATTTTTTAAAGAGGCATCATCTAATTCAAAATGTCCGCAGAGAGAAGAATATTACAACAAAGCAGCATTTTTTCCCCTTAAACCTAGTTAATATGGACTTTTTTTCAAATAAAACGTCACTATAATTATCATTATAAGCATGTAGGTGGAAAATTCTACTATCTCATAGTATGATTTAATAAATTAGTCTCATCGGTCA
Organism: Combretum micranthum; assembly: GCA_024138025.1. Taxonomy (NCBI): domain Eukaryota; kingdom Viridiplantae; phylum Streptophyta; class Magnoliopsida; order Myrtales; family Combretaceae; genus Combretum; species Combretum micranthum. Next base: position 310,003 of record JAMXBD010001303.1, read on the forward strand.
TTTAATGGTTTAGATTCATATACAATCATAATTGCATAATTAAAATATTTAATATATCACTTACTATATTTATTTTAAAATTATTTTTAGTTTAAGACATTTGTTGAAAATAATTACTCAAATAAAATCAAATTAAAAATAATTATCAATATATAATACCAAAATAACATTTTATAAAAATAAATATTAATTATATATATACCACATCTTATCGTCACAATATATTATATATCATAATTATAAAACACGGTATACGAAAAAAAAAAAGCAAAACAGAATAAAGAAACGACATAGGAGAGAGTGATGAGAGACAAGGAAAAAGTAAAAAATAAAAGGAGACAGAGAGGACAAAAGAGAGAGGAGCGAAAGAGAGAAAAAATGGTTTTGGCTTTTGTGAAAAAATACAGAAGAAAAAATGAATTTTAGTGAAAAAGAAAAGGGAAGGTTTTTTTTTTTTTTTTTTTTTTGGGGGGGGGGGGGGGGGTGGGTGTTGTGGGGAAGAGAGAGAGCGGAGAAGAGAGATTATGAAGGAGAGAAAAAGTGGTTTTAGTTTTGACGAAAGAAAAGAAGAAAAAGTGAATTTTACGACCACAGGTATATGGTGGTATTAAAAAGTGATATGCTTAGGAAAATAATATATTATATTTTTTAAACATGACATAAGTATGATATTAAAATTTAATATCACGATTAATAATTATGATTTATATATAAATTTTTTTATTTATTTTCTAAATATGATTTAACAATTATATATTTATAATTAATTTTATCCAACTTCCACATTAGTAATTTTTTTGTTTAAGAACGATAGCCACATATTAGATCCATTTATTTTGAATCATCGGATAATTGATCTGACGATTCTTCGGTATAAACCGAGATATTAAAATTTTCACTTTTATTAATGCATACGGCGTGCAATTCCATATATATCTATATATTTAACACGCGGATATATACATATAACGAGTGTAAAGTAAAGGAATAAGGAAAGTTATGTACCTTGCCACGTGAGCTTTGGGCTTATTCCATCCTCAAATCCGGACGAATTACAGCTTCTTCGTCACTTCTCGGTATGTCATGGGTCTTATCATCAGGCACATTGACAGGGAGGACTTCATTTGATAAGATCAAAAAACGGTACAAAAGGAATAGTCATAAATATATTAATAATATTGAAGCAAAACAAGCAGTTGTTTTAGTGTTTTTAGTTGTATTTGTCCTAATCTATAATATCAAAGTGTGCCAAAAAGTTTTGGTGTCATATGCAATTTAGAAAATATATTTAAATATGTAATATTAAAGTACAATATATGTACCTTTTGCAGGTTACATGATCTTGAAGACATATTCTTGAAAGGGCAAAAAAAAAAAAAAAAAGGAGGAAGAAAAAGATATATGCTTGAAAGAAATTAAAAAATTAATAAAAGAGTTGTAGGAAGTGAGAAAGAGAGAAATCATTTTAGGAGGTTATATCGAAAATTGCTTTAATAGATGATAATTGATAAGTCATAATGGTATCTTTACTAGAACCATGAACCTGCTTTGCATGACGCAATCTAATGAGTTCTGATCGGGTCTACTTTCAATTCTTTAAGATTTACTTCTATAAGTGAAATATACTATCTTCAATGTTTGTACCTACTTTGAAACTTATATTCTAAAGTACACAAAGTAGACGTTATAAGGGACCGTTTTCCTCAAAAAAAAAAATAATTAGTAATATTGAATATAAGAAAAAAATAATAATTTCCATTTGAGGTATACTTGAAAGGCAAACGCATTTCCATTATAGGAAGTAAAAACCTTAAAGCAAACTACATTATGAGGATTTGTTTGTTGAATCTTATTTTAATCATTTTAACATCTTAATATTATTATTTTTTAAATAAATATTTATTAAAATATATATTTTATTTATAAATAAATTAAACAGATTATATACAAATAAAAACCGAATAATTCAAACAATTTTGATTCTTCTCTCACTATCATATTCTTTCAAAGGTACTGTGATTAGCCGTACTCTTATAAACCGTAGCCTATCTAAAGTTCTACACATTTCCTTTGTAACCTATCGCCACTCAATTTTCTGTACTCTCAACATTCTCTTTTCTCATTGTCCTTTATCATTTGTTCGATTTCCATCTTTTCTTTTCTATAATTTCAAATATTCATCAGCTATCTATTAACGGATTATATTATCTCGTTTTAAATAACTTCATCATAGATTTTGTTCAATATAAATCACCACAAGGAAATTGCTTTCGCCAGCTAATTGTTAAAATTTCCATTTCTTCAGCACCTTACTTTGAATTCTATTTAACTTTTAGTAATTCCGTCGATCTTAGTTTCAGTATCTAATTGTTTGTTTAATCAACACTAAAATTAAATTTAAGAAATTCTTTTAATTATTTTGAAATAGTCCATAATCACTATTCATATAAGATTTTTGATAAGGAATAATGTTATGAATGGTGCTTGAACTTTGAAAAAATATGAAATTAGGCACCTAAATATTGAAATTGATCAATTTATTATCTAAATTTTATAATTGATCGATTTAATATCTAAATTTTGTAATTGATCAATTAAGTAGTTAAAAATTTTCATCTAAACTTTGTAATTGAATTTAGTAGCAAAAATTTTGAAATTGATTAATTTAGTACCTAAAAAAACTGGACGAAGATACCATTCGTGATATTAACCTTTTCTAGCAAACATAATCTATGCTTCATATTTTGCAAGGGAAAATAACACGTTAAGCACATGAACTTTCCATAAAAATTTAATTTGATACTTGAAGTGGTCAATTTAGTATCAAACAAAAATTTTCATGTAGCTATTTTTACTATCTTACTAATATCATTTGCCTTATTTTCTAACATGGAAAAAGCACCCCAATTGGTGTTAGACAATTAAGGAGAAATAATACAAATTCAATCTGCCTTTTCCACATCAACAAACAAAACAAATGGAATTCAAAATATAGTAGAAATAGCCACAAAAAGTTTGCATGTGTATTAAATTGACTATTTTAAAGTTCAAGTATTATATCTAATTTTAATATAAAGTTCGGGTATGAAATTTGACATTCACCCTATTTTGCAATAGGTTGTGAAACTATCACTTTTGTTATTGCTCCTCACTTGTAGGTTGAAATTTTGATTTTTGACAAAGGCTCAGCAAGTCGATGACTTGATTTTTAATGGGTTTTTTAACGAGTGCACAAGATTCGAATTCTTGATCGCCTGTTATGATACCATGTAGGGTTAACATCATAATTACCTAATCTAAAAATTTAAATTTGTAGATATGATGTGAACTATTATATTTATTATTTTAAAAGTTGCCTCAACAATGCTTCACATATCTCGTATCGATATTTCTTGAGATTAGCGCTTATATTGATTATCATAACTGGGATTATTACTTTAAAGTCCTATAAATGCCTATTTTCTTAAAAATTTATATTCTCTGTAGAAAGGATATAGAAAAATTAACAACTACTTGGTAACTCACCTAAATAAATTTAGATTATGCAAATATAAGTAAAAACTTCATAAGTTTCACATGTTATAGATTCTAGTACAGCTCTAGTTATGTTAAAGGGTAGGCTCCAATTTTAAAGTTTAAGAATCAAAATCAACATCATAAAGTATAAGCAACGTTACCTATACCCTACTCATCCCGTACTAGAAAGGTTGTGATTCATTCAATAATCTCATATGTTATATGTTTAATTACTTAATTATTATCATTTTTAGATGCTTCCAATGGGGAAAAACTTGGTGTAAGTCGTCATATTCTATCCTAATTTTAGGATGTAACTCATCACCGTTGGATGGAAATGAATAGATCATAACCGTTGTATCCAATTTTGATAATATTGTTCTATTATGGTAGAATAGTGTATTCTGGTAGTTTCGGTCCTATTATGGTATATAGTAACATTGTTTTATTGTGGTAGAATAATCGTATTCTGGTGAGTCACTATGAATAATATCTTCTATCTCTTAATTTTGTCGTATTATGGTAGTTTCGATCATATTCTGATAATATTATTCTATTATTATAGAATAGTCGTATTATGATAGTTTTGGTCATATTCTGGTATGTCGTAACATTGTTTTATTATGGTAGAATAATCGTATTTTGGTAAGTCACTATAAACGATATCTTCTATCTCGTAATTTTATCATGTTGTGGTAGTTTTAATCATATTCTATTATGTGGTAGAATAATCGTATTCTGGTAAGTAAATTATATACGATATCTTCTATCTCATAATTTTGTTGTATTCTGGTGGTTTCTGTCCTATTTTGGTATGTGATAATATTGCTCTATTTTAATATAATAGTTGTTTTCTAGCAAGTAACTTTTGTACATTGTAATTTTTTCATATTCTAGTAGCTTCGGTCCTATTTTGGTGTATCATAATATTGTTTTATTGTGGTAGAATAGTCGTACTCTGGTAAGTAAAATTTCCATAATATCTTATATTTCGTAATTTTGTCGTATTATGATAGTTTCGACCATATTCTGGTATGTGGTAACAATGTTTTATTGTGGGAGAATGGTCGTATTTTGGTAAGTAAATTTTTCACGATATCTTCTATCTTGTAATTGTGTCGTATTTTGGTAGTTTTTGTCCTATTCTGGTATGTGGTAATACTGCTCTATTGTGGTAGAATAGTCCTATTCTTATAAGTAACTTTTCCATGATATATTGTACATCGTAATTTTGCCATACTTTGGTAGTTCTTGTCCTATTTTGGTATGATGTAATATTGTTCTATTGTGATAGAATAGTCATATTCTGGTGAGTCACTATGAGTGATATCTTCTATCTCGTATTCTGGTAGTTTCGGTTATTTTCAGGTATGTGGTAACATTGTTCTATTATGATAGAATAGTCATATTATGGTAGTTTCTGCCCTATTCAGATATGTTGTAATATTGTTCTATTATGGTAGAATAGTCGTATTTTGGTAAGTAACTATGAACGATATCTTTTATCTTGTAATTTTGTCGTATTGTGATAATCTTGGTCATATTTGGTCATATCCTAATTATAGGTCGTAGTTGAGCAACTTATGCTAAGTCTATCCCACTTGTAATGTATATGTAACGTCCACATGTTATATACAACAAGTCAACAACTGCTATACTAATAACTAGGTAAAGCTCTATGCTGTACATAAATCTCAGTCTAAAATATAGTTTCTGGAAAAAATAATCAATTTACTCATATATTATTACAATTAATTTATCAAGAATATATAACTATAAATAATTTTAAGATGTAATATTATAATTTAATTTTATAAAATACAATAGTTTATGATATTATATGACTATAAATAGTTGTTCATAAAAATGATGCATCCATTAGAAAAAATTGTAACCTTTAAGGTCCCGTTTGTTTCAATGAAAATATCTTATATTTACAAAAAAGTTTTATATAAAAATATTTTTTTTAAAATAATATGTTTCATGTGTTTGGTTGCGTTTATAGAAATATGTTGAAAAAAATTCTTTGGTCTTTAACCTACTAATACTATTAGTAAGTTACCATATTAGTACATCATGCTAGATAATTTTATTTAAAGTAAAAATATAAAATATATATTATTTTACAACATTTATTTACAAATCATCAATTGGCATTTATAATTTTTTAATGATTTTCTTTTTCTTTTTTTCTAGTAAATTATTTTCATGCTTAAAATATAATTTGTTGGTTAATTACTATAAAAATCAAATAAATATCAAGTTTTTAGGTATGATAATTACAAAAGCCAATTCAAAAAATGATTTTCTGTTTTGAAAAGATAAGTCGTTTTTTCTTGAAAAGGATAAGGTTTGCTCTTTAGTGGAAGCTTTTTTTCCTTTTATAAGGAAAAATGTTTTCTACTTAAAGTGTTTGTTTTCGTACAACAAACAAAAAAAATAAAGGAAATTATTTTTCAGAAAACATTTTTCTTAAAACAAACGAGACCTAAAAACATATTTGTAAACATCATTATTGCGAAGAGTTGTATTTTGCCTATTAAAAGGCTGCACCTATTGTATAAGCTCTATCACTTCCATAAAGGGAAGGTTTCTTAAATAAAGACCTTTGGCATATATATACGTGTGTGTACTCTCATTTGCACTCCATAAATTTTTTTTATTATAATTTTTCATTAACTATGCTTAACTTATATTCTTCATTGCTAATGATCATTAGATATTAAATCTCTCCTTAAGGGTTAATTTAGTAAATTATTTGTCTAAACATCACATCTAACACAATATTATTTATAGAATGGGTAAATTACATAAGAAGATATCAATATTTATGGTAAGTTCATATAAGGTATTAACATTTTAAGTGGTCAAATAGAGGAATCAACATTTCATAAAGTGAATCAAATGTGATATCAATATTTTGTAAAGTTCATTTAAGATATCAACATTAGGATTGGTTTTCAATTAAGTTTCTTTAATTTACAAAAATGTTGATCCTTTTTCTTTTTAAACACTTGAAATGTTGATATCTTAAATGAATTTACTCTTAAACATTAATTCATCTTTTTAATCATTTGAAATATTGATACCTTAAATGAAATTACTTTCAATCATTCATAGCTTTTGATGTAATTTAACCTTTATAAAATAGCATAGGTTTTTTGAACTCCATGCTTTCTTTTTTCTTAAATTTACTCCTATGTAGCTTTTGAATGTAAGAATTGGACATGATAAGAGAAATAAGATAACGTAATACAAGAAGTACTAGACAACACAATTAACTTGTACCATGTTTGGTCTACATAGTACCAAACAAGAATTTTTGTGTTGTGTATTATTTGGAATACACAAGTATAATATGAGAATGTTATAAAATGTTTGAGTTGTTTGGTGAAAAGAGGATTTGTCCCTTTCTCCACATGGTATTAGTTTTCTTCAAATTTGTCCAATACTCTTAAGACCTATTTTTCAGTACCAAAGCCTATGACAACAACCAACTAAGAGAGTGGCAATTTTGTCTAGTCTAGTCCCATAGATTTATGCAAACCAAATGTCCCTTGTATCATAATTTATCAAAAAAACTAATAAAGATAATGTTAGAAGATTTTTTAAAATTTAGCTAAATGGTGCACTTATTATGGAGGGTTATTTAGAGTAAGCATTAATAACTCTACAATCATCTATATTACAGAGCTTCTATAGTCTTGTGAATGGGACCAATTAATCATCCAACCAGTAAAATAAATATAATAATTGATATATTAAGTCAGGGATGGACCTAAGCGAGGGCGGAAGGGCTCTAGCCCTTCTCGCTCGGGAAAAAAAAACTTGATTATTATAATATATTTAAATAAGAAAAAAATTATGTTATACTTACAGTTGTAATAAAGTAAATTTGCCCTCCTCCCTCCTAGCCATATGGTTTTGTGTTTGTCCATATTTAGTAATGTTTTTATGATTGGGTGTAAATTTGAACAATTAAAAAATTGACGCAACTAATCCTGTTAAAAATCATTACAAGCCATATAATTTTCCATCCATATCATTAATAGAGTATATGCATGTTGAACCCTGGATGATCCTTATCTCTTAAAATAACTTATATATTGTTCAATACCATATCTAAAAATTTATTGAAATAAACTAACAAGCAATTTATAGGAATTTATTTTGAATTTAGTTACAAGATGCAATTATTACTATAAAGATTTTTTATGTTTTTAGATTTCTATAATTGTAAACATTAAAGAATATTCTATAATATAACTTCTTTGCATTAGTTTTAAGTGATGGCCAGTGATATCAGTCACACGTGGTTTCAATCTATGTTATATGGGTATGCACAAAGATATAAGATGTATTTAAAAAAAAATCAATTTTGGTAACAATTCAATTCAGGAAATTCAATATGCATTTATTGTTAATATTTTATGTAATATAGGGAAAAATATTTTATAAAGAAGGGCAAAGGAATGTCATTTGTTAATTAAAAAAAAATGGTCATTACTAATAAATAAGATATATAATAATCATCCCTCATATTGATGATGATCAACAAATCCTTAAAGATAGTAATCTTCAATAAATTATGATAAAAGGTAAAAGTTGTCATATGTTGAAAAATAAGAGGGTTTTATAGTCCATCTTAGTATTAAGTTGATGGTTTTGTCTATGCCCTAGAGATGTTTGAAGAATAGCTTTTGGCAAAAGAAAATTGGTCTTTAGGCTGCCGGCCTATATGTGAAAGCCGTCAGTGTAAAGCTCTCGAACTTTTATGAAATTTGTGAAAGCCGGCAAGAAGGCCACTAGCGTTGAATTAAAGGCCGCCGGCGTAAGTGCCAGTTTACTTGCCTGAAATGCTTTGTATAAATAGAACTTTAGGGTTTCTGTTTCTCATAAGTCCTTTTTCTCCTTTGCCGTCCAGAGAGCGTTTTTAGAGTTCTTGAGTGTTCTTGGAAGAGAGAATCACGTGGATATCGGATTTGGATCAAAGTGTAAGTTCTTCATAAATCGATTCATTCTTATAAAGTTTTGTTTGGATTTTGAAGGGATTTTTCTGAAAAACCCTAGTTTTGATTGAGATCCAATCTTTCGGGAAATCAACCAACGATCAAGATTCAAATCAAGTAAGTTATTTCTTTTTAATCATAGATTTAAACAAAGGAACGACCAGCATTATATCATGTCTGTTCTTATTGGTTTATTTATCTAGGGTTTTGGAGGAAGTTGTTCTTTTTGGAGTTTTTGTCTAATGATAATTAAAGAAAACCTAGGGTTTGGTTTCAAGAAGAATTCAAGGCGAGTTCTTATCCTTTAAATCAAAGGTTCTATAAAAGTTCAATTTTATGGAGAAATTTGTCTGTTTATGTGGATTTCCATATTAGGTTTTTAGAGAAAGATTTGTTTTTTTTTGGGTTTTTGAGTTGTTTGATAGAAGAAAATAAATTGCTATTGTGGTTTCCATAAAAGGTTAGGGTTTTAGAGATTTTGATAAGTTAGGGTTGTATGGGTTGAGGATTTACATATTTCTGTTTATTTGTATATCAGGAGATTTAGAGATTTTGTGTTATTGCTCATAAGGGATCTATGGATTTGGAGAGATTGTTCCTGGAATTGGAAAAGGTACAACCTTTCCTTATTTGCTGTATTTACTTGCAACTTTAGTTTTCTGATCATTGCCTGTAGGAACAAATATATAAATGAACTTAATTCTATTTGGCTTAAATTATTTTTCTGGATGTCTTTGGCTTTGACCAGTAAAGACCTGACAGAAACCGATATTGGTGAGATACCCTGATGATCCTTGTGTGTCGTTGTTCCTAGTGGAGTTGCACTTGGAGATGATTCGGTGGATATAGGTTTATTGGCAGTATGGCCGCGGGTGTTTGGAGAGTACCAATTCACCAATATATGTATATAATTATTTATTTTCGATATTTGATTGTTTTTCAAGAGTCTGAGTAACTCCAAGTTTGGGATTAGAGATCTATGATTCTGAACTGTTATTTTGCAGGTTTAATGAAGATAATAATCCTGTTGTTTGCATTTAGTTAGTTGCATGTATATATACATGTTGTTTGTGCATTTGCATTTGCATTTTGTTTGTGGATTGGCGTACTGGGCGTTTTCGCTTATTCCTTTCTTTTTCAAGTACAAGTGATGAAGATATTGTTTATGACTTGTATTTTGATCATGGGGATAGTGATAGTGGACTTGACTACCCTGTAGAGGAATAGGATATATACAGGATCTGTGAAAAGGATTTCTTGAGTTTTGAAGATTCTTGAAATAATATTTTGATTATTTTTTTTAGAGGATTTGAAGTATTGGTTTTTATGTAATAGTTTATTAAACAGGATTATTTGATTTTAGTTGGAAGTTATAAGTTACAAGTTTTACAGGTTTTGTACCTTCTAGAATACCCTAAATTGTGAGTTCATGATATTTATAATTTGTGGAATTTAGATTCAGAGCCTTTGCGTGTCTCTTTTAAGAAGAGACACGTGGCGGGTTGTAATGCCTCATTTTAGGGCGTTACATTTTATTTATTATATGCTAACTGCATTTTTCTTAGGCGGCAATGAAAATTTTCGATAAAGTTCTTTTTAGTTGGTGAAAATTCTAGTCTCGTGGTGGCTACATTAGAATCAATCACATCACATCATTTAATAGATAAGATTTATTCCAACCATGATTGAAGTTTTTTAATTTATTTACACTAATTAATTTAATTATAGTTGTAGTGACGGTACAATCCCGTGAGTAGATTGGAGAAGTTTCCATTAGTTGGTTACAGTAAATCTAAATAATATAAATTATTTTAATTTTATTTTTGAAATATGTACTTCCTTCAAGGATATGCATTTCTTGTGCATTGCTTTTGGTTAACATTAACACTACTTTTGGAAGTGGGAAAGAATTATGAGAGAAAAGAAATTGAAGGAAAAATTTATTAGTTCCATTCCTTAGATAAGAAATGAGTTGGAAGTAATAAATGTGGAAGGGAAATTATAATATAGCTTTTAATTTTGTTGGGTATTGATTTAAATTACATACCTTTTGGATTTGTTTTGCTATTAAGATTCCTAAAGACTAGGTTTTTAATTTGATTTAAACATCTATGTCTTTTTAATTTCAATTTTATTTCCTAGTATTTATCTATAATTTGTTGTCCTATTGCCTATTTAAAGGGCATTTTATGTATTTATAATAATATGAATAATAATAGAAGAACAAAATTCAACTACTTGGAGAAAAACTACCTAGTAGCAGGATTGTAGAGAAGATGTTCATGAGTTTACCTGAAGATTTAAGGTGAAAATTTCATTTTGAAGATTCAAGTGATATCAGTTAAATAACCTTATCAGAATTGATTTATGCTTTGCAAGCTCAAAAGCAAAGAAAGGCTATGAGAAAAGAAGAAACCAAACAGGTGATTGAAGGAGCTTATATAGTCAAAATTTCAAAGAAAAAATGAAAAATTTCTCAATGTAGCAATTGTAAGAAACCTGATCATGAAGAGAAAGATTGTTGGCACAAGGAGAAGTCTCAATGTTTCAAGTGCAAAAAGTTTGGGTATTTACAAAAGAATTGTGGAATTTAAATAGAGGAACAAGTAAAAATTATAAAAGTGATTGAAGAAGAAAGTATTATTTAGATTGGTTGGAGATAAGTGCAATAAAAAGATCTTTTTTGAAAAGAAGTGTTCCAACAATTGAAAGTTGATGAGAAAGTGTATCAACAAAGATGATGAGAAGTGCATCATATAATGAAGAGAGGTGTTTCACAAATTTGAAGATGTAGAGATGTGCTTCATGAAATTTTTAGGCTTTGCAACTTTGAATCAAGAAGAAATATTAGGTGTTGATTCAAATTGCATATCTTTTAGATTTGTTTTGCTGTTAAGTAATCTAAGGATTAGGTCTTTAATTTGATTTAAACTTTATTTATCTTTCTTTTTAGTTTAGATTTAGATTTTGTTGCATAGTATTTATCTTTAGTTTGTTGCCCTGTTGCCTACTTAAAAGGCATTCTATATATTTTTATTTATACAAATAATAATAGAAGACTTTCATCATATTTTCTTCTTCTTCTTCTTCTTATTCATTTTTTATTTTTTTCTTCTTGTTAGTTTTAATTGTCATATTTTTATCTTTAAAAGCCCAACAAATTTCTACATTCTACCATAAGTAAAATTCCTTATAATTTAATGTTGCTTTTCCGTCATAAGGTCAAAGTAGTAGTTTTCTTTAATTCCCTTCCACTTGCCTCCGAATCGAAGGAATATGGCTCCAGGTAAATTTTTCCCCAAAAATCTATTCCTTCCTTTTCTTCTTCCTCTTTCCAACAATATAAAGTATCCCGAGAATCCAACTTTCGCCCTCTAAATAATGTTCTACTTTCCCAACATAATTTAAAGTCTTAATGGAAGAAAATGGATAAGCAAAAGCCAAATATACTAACCGTCATATATCCATGAGGTCCATGACTCCCAAAAGCTTACATTTCTTCCACTTTTGAAATCCGAAGGTCTAATAGCGAGCGAATACAGAAGGCACCTCCTAAGGAATTCTGACCAGTAGCAACTTGAGGGTACTTCTCCAAAAATCTGATTGCCAAATCTAGAAAGGAATAAAAATATGTATATATATGGTTAGTTAAGTTAAGCTAATGATAATCTTAAACGGATCAATCTAATAAGCTTAAGAAAAAGATGTGGTCTTCCTGTGGACCGTGAACAACCTTAATCTTCATAATATAATTGTAAAAACTGCATATGTTTGTTATTGTAAACCGTTTCCTTTTTTAAACTTTATTTTGTAAAGCTGCGTATCTTTGTTTATGTATTTTGGTATTTGTCATTTGGTTTTGGGGTAATGGAGTAGTACTTTAAGTTCACAAAATAATTGTAAAAAAGTAACTAGTTTTAAAGTTTTGTAATGATATCATCGTAAACATTACGATAAATTTACTTTATGACAGCCCCTTGCTTCCGTCAAACTATAATTTTACTCTGTATTAACAAATTTTTGGAGAAGTTGGTAAAAGAACATAGTTTTATTTATTATTTGTAATACTATTACACCATTGTCATTGCAAATCTTCGTTAATGTTTATAATATAGTGACTAGGCAAGTACACTAACTTGGGGGTACTAACTTAATTTTAGAATTTAGAAGCCCCATTCAACTTGGACCTCCTGGTAATAACTTTTGATTTTATGTTTGGAAAGCAAAATCAACTTTGTACATCATATTTTCTTGGTGAGGTCTCATAAAAGAAATAACTTATGATTTATTTAGCAGTTATTTAGCAAGTTAAAGACCATGTAATTAATGTCATAATTAAATGCTTAAAATTTTTAATGTATTTAATCTCATAAATTTTAAATTGGCTGTACTGTACACACGCAATCAATTTTTTCTCACTTCTCATGAGAGTCCTCCTTGCTAGGAAAAAAACAAGAAAACAAAAAACATTAAATTAACGCCATAATGTCACCTATATTTTTGAAGCACAAAAAAATTTCATCATCTATGTAAAATGCAAGACAGTTGGACCCTTCATTTGAATTTAGCCAAAAATGTTTGATCCTCATCTCAATTATCATGTGTGATTTGCCGAAAAACATTTATCCTTTTGTGTAATTCCATTTGTTCTCACTCCCGCCTCCATCCAGAAATAAATTTTGTTAACATGGAAATGTTGGTGAAGATATATTCTAAATAACCTAGGTAAAGGTTGTTACCACGTACCATAAAGGTCACACTGAAATAGCGCGATAATGAGATCAACGGATCTTCGACCGGTGAAAGCATTGCCATTGTTTTTTTCCCAGAGGTAGCGTACTACTTCTTTAGAGCCATAAGCTGCAGCCAGCAGAAGTGGTGTGCTTCCATCCTTTCGTTCAATTTGTGTCAGGTCAGGATTTTTGCTTTCCAATGCTTCGACTATATCTTTGTTTCCACCTATTGCAGCAGTATGGAGGACAGTATTTCCAGAATTTATAGATTTTTTCTTAAGGTCCTCGGGGCTAATGTTTTTCAAGAGTTCTTTTACGATTTGTTTATGTTCCATCCAGACCGCAACGTGCAACACGGTTTCATTATCTCCGGTAATGTCTGCGGTCTTGGCATCCGGATCCTCTTCGAGAATCCTTTCGATGGGATCCCATTCTCCTTTAATTGCATATCGGTATAAGTCCAAGTAGGTTTTCACAACAGTCCCTATATGAACTTGCATTGTTAATTTAATTATCATTCCATTACACCAAATGGAGCTGCCTATTACACAACTTGCTTATTAGCAGGGGTCAAAAAAAAAAAAAAAAATGCAGCTACTACATGGATATGATGGAATAATTATAACGGAGGGTTCATAGTGAGTGCTTTAGCTAAGAAACACCAGGTTAAAAAGACAAATAATTAGTTTTTAATTATTGATTAAAAAAATTTTGTAAATTGACTGCATATAATAAATTACACAGCTAGCATATTATAAAATTGAATATGTCCTTACTGGCATCTCAATCTTAGCTAAATACCATATATTCTCGTCTCTTTATTGAATCGACTCTTCAGCTAAATACCATATGTATGTATTAGTCTAAATGCTTTAGAAACAAAAGAGGTACATCATATATGTTAAGGGTGTAAAAACAAGAAAGGAACTAAATTGAGTAAAACCATACTGAATTAAATCAATCAGCTACGGTTTTTTTTTTTTCCCCTTTCAATTTGGTTGGAAAATTCCTAAATCGAGAAAATTTATAATTAATTTAGAGGAGTAGCCCAAACTATTTCCAAAAATTTAAAGTAATATTTTACGTGCGAAGAAAAAAACAAGTTAATAAAATTGACTGCATATAATAAATCTCACGGCTTGCGTTGGAGTAGTTTTGTTTGGACGGTTCAATTGAGGCGATTTCCTCCGTCCACAGGGGTGCATTTCTGATACAAATCCCGCCGTTACTGAACTCATAGCATACCACAAGTATGTATTAGTATAAATGCTTTAGAAACAAAAGGTACATCATCTATTTAAGGGTGGAAAAACAAGAAAATGATTAAATTGAATAAAACCATACTAATTAAATCAAACGGCAAGGTTTTTTTTTTCGTCAATTTGGTTAGAAAATCCCCAATTCAAATTAACCAGAAAATTTTTAATTATTTTGGACGAGTAAGCCAAACTATTTCCAAAAATTTTAAGTAATATTTTACTTGCACAAAAAAAAAAGGATTAATAAAATTGATTGCATATAATAAATCTCATGGCTTGCGTTAGAGTAGTTTTGTTGGGGCGGTTTTTTCGGGTCGATCTTCTCCAGCCCAACAGGTGTATTGGGGCTAAGACTAATCCCATCCTTACTGAACTCATAGGATACCACATGTATGTATTAATGTTTTAGAAACAAAAGGTACATCATATATGTTGAGGGTTGAAAAACAAGGACTAAACTAGGTGAAACTATACTAAATTAAATCAAACTGCTAGGTGTTTTTTTTTCCCCTATCAACTTGGTTGGTAAATTTCCAGTTTCAACTAAATCGAGAAAATTTATAATTATTTTGGAGGAGTAAATCAAACTACTTCCAAAAATTCAAAGTAATATTTTAGTTGCAAAAAAAAAAAAAAAAAAATACAAAAGTTGATAAAATTGACTGCATATAATAAATCTCACGAGCTAGACGGGGGTGTTTTTGTTGGTACAGTTTACCTTTGTCGATCTCCTCCAGCCCAACGGAGAGCACTGGGGCTGAGACTGATCTCTTCCTCGCTGAACTCGTAGCATGCCATATGTTCTCGTCTCTTGATCGAATCAACTCTTTAGCTAAGTAACGTATGTATTTATTAGTCTAAATTCTTTAGAAACAAAAGAGGTACATAATATATGTTAAGGGTATAAAAACAAGAATAGGACTAAACTGAGTAAAACCATACTAAATTAAACCAATTAGCTAGGTTTTTATTTTTATTTTTTCAATTTGGTTGCAAATTCCTAAATCGAGAAAATTTATAATCATTTTAGAGGAGTAAACCAAATTATTTCCAAAAATTTAAAGTAATATTTTGCTTGCGAAAAAAAAAAAAACAATTAATAAAATTGAACATGCATATAATAAATCTCACGGCTTGAGTTGAAGTAGCTCTGTTGGGGCGATTTTTTTAGGTCGATCTTCTCTGACCTAACGGGGTGTATTGGGGCTGAGACTAATATCATCCTTATTGAACTCATAGTATACCACATTTATGTATGAATGTTTTAGAAACAAAAGACACAAAACATATTTTGAGAGTTGAAAAGAACGGAAGGACTAAACTGGGTGAAACTATACTAAATTAAATCAAACTACTAGGTGTTTGTTTTTTTCCCTATGAACTTGGTTGGAAAATTTCCAATTTCAACTAAATCGAGAAAATTTATAATTATTTTGGAGGAGTAAACCAAACTACTTCCAAAAATTCAAAGTAATATTTTTGTTGAAAAAAAAAAAGTTGATAAAATTGACTGCATATAATAAATCTCACAAACTGGATTCGGGTATTTTTGTTGGGACAGTTTTCCTTGATCGATCTCCTCCAACCCAACGGAGAGCACTGAGGCTGAGACTGATCTCTTCCTTGCTAAACTATTTAAGAAAATTTTAAGTAATATTTTACTTGTGACTATAAAAATAAGTTTGAAAAATGGAGTGCATATATTAAACCTCACAGCTTGCATTGGGGTAGTTTTCTTGAGCTGATGTTCTCAGGCCCAATAGATTCCACTGGGGTAGCTTTGATGACCGTTGACTTGAGAATAAATAAGAGTAATAATGCTAAATTAATGGGGCTAGTATAGGATTGTAAACAAGTCCAGTCAAGTTGATGGCATCAAGCTTAAACTCAACTCGAGTGATAAACTCGAAGCTCGAACTTAAATTCAATCGAACTCAACTCGATTAAGATTGATTATTCCTTCAAATATTTATTTAACTATAAATAATATTTAATACTTCGATAAGTTTGAACTTGACTCGACTCAATTTTATACTCGTTTAAGCTTATGAGCCCACCAAGCTGAATATTTTAAAGTTCGAATTCGAGCTCGATATCTACTCAAGTAACTCGAACTTGAGCTCGAATCGATTGTAAATGAATCAAATTTAAGCTTTTGTCTAATCGAACTCCAGTATCTTGCAAGCTGTCTCAATTCACTTATAATTCTATGCTGGTGATTACTTGTCTCGATTATAAGGAGAAAAAAGACAGATCTTATTTGAGTCACTGTGCTTATCATGGAGATAATACTAATGATACACATGTAGCAAATGAAAATAATTAAGTGAAGTGCTAGTCAAAGTAATATGTACTTCTTGAAGGTGTTCATTCGGCCACACTTAAATTAGAGAAAACTTTCTCTTGCTTTTATACTTGAATTATACTAGTGTACTATTTGAGACCAAGAATACTACCTAAATAGATTATTAGAAATGGAATACACGTTGATGTGTACAACTTACTCTTTTAAATGAAAGATTTTGGAGTAAATAAAGGGACGCTATTGTTTATGCTTTGGCTGAGACAAGAAAGTAGAGAATAGAAGAAGCTTTGATCTCGTTAACTAATCTCGGAGGCGAGTGGTTAATTAAAAAGGAGACCGATACATGTCGACATAGTATGATTTAAGCAACTCTGATGAGTGTACATAAATACATTGATGTTTAAATAACTAATTAGAGTAGAGAAACTTGAGGGTGACTAAATAGTAACACTGATGACCCTCATTGGTTGCTTTAGAAACTAGATATTATGATCATGTGTAAATTATCTTTTGATTGGGAATATCTTAATGAGAAAAGATAAAGATAATTTTACTCCCATGAAAAAAGGTACAATGGAAAGTATAATACATAGGCACAATTTATTTAATAGAAACTTATCTTATAAACAGACCACCATCAAAATCTTTGAATTTCAAAACTCTTTTAAGGGTGTTGTCAAAGTCCTTTCCACATGTTCGGTTGTTTAACTCCTTACCATTAAAGATTTTGGGATGTCTCTGTATGACTTTTCTCCAAATCTAAGTTTATTGAACATGCACTAAAAATTGTATTTATGGTTATTCTCCTAGTTAGAAAGGGTACAAGTATTATCCCCCTCCAAAAAAAAATTATGTTTCTTGTAATGTATCCTTTTTTGAACATCATTTTTGGTTCTCAAGTGACACTAATTTAGAAGAGACACCAAGGGATGTAAGTTGGGATCCATTAATTTCATTGCCAATTTGTGAGTCCAAGATTACTCTTAGTCCTACACCTTCTATATCTCAGAAAATACACAAAGCTCTAGTCACTCTTGTTCATAGGCCTTCTATATCTCATACAAATCTCGAGTTGAAAGAGCTTAAGGAAATTGAGATGTGAGTATACACCAATAGAAACAAAAGCTTAAGTATTGCCATAAGACAATTTAGAGAAGGGAACTAGAAATTCTTGGGGAAAGGAAAAAGGCATGGGAGGTGAAAATAGTGAAAAGAGGGATGAAGCTGAAAGGGGAATGAGTGTTTATTTGAATGCTATTGATAATGATTTACCAATTGCCATTTAGAAAGCTCAAAGACTGTGTGCTAAGTATACTATTTCAAATTATCTTGGATACTCAAATTTGTCTCCAAGGTTTTTGGTTTTCACTACATAAGTAAATAGGGTAGAAGTCTCTTGAAATATTGGTAAGGCATTGAGAAGTGTGAGATGGAAAAATGTTGCCATGGAAGAAATGAGAGCACTTGTGGATAATGAAATTGGAATTGGTTGATTTGCTTGAAGAGTAGAAACCAATAGGGAGTAAATGGGTATTCTTGGTGAAACATAAGGAAGATGATGCTGTTGAAAGGTTCAAAGCATGTTTAGTGGCTTAGGGATACATTCAAACGTATGAGATTGATTATGAAGAAACATTTGCACCTGTTGCTAAACTAAACTCAACCAAGGTACATCCTTCATTAGCGATTAGCCCTTACATCAACTAGATGTGAAGAATGCATTCCAAATGGAGAACTTAAAGAGGAAATCTGTATGGAAATTTCTCTAGGTTTTGAAAATTCAGATTCAGTAGGTAAGGTATGCAGGTTAAAAAAATCTCTTTATGGTCTAAAGTAATCTCCAAGGCATTGTTCATAAGATTTAGTTCCACTCTACTCTAGTTAGAGTACACACAAAGTGAAGCTAAAAACACTTTATCTTTCAAGGGAAGTATGGTGATTTTAATTGTCTATGTGGATGACATAATAATCATGGGTGATGATGAAGTGAGGTAGATGCCAATTAGACTTGCATTAAAGTTAAAGAGTTGGGAAGTTCGAATTTTTTTTTTTTTTTTTTGGGAATTGAGATGGCAAGAAGTTCTCAAGGAATCTTCATATCTCAATGAAAATATATGCTAGATTTACTCAAAGAGACTGAATGTTGGGATAAAGGCTTATGGGAACTCCTTTGGAATACAATTGGAGAAAAAAGGCTCATGAGAATGGTCCTAAAATTGACAAAGAACAATATCAAAAACTTGTAGGAAAACTTATCTATTTGTCTCTTAATGTCTTGATAATGCACATACTGTTAATATGGTTAGCCAAGTTATGCACTCTCCTGCTAGAAAACATATTGATGTCATTTATCATGCTTTAAAAGGAGCTTCAAGGAGAGGCTGTTGTTTCAGAAGAGCAGAGAACTAAGCCTAGAAATATTTGTTGATGTTGACCAGCAGGAGATATTGAAGATAGTAAGTCAACAACAGGATATTGCACCAAGGTATGGGGGAATTTGGTTACTTAGAGGAGTAAAAGACAATTAGCTGTGGCAAGAAGTAGTATTGAGACTAAATTTAGAGTTATTTCACAAGGAATATGTGAAGCGTTGTGGTTGTAAAGGCTAATAGCAAATTTAAAAATCAAGTACAAAAGCCCTACTAAGCAGTATAGTGATAGTAAGTTTGCTATTAGTATTGTCAAAAACCTAGTGCAGCATGATAGAATGAAGCATGTCAAAATTAATTGCATTGCATTCAAGCAGAAATCAAAAAAGGAGACATCAGTCTACAATACATTCTTACACACATCCAGAAAGCTGATTTATTTACAAAGACTATCCAACAACCTAGATTTGAGGTTTGAGTTCCCACTTGTTAAGTTTGGAATGATAAATATTCATCCTTGAACTCAAGGATGTAATTGGGGCGGATCATTATAAGATATCTGATCCACCCAACTCGTCAAAAACATATAGGGTCTGGAGCGCGGTGGATGGAGATGGAATTGTGGTTCGAATACAAACCGCAATGTGGAAAAGAGAATATAATGAATTGGTTCGAATGCAAACCAAAATGAGTGTAGTTCAAGAATTAGAGTAAATAGAATTTCATTAATGTTCTCATAGATTTTTCCTTGTACATGTAGCAGATATTTGTATTGTAAATCTTATACAGCTTTAGCATGCTAGCTGTATTTGTAACAAGAGAATATTCTAACAGAATTAGTTATAACTACTTTATCCTCTAATCAGCAACGTATCAAATACAGAATTAAGTTTGTTACTGGGCTTGGACTTCAGCCGGTCCACCCATTCACTACTAAGGCCTTACAAAGCCCATAACTCAGTCCGCCCATACCCATCTCCATACAACAGACAGCTTCTCTTCTTTTCATCGTACTACACTTCACTTCAACCTCTTCTTAGCTTAGGTTTTCTTCTCAGACTTGTCTTCTTCCCCAATTCGTGCTTCTCCTCCTTTCCCGTTGCTGCTACCCATAGATTAGCTTCCTCTCCGTCAGACAGCCTTGTCCACAAGGATGAATTTGGGAAGCGGAGCTTCTTGTCTTCAAGGAACTCCCAAGTTGCTTCCGAAGGAGGCTTGTTCTTCCACAAGATAAGTACTTGTGTTGCTGCATGTTTCCCTCGCTGATCATTCTTCTATCTCATATTGCTTGCGGGTCTAACTCCTCTTTTGACTGTGTTGCAGGTAGATGAGGTGGTTCCGTTGGTGGTGATCCATGGAATAGTCTGAGCTGGGAGACGTGAAATGTTGGATGGATCTCAGCACTAAGGGGT
Source organism: Combretum micranthum (assembly GCA_024138025.1). Lineage (NCBI taxonomy): Eukaryota > Viridiplantae > Streptophyta > Magnoliopsida > Myrtales > Combretaceae > Combretum > Combretum micranthum. Next base: position 330,606 of record JAMXBD010001303.1, read on the forward strand.
AGCTCCAAACGGTATGCTACTTCTCCTATTTTTTCCACTATTCTATATGGTCCAAAATATTTAGGGTTGAGTTTGTTTACCCTAGATTTTTTTAAGGAATGCTGTCTGTAGGGTTGTAATTTTAATAGAACCCAATCCCCTATATTGAATGATCTGTCAGATCTCCTTTGATCCGCTACTTGCTTCATGCGGTGTTGAGCCCTCTGTAAGTGGAATCTGAGTAACTTTAGGGTATCTTCCCTAGTAGATAGAAGACGGTCCACCGAGTCATTCCTGGAGTCCCCAGGAAAAGGGTAAATGCAATGGAGGGGGGTAACCATACAGTGTTTGGAATGGAGTGGTGTGAGCGTTGGAGTGGTAATTTGTATTGTACCACCACTCAGCCAGTGACAAGAATTGAGACCACCTCTTAGGTTCATCACTAGTCATACACCTTAGATAGGTGCCTAGACATCGATTGACTACCTCAATCTGCCCGTCGGTCTGTGGGTGGTATGCCGTGGCCATATTGAACCTCACACCTTGCAATTTGAACAATTCCTGCCAAAAGGAACTAACAAAAATCGGGTCCCTGTCACTTGTGATAGTTTTTGGTAGCCCATGTAGCTTGTATATATGATCCAAATATATTTGGGCTATACTAGCAGCATTATACGGATGGCTTATAGCCACAAAGTGAGCATACTTGCTCAATCTGTCAACTACCACTAGGATTACATCTTTGCCATTGGATTTGGGCAACCCATCACTGAAATCCAAACTGACCTCTTGCCAGCATTCTTTAGGAATCTTCAGAGGTTGTAACAGCCCTGGGGTTACTACAGTTTCGAATTTGTGTCTTTGACAAACATCACAATTTCGAATAAATTGCCTTACTTCCCTTTCCATCTTTAGCCAATAGAAAACTGAGGTCAATCTCTTGAAGGTAGCTTGAGTACCAGAATGCCCCCCCAAGGGTCCCCCATGAAAGTGCTTTAATATGCTGTTACGCAATTCTTGGGATGGGCCAACCACTACTCTTCCTTTCCTCCTCAGTACCCCATCTTCCCACGTGAATTTTCCCACAGCTTCTCCTTTTTTCAGCTTTTCAATAAGTGATCTGTATCCTTTTGGTAGGGTCCAGCTGGATTGAATTTCCTGCAAAAACAAGGGAGAAATAGTGGAGTGGTGAAGATGCATGATCTTAGCTGTGGGAGCTCGAGATAGTGCATCAGCTGCCTTGTTGGAGGATCCAGCTGCCTTGTTGGAGGATCCACTTTTATATTCAATGTGGTAATCCAACCCCATAAGTCTAGTGAGCCATTTTTGTTGAGTAGGAGTGGCCAAGCGTTGTTCCATCAAATATTTTAGACGTTGATGGTCAGTGCGTATGACAAAATGCCTGCCCAAAAGATAATGTCTCCATTTATCTATGCAATGGACAAGAGCAAGCAATTCTTTTTCATAAACTGATAGTCCCTTATGTTTAGGGCCTAATGGTTTGCTTATGTAGGCAATTGGGTGTCGTTCTTGCATTAGAACAACCCCAATTCCATCACCACTCGCATCAGTTTCCACCACAAACTCTTTGGAATAATCTGGTAATTGTAATACTGGTGAATTCATCAAGGCATTCTTCAACTGATTGAATGCCATCTGTGCTGCCTCATTCCAAGCAAATTGATTTCTCTTTAAGAGTTGTGTCATAGGTCTTGCAATGATTCCAAAATTCTTGATGAACCTCCTATAGTACCCAGCCAGTCCAAGGAAACCCTAAGTTGTTTCACAGTTTTTGGTATTGGCCAGCTGGCTATGGCATCCAACTTCTTTGGATCCGTAGCTACTCCTCTTGGAGTAATGACATGCCCTAAGTACTCAATATGGGAAACACCAAACACACATTTACTTCTTTTTAGACATAATTTTTCCCTACTCAGTAATTCAAACACCTTCCTCAAATGTTCTACATGTACTTCCATATTAGGGCTGTATACCAATATATCATAAAAAAAAAACCAAACTTTCTTAGAAGAGGTTTAAATACCTGGTTCATTAAAGCTTGGAAGGTAGATGGAGCAGTAGTTAAGCCAAATGGCATAACTAAGAATTCGTAGTGACCATCATGAGTCTTGAACGCTGTTTTGTACACATCATTGGGGTTCATCAGAATTTGATGATACCCTGACCTCAAATCTAACTTGTTGAAACAGTTGGCTCCAAACAGTTCATCGAATAAATCTTCAATGATAGGAATGGGAAACCTATCCTTGATGGTGTGCTTATTTAGTTCCCTGTAGTCCACACACATCCTCCAGGAATTATCCTTCTTCTTAACCAGCACCACTGGTAAGCGAATGGGCTGTGGCTGGGTTGGATAATGCCACTGGTCAACATATCCCTCACCATTTCTTCTAAAACCGATTTCTGCAAGGAAGAATATCGATAGGGCCTGAGGTTGACCGGTAGTGTTCCTTCTTGAAGGTGTATCCTGTGGTTTAGAGCTCTGTCCGGTGGTAGAGACCTTGGCTCTTCAAATAATCCATGGTATTCTTCAAGCAACTCAATCAACATTGGATGTGTTAGTCCATTGATTTGACCCTCTTCCTTTTCCTCAATGGCTTTAATGACCCAACATTGAATGTCAGGAATGGTGTGATTGTTTGTTAGAAGCTGAGTTAATTTGCTTCCTTCAATGTGATTCAATGCTTCCTGTTTCCTATTCAACTTGCAACTCCTGCCTTGCCACATGAACTCCATGATCATATTTCGGAAATCCCACTTAACTTGTCCCAACATTGTGAGCCAAGGCATTCCTAGAATAAGATCATATGAAGATAGTGGTAATACATAGAAGGTTGCCTCGTATGATATCCCCTGCGTCTGCCATTGGAAATTCACCACCTGGTACCTGCTACTCAGCTGAGTTCCATCCGCTAGAGTGATCCTGATAGGAGCTATTTCTTCAACAGCACAATTAGTAGTCCAAACCAAGGTTTCATTGACAAAGTTAGAAGAGTTGCCTGTATCTATTAAGACGTTTTGCTTCTTCTTTTATAGAACCCTTGGACCAGCATACTGTTGTCTGACCCACCTACAGGATTACCCACAGCACATAGAGTTAATTTGGTCATGTCATCTTCCAACTCAGCTACCTCGTCCTCTGCTACTCCTTCATCAACCTCTTGGCACTCTCCTTCAATGACCAACATATTCAGTCTTTTATTCCTACACCTGTGTCCTGGTGCGAAAGGTTTATTGCACCAAAAACAAATTCTTTTTTTTCTTTTTTCTTCCAATTCCTCAGGAGTCATTCTTTTGGTAGATTTAGAATTCATGAAGGTATTTGGTTTAGGGTAGGTGTTTGAAACCTGAGAGGTTTGGTTAGTATTGAATGTGCGGTTGAAATTGTAGCTTGGAATTTTTGATGGAGAAGGTTGTGAAGGTGTATGAGTTATGGGTAGTGAGCGAGAAGGAAAGTGGCTGGTGTTATATGAAACAGATTGGTTTTTTGTGGATTTAAGGTTGTTTCTGGAAGATAGGGTTGTGGCTTCTTGCAATTTGGCTAAGGTGAAGGCTTGGTTAAGAGTATTGGGTTGAAACATGCGAATTGGGAATTGAATTTCGGGTTTCAATCCACTGAGGAAACAACTGACCAGGTGTGGTTCGGGTAGCTGCACTTGAGTTGATAAATGCATAAATTCATCTAGGTATTCTTGTAGAGTACCAGATTGATGCAATTCTTTAAGGTCAGCCATAGGGTCCTCAAATATTTTTTCATTGAACTTGGCTTGAAGAGCCTTAGTAAGCTCTTCCCATGTCATCGCATGGACTTCATTCCTAGATTTTGAATAGGTAATGTACCATTCATAAGGTTTAGCCTCCAAATACATGGAGGCGATACTCACCTTCAAATGTTCAGGAGTGCCATCTAGAGCAAAAAACTGTTTTGCCTTCATTTGCCAATTTCTAATATTCTCTCCATTAAAAATTGGAAACTCAAGTTTAGTACTTCTCATGGGTAGTTGGTACTCCCCACCTAACTCTGTTTGTGCTAAATGTGCAGGTTCCTTTGAGGTGGTGGCGGATCTTCTTCCTTGGAAGCCAACACCAGGTGATCCGATACTCGTTTGTTTCCCTTGCATTTGCTGACGAATCTCTTCTAATGCTTGTCCTTGCCTTTCAATTGCAGCTTGCTGGGATTTGAGTGTGTCAGTAAACATTTGGATCCAACCATCATTCTTCTCAAGCTTATCAGCCAACACATGTACAACCTCTTCTAATTTTTTGAAATCACGCGCCTCACCACCCATTGCGAGCTCTGATACTAGTTGGAGCGCGGTGGATGGAGATGGAATTGTGGTTCGAATACAAACCGCAATGTGGAAAAGAGAATACAATGAATTGGTTCGAATGCAAACCAAAATGAGTGTAGTTCAAGAATTAGAGTAAATAGAATTTCATTAAGTCTGTTATAGATTTTTCTTGTACATGTAGCAGATATTTGTATGTAAATCCTATACAGCTTTAGCATGCTAGCTGTATTTGTAACAAGAGAATATTCTAACAGAATTAGTTATAACTACTTTATCCTCTAATCAGCAACGTATCAAATACAGAATTAAGTTTGTTACTGGCTTGGACTTCAGCCGGTCCACCCATTTACTACTAAGGCTTACAAAGCCCATAACTCAGTCCGCCCATACCCTCTCCATACAGCAGACAACTTCTCTTCTTTTCATCGTACTACACTTCACTCAACCTCTTCTTAGCTTAGGTTTTCTTCTCAGACTTGTCTTCTTCCCCAATTCGTTCTTCTTCCCCAATTCGTGCTTCTCCTCCTTTCCCGTTGCTGCTACCCATAGATCAGGGTCAAACCTATTTGGCTTCAGAGCAGGTCTTGAGATTAAAAAAATAAATCCGATAAGTGTAATATGTGGTGGATCTGCTAGCGCTCTAAACTCTCTTTGGTTGTAACAACCAAGGTGCAAAATGAAATACATAGAACACGGTAAGCGAATAATTTGTGGACTCTGTGCTGTGATTTAAAACCGCTGTCCATAGCGGAGGAGAAAGAAGGTCGATCTTCTCCAACGAAAACACAAATCGAGCAATTTGTTATGAAAAACGCACGCGTCCATAGGTTGTACATATGCGTTGATATAAGTACAGTAATTTCATCTTATTTCCAAGTCATCGTACATTCTTCCTTTCTCCTTTTTCAATTTCTTTTGCCCTGCTATTACCTTTTAAACGTCGAGACATTACAAACAACCCTCACAGCATGTATATGCGAGTGTCAAGTTTACAGATTACTGTAAATGTGTATTGCGAAAATTGAGAATTGAGTACGTACCTTCTTCCATCTTCTAAAAAGACGGGCTTTGACTTTGATGAGTACTGGAAATAATTGGACCCAACAGAACAAGATACAAGAGAAGGAAATCCGCTGCAACTGATATCTAAGTGAAGTAAGCCACTCATCGAGTCAACTGAAAACGATAATGTGAAAAGTCTGGCCAAAAAAATGTGGACGAAAATATTTGGCCTAAAAATAGTACAATAAAAATTATCCGGTGAAAAAAAAAGGGGGGATCCAACTGAATAGCACAAAAATCAATTTTCTTTCACGGAAATTGGGAAGAAATTTGAGAGGGAAATATATATATATATAATATATACGTATGTATATATAAAAGAAGAAAGAATTATAAAATTATTTGATTCTTTTAATAAAGGGAAAAGGAAAGTAGAGTGAATTTTAATTATTACTAAAAAAAAATAAATTCAAATATAAAATCATTAATAGGTTAAAAGATAAGATAAACAAAAGTAAAGTTGGAAACTTAATTATATTTCGCAAATTTTCCTCCCATTTCCAAGCAACTCGAAAGAAATATAAATTGGTAGTATTAACGGAACACTTTTTCTCCTAAATTCATTCCTCCTATTTCTCTTCATTTTTCAAACAAGAAAAGATGGTTTAAAATTTTGATTTTCTTTATCCTCGTAGTTCTTGCTATCTCATTTGGATTAAGGGACGAAATAGAGAGGGATGGAAAGCAGAAGCTTCAACTCCCAAGATAATTTTTATTTTTCCTGTTTGAAAAGGAAATAAAAAAAAGGACAAGAAATGAATTTAGAAAAAAAAAATTCCTTTATATCTATAGAAACCATTTTCTCCAAAATTCAAGAGAATCAAGAGACTAGTAAAAAATTTATAATATATACCCTTATCCTTATAATAATATCACACTTTAATTTTTATGATAGTTTGATAAATAAAAACTTATGTTATTAAACATTTGCTATACTTTTTTCCCTTCATTATTCAAAAAGGAAACTTATATTATTTTCCTATTTTTTCCCTCCCTAGTTCTTTTTCTTTTATTCTTTCCCCTTCGAGTATAAGGTGTGTGGACCGTTAACCTCCAGGGAAAATAAAAAGTAGTAATAAAAATAATAAATAATAATAATGAAATAACCTACCTATTTCTAATATCACCCTCCACTCACATACATGATGGAGGTCCTTAGCATAGTTGTTTATTATTGTTCTAAACCTTTACAAATTGGGAATAAATCAATAAAATAATATTTAAGGTATTAATTCATATTTGGGGTTTGGTTACGAGGAAAAACAAAATGTACTTAAGAACATAAAATGAATGACCTCGTACAAAAAAAAGGCCCCTATGATATTGACATGACACCCAGGACATTAAATGTGGGCTTTGGAGAGAGGACCTTGAGGAAGAAGAATAGCACCGGAGTGGCTTTTTCATGTGTTATAGAATCATGGACAATGCTGATCGAATAGGTAAGTCAAAAGACTACCCTAATGCATCTAGAAGTCGTAGCTGGTTTGAAACCGACGAATTCGAATAGGAATCGTCAGTTTCGGTTTTAACAAATGAGAATCGGAATCGGAATCAAAATCAGGAATCTCGGTTTTGGTTTGGTTTATAATTAGCAAATAGTTTTTCTTTTTTTTTGCCCCTTTCCAAATTTAGCAACCAACCTTAATTAGAAATGAAAAAAATTAAAAAAAATATAAGATTCATTCTAAAGATTGCAAAAATGTTAAAATAATTGCTATTGATGCTTGTTAGGTAAAAAATAATTTTCTAGTAATGTTTAGTGCAATTTAAAAAATTTTTAAAGTCATTTAACGATAAAAAATTATACTACATCTAATAAATAGTTAATAAATAAATTTAAAATTAATTAAAAGAACAAAAAAAGTCGGATATATATAGTAAACAAGTAAAATACATATATTACAAACATACAAGTTCAGTTTTTATTTTTTTCAATAGCTAGAGAAAAAGAATTAATTATTATTTCAATTTTTAATTTTTATCTCAAAAATAATATAGATGATTTTTGCTGTCCACCAAATTTTCTTTAATTTTTTTCATTTTCTGGTTTCGAAGCCCAAACGCTGCACGAAGTAGCACCTTCTAGCTTCCACAAATTCTTTAGTTATTTTTTTCCTCTCCATCTGTGAGTCTTTGACACCATTTCGAGTGATATATTTCTCTCATTTATATAAACTGAAGGCTTGGATTTTTCTTTTTTTTTTTGTTTGGCCAAAAGATTTTTTTTTTTCTTATAGACTATTGTTAAATTTATGGTCTGCATTCCTTTTCTTTCTTTTTTTTTTTTTTATTTACTTGGGTTCTATAAATTTATAGGTTAAAATATACGTTAATATCATTTGGATCTAACTAAGAAAAGTTCAATATAAATAATATCCGTTATTGTCAAATTATGATATGTTAAAATAGGTGGAATTATTGGGAGTTCAGCCGCATTATGCAGCTAGTTTTTTTTTCTTCTGAAACCGCTTGGTTTTCGTTTGGATCTAAGTAAGAAAAGTTAATATAAAATAACATCCGCTATCATTACAATTGGTGGAATTATTAGGAGTTCAGCTGCAGCATGTTGCCATTTTTTTGGGAACCGGTGGTCCTTGCTTGTTTTTGGAACATCGACCTACACGTTTGGTTCCGATTCGATTTTCCGTCTCCAACCTGAAATGTGCAGACCACTATAGCATCTATATGAAATTCGAAACGTTGAAAAAAATATCTTGTTTTCATTTTATGGTTAATGATGAAGTATATTGACTTATAAAAATTGAAAAGTGAAAATTCATGTGGTTTTAATAGAAATAGTTAAATATATATATTTTTTGCATTGGAAAGAAAATTCAATCAATATTTTGTAAAATGAATAAAGTAAAGGGCAACTATGTCTAGCTCTAAAATGGATTATATGTCAATTTATAAGAGAGGTATATAATATGTTTATATATAGACATCGTCAAAGGACGATTCGTGTCCAAAACTAAATCTGAACTACCAGTTCCCAGTTTCAAAATAGTGTAATTGAACTGAAACCAGAACTGGACCCCTAAGAGCCAGTCTAGTTCCTTAAGAACTAGAAACTGAAATAAAAGAAAACAACAAAAAATCAATAAAATTTACCTATTTAAAGTAAGAAAAAAAAAATGCAAAATAACCTTTAGCTTGAAAAATATTAAGCCTAATAATAGTTTTTTTATAACCCATTAATTAAAAGAAATTATAGTTATGCATTTATTCATAACAATAATTTACACTTTTTTAGTTATCTATTAGCAATGATTGTATAAAATATTCAAGATTCAAATAAGTCAAACACAAAAACAGGTCACATATTATTAAGAAAGAAAAATCTACTTTAATTTGAAGTTTACAAAAACTCAATAGATTTCAAATATATTTGTTACATGTATTGTTAATAACAACATATTAAATGTCGTAAATATGAAATAAAATTTTATTATTTTTGTGAAAATAGTTTTAAATATTTACTTTTTAATTACAATTTTTTTATAATTTTCTTTTTCTTCTTGTTTCCCTTCTTTTATTTTTTAATTCTTGTAACATGGAACTGCAAAAACCACTAGTTCCCTAACTGGTTCTTAAATCAGCGGTTTCAAAACTGCCAGGTCAGACAATTTTGGAGGGTGAAATTATTTGGACCTACCATCCCTAGCGTAAACCCTTGAATTTTTCGTGAACGATTTGGGAATACCAAATTGAAACCCTAAAGTCTGATCCAAGTTGAAATCGAACCTTAAACAATTTCGATCATAGGATTTCATAAAAGAGAATAGAAAGATCAATAATCGTTCGATTCAAGAAACCCAACACATGAGACAATCCATCCATTCGATCCCTGATGTAAACCCCTCAATTTCTAGAGTAAAATTGGATTAAATCCTAACCCTAGTCAAACCGAAGTTTCAAAAGTCAATAAAGATCAAGAAAATCAAACAATTTCAACTTCGACATTCCCACGCTCTCAAACCCTAGAAAACGAAATTGAGTTAATGGCTTATAATAGTTCGTAATGATATAGGGAAGTATAAAAATATTAGGTTCGTGAATTTCGAGTATCATTCGGACTCAAACGGGATCAATTCTCAAAAAGCGTGTTCCGGAGCTCAAAATAATAAAAATATTCTGATAACACCGTTAGGACCGATTTAATATAAAGATTTCAAAAATATCAGTTTCACAATTTTTTGGAAACTAAAAATATCAGATATAGCTCGTTTATGCATATTTTTATTACTACTGGTATTTTATTTGTCTAGTTTACTATTCATAGTACTCATTACTATTTCACTATCTCTACTTTTTCTTATACCTATTTCTTACTACCTAGACACCTATTTCTTACACTTTTACATTTTCAATATAACTTTATTTACATCAAACCTTACACATTATTTTTTTTCTTTACAAAAAAATTACAAAGCAAATAAAATATCCTCTCTTTCTCCCCCTTAATTGCACCGGCCTCCCTCTCTCTTTCTCTATATTATTTCTTTTTTAATTTATTTTATTACATTTAATTTCTACTTCAAAATCTATAAATACCCAATTCCTCCTTCATTCTTTCACACATCCATTTTACATAACAAAACTCTATCAAAATTCTCTCTCAAAACCTCTCTCCACAATTCCCTCTCAAAACACTATCTACCAATTACTATTCTTCAAGAAAAATAACAAATACACTACCCATTCATCTCTTTTCAAATCCTCCATTAAACCTTAGGTAAAATCCTACTTATATTCTTTATCATGTTCATACAACTTAGCATGAGCTTAGTGTATGTTTCTGAGACTCATGAGAGTTAAAGAAACAACAATATGTTCATGTTTTGTTTTTGTTCATGTTCATATTTTACATTATGTTACTATTATGTTGTTGTTATTATTGTTATTTTTATTGATCTAATCTAACTTCTATATAGTATTATGTATATATATTTCTTTAGAGCATATAAGCTCAATTATTATTTATTTATTTATTTTCACGCTTCACAATTTATTTATTTAATCCATGCAATTTATTAAGACTAGTCCTTCTAGTCTTAGACTTATCCATATCAAATCAAAACGGTTTTCTTTCTTTTCTTTTTGGGACTATTCTATTCTTAGTCTCGGGTTGCCTTGATGAAGTTAAGGCTCTCAATACATGATCGGGATACCTTGATAAAGCTAAGGTTCCTAATGCTTAACCATATTATTACGTTTATTTACTTATGAGTATTTCTTTCTATCTTACTATGTATTATTCTTACTTTTTTCATTGCTACATAATCATATTCATGTATGATTAGAATGTTGTTGTCTTAAATAAAAATAAAGATGGTTCTTTCTTAAATAAAGAAGTAAACTAGATTTCTTAACAAAAGGAATTTTCAACAAAAGACCTAAGTTTTGTTTTTGAAGATAAGCTAATCATAAATTCTAGAAAAAGTAGTAATGAAGATTTCTTCAAAATAATAAAAGGAACTCATTTCTTTTATGAATCAAAACTAAATACTTCATAAATATAGAATTTTAGCATTGAACTTAAGATTTTAACTCAACCACATTTTTTATAAAACTTAGATAGGTTCACTTTAGACTTCGGAAATCACCTACTAAGCTTTTCTTATAAACTTATCTAAAAGAACCTATCTAAGAAAGCTTTTCTTATAAACTTATCTAAAAGAATTATTCCACAATTTGACAAATATTAAGAATAAAACAAGTTTTTCAAACCAAGGTAAAATCAACTCACTATTTTAGAAACCAACTTATAAAAATAAATTTTCCAAGAAAGCAAAGTTTTAAAAGTAAACTAATTTTCCAAAGAAGAAAAGACTATAAAAATGAGAAGAAAACATACATTCAACACAACTTCAAATATTTGACCACACAAAAAACTTAAGAATATTTTAAAAAGCTTATTTTTCAATCACCAAATTTTGGAAATTAATTTACTTTTGAAATGATAGGAAATGGAATCATAATAGGAAGACATCACTCATGGCAACCCAAGTGTATTTTAGTCTTCCTTCTAGTAATTCCAAAAGGAGAAATTTTCAAAGTTTCATCTTTTAAAACTCTTAAAGAGAAATTGTTTGTAAAATATCAATGTTGAGACAACACTACAAATCATGCATACAATATGAGTGTATATACATGTTCAAAGGATTTTTAAACTATACAAATATCTATATATTTTGCTTAAAGATTTTTGAGTAAAGAGAAGTTTGGAAAAATCATTTTTTGTGGATTATGAAATTCGTAACTATTATGTACTTTAGTATTTTGCAATCCAAATGGCTTTTTATGAAAAAATAACCTTAGAAATGGAGATATCTTTTCGAGTAAGTAGAAAACAGTATATTATATGCGCAATTCCAAGTTAAAATGACCAAGTTATGACCATTTTAAGTTGGAATTACCCTCTATACGAATTTTAATGATCTTATGACATAGTTTTTGAAAAGCACCATAGAATCAACAAGAAATACTCATAATGGGTATTCTTCTTGATTAGGTGATCCTGAGGAGGAGTGTTCATACCCTAAGGATTATTTCGATTAGTGGAAATACCGATCGATTCATCCATAGGAAAGAAGTGTCCTCATGGTCGAGTGAGTTTATTTCCTACCTTTTACGTACTTGGTTGTGCTTGTAGCTAGAGGCACTAGAAGTAGGAAAAGATGAAAATGAATTATGTTTGATAATATTGGTTGAAACAATGCTAAGCATACTGAGACATGAATCGTTGTTAAATTAACTTATGTTTTACTATTATTCTGTTGGAGTGTGTGCAAATTTTGTGATCACCTTTAAATTACTCTAATCATATATTATGAGTTATATTAATTGATTCATGCATATCATGTAGTTAGTTTCATTTCATGAGCTGTTATACTCGATGGGACAAGAGTATAGTAGTCGGGTTTGCAGGAGCCATAAATCTGCAAGATGGGCGAATAAGCCTGAAAGAACTATTTTATGATGGGCAAGTAGGAGCCAGAAATAAACTACATAAGTTGGATTTTAAAGATGGGTTTTAAAAAGCCTGAAACACCTAACCCTGAATGGAGGGGTAAATCTATTCAAACATATGATTTTCGGTAGATCATATGTATTGCTTATTATTTGCTTGATGCATTCATATGCTTGTTTGATAACTTGTTTGAAATTATTGATACGAGTATGTCAATTCAGGAATAATCTCACTAAGCTAGTTATGCTTATACTCCGATAGACTTTTGCTGTCACAGGACCAATATCTCTTATGCCCGAGGACTTCGTATACTCGAGTAGGTTTATGTTTTGAAAAGCTTCTGGAAATCCTTTGAAGATCTTAGGCTAAATATCCTTTAATATCTTTTAGTATTTGTATTGTTTCCTTGTGTGAAAGACTAAGTTGATATTATGATTATTTTGAGATTTATAGGGGAAAACCCCTAAAATGATGTAAGGATTATATTCTTATAATGTTGAAATGAGATGGTTATCTAAAATTCTTGTATGTTGTATTTACTATCTGAACTATACATATCCCACAGTATCCTATTGTTGTGATAGATGCCTTACATAGTGTTGAAACTTTCGCATGACTTCGAGAAGTCATTCTTAAGTTTTAATACCATATGTGGCGGACTGCCACGTTTAGGGTACTTTAGGGCATGACACCTAAATTACTTCTAGATTCAGGAACTACTAGTGACGAGTTGAGTCGGTTATCAATCCAGGACCAACCCGTGATGATATCTATTTATATACTTGTACACAATGTTAGGTGTATATAGACATCGTCATGATTCTAAGTCTTAAATTGAAAAACCGGAATGTCTTCCATGGTTTCGGTTGGTTCCATGGAACCGTCAGTTCTTGGTTCTAGTTTTGGAACCACTAATCGTCTATTTTTTTAAAAAATAAAAAATTTTAATTTTTAATAAAATAAATTTTAAAGTCAAAATAATTATTGGATATAAAAGTATTAAATATTTAATCAAAATTTTTAAAAATTTATTTAGAATGAATATTTATATGTATACAAACACTTTCAATATCAATTATAGTTAGTATATGATATTGTAAAATACTCAAGAAGATTAAAGAAAATTACAATGCAAAAAATAATCTCACATTATTAAGAAAATAAATTTTGCTTTTAGGAGAAGTTTATTTAAACTAATTATATATGATTTTAAGCTATGTTTATTTGTGTTGTTTATAATGACATATTAAATATTGTGAATAAGTAATAAATTTTACTATTTATATGAAATAATTATATTTTTAATATTATTTTTTCTTTTTTTTTTCTCAATAGAACCAAAGAACCGTCTAGGAACTATAAAACTGGCAGTTCCATAGCCGGTTCTAGAACCAGCCAACCAAGCCGATTTGATTCCGGTTTGATTGCCGGTTCGAAACCAAACCATGTCTATGTCTAGGTGTATATGCTAAAACAATGTCGAAAGGGTAAAAAAAAAATTAACACCCTTCGCTAGTGGGAAGTAATTATGAGAGCAAATAAAATAAAAGGAAAATTTTATAAATTCAATTTCTTGAGAAGGAAATAATTGGAAGCAATAAAAAAAGATAATTTCAGAGATGTGATCACACCAAAAAATAAGCCTATTATCCTTTAATATTATAAATGACTAAAATGTTGTGTTATATATTCTTCAGTCTCATCCACATATAAAATCTAAGTTAAAAGTTCTCATATAATTTATCCCGTATATAACTTCAGTGTTATATTTTCGTATTTTATTTTAGTGTGTAGTATTCTCTGTTTCCATTTGTGTGTGTGTTTTTTTATTTATACGTACATCAAATCAAATGCCTAAGGAGTTCTAAAACCATCACTAAGTTCTTCTTCTTATATGAAAGCGAGGTATAAAATATTGTTGGCTATTTTTTAATCGAAGCAATGAGGAATACTATAATGGGATTAGAATATGTCAATGAATTACTGTATCATTATTTTTAATTTAAATTGTCTTATTGGTTTTACACATTTTCGACACAACATCTACTAGCCCTTTTTTTCTTCGGTTATTACAACGGAGGGGGGATTTAAATAGATGATCTCTCACGTGAGAGTCAAAGGCTGATGCCATTAGACCATAAGGTTATTGGCTCTCTAGTTAATATCTATTGCAAAAAGTCTGAGTACAATCTTCAGTTCTTCATTACAAAAAAAAAAAAAGAAAAATCGATTTATAATCGGGATTGTTAGTCCTTTCGAAAGATGAAGAAGTACATAAGGTAAATTATACTAAAAGATCTCAACATTTGAGAGTAAGTTCATTATGAGTCTTAATGTTTCAAGTGGTTAAAAAGAGGCCTCAATATTTAAGGGTCAGTTCATTTTGTGCCTCATCGTTTAGAAAAGTGATTCAATTTAGGTCTCAATGGATATGGGTCAACCCTCTCCTATTGACACGTATCCATGAAGACCTGAATTGAATAACTTTTCTAAACATTAAAACAAAAAAATCAACTTACCCTCCAAACGTTGAGATATTCTGATATAATTTTCCCGAAGTCCCTCCTATAAGTTATCACATAGTCATATTCTTGTCTTGTAATTCTTAGCACATCTAAGTTATCATCCTGTGAAAAATAAGGAAAGGGATAGTGTCCCTTCCGTAAATCTACCAACAGTGACATATGACAAGGATAGTGTCCCTTTCATAAATGATTTCTTCTTCTGAAAAAAAAAAAAGAGTAAAAGTAAATAAAAGTCTTTAAAAATATTTTGCGATTTCTTCAATCCAATCATACAATTTTCATTTCAATAATCAATTTTAAAATGTTTTAGAATTTTTCAATCAAATAATTTTTTTTTTAATTTCAACAACTAAATCCAAAAATCTTCTTAAAAAATTTATAGTCTAATATAAATTATTACTTTGTTAAATAGTCGCAATTATTAATTAGTTTACCAATTGATAGTAAATTGAAAAGATGAAAATGTTTCCCAATTAAAATTGCTATTTATTAACACCAATATTACAAATAATATTGTATTTAATTTTCTATGAATTTATTGGAGAAAAACTAATATGTAATGTTATTAAATGACGATGAATAATGCCATATTAAATGAATATGAATAATGTAATTTATGGTGGCATTTAACATGTATTGTGAGTAAATTTTGGTATTTAAAGATAAAAATACTGTTGAAAAAAATGAACATAAATAGCAATTAAAAGAAGAAACTTTGAAGGGAAATAAGAGGGAAATATTTGGAAGAAAAAGAGAGAGTGAGATAAACAATAAATGAAAAGAAGTATGATCAATTCTTTGTAGATAAATATTCATCTTGGTTCTTCTAGTTTGAGCTCTAGTTACCAGGTCCTGAAACTATACCAAATCCCTATCAACATAGTTTACCAAATAATCAAAATCTATGAATATCTTTTAGAAAATATATATTTTTTTTTGTCTACAAAATATAGATTGATAGATACTGTTGCACCTGAATCTGAGCTTGTGGAGATAGCTCTTACAGATATTAAAAGATAAATCAGAAGGACGTCGACAGTTGTTCAGCATGACCACTCTGATGCTCAAGCCAGTCTATGGGTATAGGAAGGGTTAGTGCAAACAGAATATTTGACAGCTTGCTTTCTTGTTTGTACCTCTTTGTTTTCTTGTCCCCACTTTGCTGGGGTAAAGGAAGTATTTATAAGGTTTTAGGATCATAGTAAGATAGACAATACAAGGTTTGGTACTTGATGCGGTGGTAGTGTCTAAACTGAGGAGTTTGGCTTCTTGAAGTGTGGCTGAGCTATTGGTGTCTCTCTGATCAAGATGTGACTAGTTAGTGTATTGCGACTAAGGAGGGCAAGGACCCAAGGGTAAGGACCCAAAGGCAAGGAGCCAAGGCTGGGCTAGACCGAGGCTGAGTTGGTGAACTCATCGATCTCATTAGTTGAGTGAGTTTCCTTGAGGTAAAGGCCTGATAAAAGGCAGCATCATAGCACAAGATTAAGGTATCGTGTTATTCGAGGCCTAGAGGTCAAGATATCCAAGCTACCGACCTCTTGGGCTTACCAAGGCTTCAAGGGCTTTGGGCCAAGAGACCGACTGAGCTTAGGGTTATATTTCACTATCAATATTTGTCCCCCCAATCTCATTGTGAGAGCAAAGGGAGTGTATAACGCACGAGGTCATTGGCCCAAGGAGATCACCTATGAGCGAGCTGCGTCGTCCAATTGAGCTTCATCCCTCGTTTAGAGATATTTTGTGATGAGGACCGTTGGATTTCCTGTGGGGTATCGTACTTAATACGTTTTCCAGTATTCGAAGGTGTACAATATTTCCAGGAGGACCTATGGATTTGAAAGGTCTTGGCAATAATTACGTCTAGGCCTGATAGCTATGGTTATTGGTCGTGACGTCAAGACCATTAGGCCTAATTACAAGTCTCCAAGGGTCTGGGCTTCGACACTTCCTCCCTTCTTCTATAAATACTAGTCTTTTGTAGGGATTTTCTCAAAACATTTTCCATATTTCATTGAAAGAGTTAGCAGCTTTCTCGTGTTATACTTCAAAGTATTCTCCAAGTTTTCCTGTTATGTCGAACTTAGGTACTTCTACTACCTTACCCTTTTCACACAACTTGATCGGCAGTGTTTAGCGATTTGCCCATGAGATAAGGAAAGATGATGGAGATACCATGTCAAGGTTGAGGGGTTCAAAGTCGAGCGACAGACATAGATTGAAGAGTGGAGGCTTAGCTTCCGTTAGCGCCCATGAGGAGAAGCCAGGTAGATCCTCAATGTTGATGGCAAGGCATTATGTTTTCGGTACACCTTCCTATGCTGAGTTGACCAGTGAGGTATATCGATACCCGAGGGATGTATATCCTTCTAAAGGCCTTAAGAAGACATCCATCATCTCTTTATACTCGGAGGCGACCCAAGGTGATGGCCCCGATGCCGACCACTCAAATGGGGTTCGTTGTAAGCTATCAAGAGAGGAGATGCGTCATGCTCCACAGAAATGGGTGATTGTGTCACTTCCCAAACAGTACCTAAACGTGGCAGTTCGCCACATACGGTATTGAAACTTAAGAATGACTTCTCAAAGTCATGCAAAAGCTTCAACACCATATGTAAGGCGTTTGTCACAATAGGAGACTCTAGTGGGATGTGTAGTTTGAGATAGTAAATATAGCATACAAGAAATCTAGATAACAATCTAACTTCAACATTATAGAAATAAAGTTCTACATTATCTTAGGGGCATTTCCCGAATAAATCTCCAAAGATCATAATATCAGCTTAGTCTTTCACATAAAGAAACAATACTAGAACCAAAAGATATTAATGAAATCTATTCTAAGATCTTCAAAAGGATTTTCAAAAGCTTCCCAAAACACAATTCCACTCGGATATATGAAGTCCTCGACAAAAGAGATATTGGTGATGTTTCAACAAAAGTCTATGGGGGTATAAGCTTAACTATCTCAGCGAGAATATTCCTAGATTAACGTACTTGTATCAATAAATTCAAATAAGTTATTAAACAAGCATATCAATGCATCAAGCAAGTGAGTAAGCAATACATATGATCTACTGGAAAATCATATGTTTGATTGGATTTACCTCTCCATTCGATGGTTAGGTGTTTCAGGCTCTTTAAAACCCATAGTTGAAATACAACTTATGTAGTTTATTTCTGGCTCCTACTCACCAATCTGAAATAGTTCTTTCCGGCTCCTATTCACCCGTCCTTACATAGTTCTTCTAGGATCTTACTCGCTCATCTTGCAGATTTACAGGTTCTCGCAAACCCCACTACTATACTCTTATCCCATCAAGCATAGCAGCTAATGTAATGAGGCTAACTACGTGATATACATGATTCAATTAATATAACTCATAATATATTATTAAAGTAATTTAAAGGCGATCATATAATTTAAACACACTCCAGCATAAAAATAATAATAAAACACAATTTAATTGACAACAAATCATGTCTCGGTATGCTTAGTGTCGAGCCTGGTTTTTTTCGATTTCTTTTAATCCGATTCGTACTAAACCCTAACCCATTCAATACGAATCCTCGACTAAGAATTAAAGGAAATTTTGAATTTTTAAAACATGTTGGAGTCGCCACTCGACTAAAGTCGAGAAAAAAATAAAACCAAAACCAATGGGTAGGTTGATTTTGGTTTTGCTACTGATCTGCGAAAAAACCGTTTTTTGAAAACGAGAACCAGAAATTAACTTGAGTTCAGGGGCTAACCTATTAAAACCTAAACGGTTACCACTTTAACTTTTCATATTTAATTTGCTTTCTTTTGAACCCTAATTTCAAAATCTAAACTATTTATCAAATTTTAATTAACTAAACATATGTCTAATATGCCCAAAAATATTAATCAAATTCCAATCGATAATCATATATAATCTAAAAACTCAAAATATTCAAATTAATCAAATCTTATCAAATTCTATCGATATTCATATATTCTAAACAAATCAAATAAATTCACAAAAATAATTTTTTTACATATTTTAAGTCGCCCATTTAGGTGCCTATCAATTGATCATACATATCATCAAGAATAAAAATATTATAAGGAATATCAATATTTAACAAACTAATTTCAACAAGGCAATATCATGGCATAATCAAGATTGGTGAAATCATAAAATTCAATGTTATTACAATCAAGGTCATTATTATATTATAATAAGACGAAATCATGGCATAAAAGGAATCTTAATAACTATCATCATATATGATCACACAATTTTAAATATTGTAAATCTAAAACTCTAAAAAATTTCATATATTCCTTATGATTGTGGCGTGATTATAGTTATATTATCAATAACAAGATTTTAATTTAATTCTACGAATAAGTACCTAACAAAATTCAATTTTATCAAAAAAAAAAAAAAACAAGATCATTACCATATTTATGCAAAAAGATAGAACATTGAAAAACTATATCATGATAAATTAGATCCCAAATTTCAAATTAATATTTTTAGAACAAGTTTATGAGACAATCATTCATTTTAAAAAAAAATATGATGACTATACTATCATGATTAAAGCTACTACTAATTTTACATATTTTAAATTTTTTTAACACAATATATTTATAATAGATTTTGATATTATAATTATATATATATTTTTATTTTTCCTATTATTATTATTATTATTATTATTATTATTATATATTTATTATTATTATTATTATTCATAACAGATTTTGAAACTTTAGTGTGTGAGTTGTTTTTTTTTTTTGAAAAAAAAATCAAATTTAAATGATTAATCAAATTAAATTTTATTCAATAAAAATCCTAGAAATACTAAGTTTGCAAGTCTATTTTGTGAAAAATCTAGACGTAATACAAGTTTTTGAAAAATACCAATTAATGTATGTTTATTTAAGAAAACATATCTAAGTGAGAAATGGTTTTTATGTAAGAATGGGACACATGATGTGATGCCATATGCTAAATTAGGAAATTTTGCAATTTAATTGTTTTCATGAATTTTGATATTCATAATATAAACATCATATACACAATAGTCGAATGACATAAAAGGAAAGGAAAAGAACAAATATATGTATGAATATATAAATGTGACCAATAACATTAAATTTCAATTTGCAAAACAAAACTTGTTAATGATGTCGTGATTCCTAACCGTGAATTTGCAACTTGCATGTTGACCATCACCATAATAACAATACCAAATAATACGGAAGGACGACGAAACAAGCAGGGTCGTGGACATTTTGTTAATGGCATAATTAACACAATGATAATGAAGATAATAATATATATATATATATATATTTGACCTCCAATAACTATTGTTCGGAAGAAACAGAGGTACGGACGGGTCGGACCTTCAACAGATTCAACAAACGGTGACGGCAGCCGACGAGGGGGCTGGCAACGGCTAGAGGCAGCGGAACTCCTGGGTAGTAGTCGGACCGGGGTTCTGGAAGATGCCGAGAACTCTGATGATCTCGAATTGGTCCGAGAATGCCTGCAAATGTCAATTTCCTCTAGGGGGTATAGTGATGCCGTCGGACTTCTCCTGACAAGGGGTTGCCGTGGATATCGGGGGCTAATGACCAGTGGGTTTAACAATGGTGATGGAAGTTCTTGACTTCCTAGCGAATCAAATGCTTTTTTTATTTTTCTTTTCTTTGTTTTTGTGTCCCCCTCTTGTTTTTTTGTTCTTCTATTTATAGATCTAGGGTTTTATGTTCCATTTTGATTTTTATCCGAAAAAACGGACTAAAACGGTTGCAAATTGCATTAGCTGTCAATTAACGTTATAATGTTAACGTTCAAACACGTTTTTGAGCGAAAAAATCGGAGATTTGAGCTTTTTTCGGAAATGTAAAAACGAACTTTTTTCCAACTTTAAGTCCGGATTTGAAATAGTTATAGTTTATGAAAACATGCAAATTATATATCAAAATGAAGTACTCCTTTAGTTCAAAATATGTATTTATTTTGTAAAAAACGGGTTTGAAAACGGGTCAAAAATGGACTTGAAAACGCCCCATCGGGCGGCCGGAGGTAGGAGACGATGAACAGTAATTTTTTTTTTTTACATATTTTGAAATTACATTTTACTATATTAATTATCCATATTACATCTATCATATTTATTTCTATTAAATTGATTTATTATTATTTTATTATATTTATTTCTATTAAATTGATTTATTATTATTATTATTTTTTTTTATTTTCATTCCTAGCTTTAACATTTGTAATATGCAAAAATTAATTATTTTAATTATGTATATACTAAGCTAAGTATTTATTTTGACAAAAAATGTCAAAATGAGGTGTTTACAGCTGCCCCTCTTTGTGAAGAGGTTTGTCAAAACCTCATCACAAAGATAAAGTAGACCTCATTTTGACTTTACCTCATATGGAATTCCCACTTCTCAAGCGGGGTGAGAGCTTTTCATGTTCTGATATGCTCATTGAATCACTTCTTGGGCAAGGATGCTTCATGTACTGAACCATCCTTTGATTCAGGTCTCATGTACTGAGTCCTTACTTGAAAAGAGGTCGTTTTCTGAGCAGAGATAGAATTGTTTCTTGAGCAGAGATGAAGTTGTTTCTCGAATAGAAATGATTCATGTTCTTGAAGAGAAGGATGGCGCTCTCTGAGCTAGCGATCCTTAAGCTTGAAAGCAAAGAAGGAAGACGCTCCACTGAGCTTGCGATCCTAAAGACTCTTGAAACGTTTCACATGTTCTGCGGATATGCTTCATGTTCTGAAATGCCTTTTGAATTAGATTGCTTCTTGTGCTAACATTTGTCTCATATTTGATACAAGTGTGCTCTTTGAGCTGGCACCTAATTTGGATAAGCGCTCCTTGAGTTAGCATTTGATTTGGTTCAAGCACGCTCCTTGAGCTGGCATTTGATTTGGATAGACGCTCCTTGAGCTAGCCTATGATTTAGATTTGATACAAGCGCGCTTCTTGAGTTGGCACTTGATTTGGATAAGCACTCCTTGAGCTAGCATTTGATTTGGTTTAGGCGCGCTCCTTGAGCTGGCACCTGATTTGGATAAGCGCTCCTTGAGCTAGCATTTGTGCTTGAGCTGGCACTTGATGTGGATAGGCGCTCCTTAAGCTAGCATTTGATTTGGTTCAAACGTGCTCCTTGAGCTGGCATTTGATTTGGTTATGCATTCTTCGAACTGGGTCTCATGTTCTGGACCCCAAATCTCATGTCCTGAGATCTTGATTTCCTCATGTTTCGCATGGCTTCTAGAGCTAATTTCCTGAAAACTTAATTCTAACAATATATTCATTTTATTATCTCTTTTCTTTATTATTATTTTATTTTATTTTATTTTTTTTCAAAACTTACCAGATTCTTATAGAAGCTTCTAAACTTGTCAGACCACTTGGTGAAGTCCGCTCATCACTAGGTTTATTTCGTCAAGCTAGAGCTCTTCACAGTGGCTATCCTTTGAATTGAGTATCTCTGTTTGTCTTTTGATGGTAACTGGTTTTTGATGGTCTTGACATCGGAACAATACGGGAGATAGTTCTTTGTATCTCCCTTACTTTGCAGCTTGAACTTATCGACATCTTATGCTATTGGTCTGAAATAGGCATTTCTTTAAGAAAAGATCAAATCTCAAAGTATTAGAATGTTTTTATAACTTTATCAATTGCTCAAATCTCTCTCTCACGGTACACTCATGTTTTAAAAAATTTTGAGAGATATAAGGATGAAAGAAAGCTTATCAATTGAATAAAATGGTCAATGACTGATCTGATGATCGGGGACCGCTAGAGATATCTTTTTGTCGATAGATAACGAAAATTAGATCACACATAGACAAAGTAGTCAACACATTTCTGAACTTGATAGAATTTTCATTAATTTCTCAAGAGTAGTACAACTTGACCGCATCAGAATTTACAGGGTCTTTCAAATCTGGACCATCCACTCTAGTCAAAATTAGTGCACCACCAGGCAACACCCTCTTTACTACATATGGTCCTTCGTAATTAGGAGTAAACTTTCCTCTAGGATCTTGAACGTTCGGGAGTACTTTTCTCAAGACTAAGTCTCCTTCCTTGAAATTTCTCGGGCGAACTTTCTTATTGAATGCTCGAGCGATTCTTTGCTGGTAAAGCTGACCATGATATAAGGCGGTCATCCTCCTTTCATCAATGAGATTTAACTGATCAATCCTATTTCTACCCATTCAGCTTCATTCAATTCAGTTTCTGCCAATATTCTGAGTGATGGAATTTCAACTTCAACTGGCAAAACTGCTTCACCATATACTAATGAATAGGGGTTGCCCCTGTTGATACCTAATGGATGTTCGATAGGCCATGAGTGCAAAGGGTAGCATCTCGTGCCAATCTTTGTAAGTGATAGCCATTTTCTCTATTATTTTCCTGATGTTCTTGTTGGCTGCTTCAACTGCCCCATTCATCTGAGGTCGATATGGGGTAGAGTTCCGATGTTTGATCCAAATTTTGGCACAATTCAGACATTAATTTGTTGTTCAAATTGGTACCATTGTCTGTAATGATTGTATCAGGGACTCCATATCTGGCTATGATATCTCTCTTGATGAACTTGACAACTACTCCTTTGGTAACATTAGCATGAGAATGCTTCAACCCATTTAGTAAAATAGTCGATCGCCACTAATATAAATCGGTGACCATTTGAGGCTTTTGGCGAAATTGGTCCTATCATGTCCATACCCCACATTGAGAAGGGCCAAGGTGAAGATAATGACTGCAATTCTTTAGGAGGAGCATTCATCTTGTTGGAGTATATTGGCACAAGTGGCAATGTCTCACGTGTTTAATACAATCTGATTCCATAGTTATCCAGAAGTAACCCATCCTCATAATCTTTTTAGCTAGCATATATCCATTCATGTGAGGTCCACATATCCCTTCATGGACTTCCTCATCAACATATCTGCTTGCCTCATCTACGCATCTCAAAGAGTAGTATCAAATGATTTTTTGTATAATGTATTACCACTGAGCATGAAATGAACTGCTAAGCGTCTTAGTGTTCTTCGCTCCTTAGTTGAAGCATTTTCAGGGTATTTGCCATCTTGGAGGAATTCTTTGATATTAGCATACCAGGGATCTTTCCTTGGGACTTCCTCGGTATTCAAGCAAAATGCCGGTTCTTCCTCAATGCGAACCTTTAAGGGCTGGATCTCAACTCCATCAGTGATTTGAATCATAGATGCTAATGTGGCTAATGCATCCGCGAACTGGTTCTGGTTTCTTGGCATATAAGTGAATGATATTTCTTTGAATTTCTGTGCCAATTCTAGTAATATTGATGATAAGGCACCAATTTTGCATCCTTCGTCTTGTATTCTCCTCGTGTTTGAAAGATGATGAGAGAGGAGTCTCCATATACTTCAAGATCATCTATTTCCATGTCAAGTGCCATCTTGAGGCCCATGATGCAAGCCTCGTATTCTGCCACATTATTAGTATAAGGGAAAGTCAATCTTGCTGAAGCGGGGTATTGTTTACCATCTGGTGATATTAAGACTGCCCCAATTCCACATCCGCATACATTAGCTGCTCCATCAAAGTAACTTCCATTTAGGAGTAGACTGTTCTGATTCTTTATCTGCCAGCAATATGCCTTCATCCGGGAATTGAGCTTCTCCATCAATCACACTATCTTCAACCGGGTTTTCGGCTAGTTGATCTACAAGTGCTTGACCTTTAACTGAGTTTTGATTCACATAAGTGATATCAAATTCTGATAACAACATCTGCCATTTGGAAATTCTCCCAATCAACCCTGGTTTCTGAGCCAAATACTTCAACGGATCATGTTTCGTATAAAGCTCGATAGAATAATACAATGTATATTGTCTCAGTCTGTGCATGATCCACACCACGGCACAACAGGTTCTTTCCACTTCAGTATACTTCTGTTCTCCTTCAGTGAATTTCTTACTCAAATAGTAAATAGCCCGTTCTTTCCCATCTTCATCTTTCTGTCCAAGCATACCTCCCATTGATTCAGGAAGTACCGTCAAATATAGGAAAAGAGGGCGACCAGGTGTTGGTGCTACTAACACTGGTGGATTCATCAGATATTGCTTGATTTCATCAAATGCTTCTTGACAATCTTTATCCCAATCAATAGCTGCATTTTTCCTCAACAATCTGAATAGAGGGCGACATTTGTCGGTTAATTGAGATATAAACC
Organism: Combretum micranthum; assembly: GCA_024138025.1. Classification (NCBI taxonomy): domain Eukaryota; kingdom Viridiplantae; phylum Streptophyta; class Magnoliopsida; order Myrtales; family Combretaceae; genus Combretum; species Combretum micranthum. Next base: position 355,702 of record JAMXBD010001303.1, read on the forward strand.
GAGCAATATAATTCAAGCGTCCCAATATGCCCCTGACTTCTTTAATCGTCTTCGGGGGAGGTAATTCAAGTATGGCTTTAACTTTATCGGGTCAACTTCTATTCCTTGTTGACTGACTACGAATCCCAACAACTTCCCTGAGGTCACCCCAAATGTACACTTTTCGGGATTCAACTTAAGATGGAATTTCCGTAATCTATCAAATAATTTCCTCAATATTTCCACATGATCCTCATCTTCCTTAGACTTAGCAATCATATCATCACATATACTTCGACTTCTTGATGCATCATGTCATGAAACAAGGTGACCATCGCCCTTTGATATGTTGCCCCGGCGTTTTTAAGGCCGAAAGGCATGACTTTGTAGCAGAATGTTCCCCAAGTAGTAATGAAGGTTGTCTTAGTTTTATCCTCTTCTGCCATTTTAATCTGATTATATCCCGAAAAGCCATCCATGAATGAAAATAGATGGTTTCTAGCCGTATTATCCACCAAGACATCTATGTGAGGTAAGGGGAAATTATCTTTGGGCGTGGCTTGGTTTAAATCGCGAAAGTCTACACAAACTCTAACCTTTCCATTCTTTTTAAGTACCGGACCACATTAGCCACCCATTCAGGATAATCGGATACCTCTATAAAACCGACTTCCAACAATTTCTTTACTTCTTCTTTAATCTTGAGCAAGATATCTGGTCTAAATCGTCTTAATTTTTGCTTCTTTGGTTTGATATGCTTTAGTTGGTAATTTATGAACCACTATAGAGGTATCCAAACCAGGCATATCTTCGTAGGACCATGCAAACACGTCTAAGTAATCAGTCAATAATCTTATCAATCTTTCTCGTTGCTCAGCGGATAAGGTGGTGCCTATTTTCAAATTTTTAGGCTCATCTTCAGTTCCAATATTCACTACTTCTGTAGGTTCACTGATCTCAATTCTCCTTGTTCATATTTTTGCCAACTTTTCTCTATCCCAGTGTGATCACTAATGTCATGTTCAACGACTAACTCATTAGGGTTAGAAATGATATCAGTATTTTCGTTATCTATCGCGCAAGATATCTCTTACTTTCACCATTATCATCAGATCTGAAAAAGGCAAGGAAAGAAAGAGAAAAAGGAAGAAATGTGAGAGAAAAGAAGAAACAAAGAATCTTTATTAATGACTATGATTCATGGAGTACATTTGAGCAATTGATAAAAGAAACAAAACATAAAACCCTTCATGAATTCAACCCTTACTCAAAGGTAACCCTAGAGTTATTAAGGGGATAGTGAACCAATTATTCAACTCCCGAACTGGACGGGAGCTGCAAGAAGGCTCCAGAACCGATGCAGTATCTGGTTTCTGGACATGAGCCGGTTGTGGGAATGTGACTTTGATATCTGGAGACTCGATAGGGGTATTATACCATTCTTCTCCTTTCTTCTTTCGGGCTTTCTTTTTCATCTCTTCTATCTCAACCGGAGTAGGGACATATCCCAGTCCAAATGTCCCTAAATGTCCCTCTTTTGAATCATATTGGCTTCTTCAAAGATTTGTAAACCAAAGTCTTCGGATCCTTCTTCGCCAATATAGGGTATATAGTGTCTTTGAAGATAGCATGGTCTTGTTCTCCTAACCGTAACGATTTGTCCATTTGTTATAAACTTGACCATCTGATGCAGACTAGACGGTATTGCCCCAGCTGAGTGAATCCAAGGCCTTCCAAGCAACAAATTGAATGATCTTGGTATGTCTAGAACTTGGAATGGAATAGTAAAGTCTTGTGGGCCAATAGTAACTTCCAAGTCTATTTCTCCTGATATGCCTCTCTTGGATCCATCAAAAGCTCTAACAATAGTAGAACTGGACCGGAGGTTAGATGCATCGATACCAAGTAAGTTCAAAGTAGCCAATGGACAAACATTCAAAGACGACCCATTATCGATGAGGACTCGGGCTACAATCATTCCATTACATTTGGCCATTATGAATAGGGGCTTCGTGTGTTGAGTGCCTTCTGCTCCCAACTCATCAGGTGAGAAAGAGATTTGATCCAAAGCAAATACGAATTTACTACATGTTCCATTGTTTCAGTAGCAACACCTTCGGGAACCTTGATTTGTTGGAGTATCTTAAAGAGAGCCTCCCGGTGTTTTTCAGAAGTCATTAACAAACCCATTAAGGATATTTGAGCCGGGACTTTAGCGAGTTGATCAGCAATCTTATAGTCACTTATCTTCATAATCTTGGTCAATGCTGTTTTCTCATCAGATTCCTCCTCCTTTTTCTTATCTTTTCTTAGTGGGAAGAATTCTCCTAATGTTTTCTCTCTTTCGGGCTCTGAAGATTTCCCAAGTTTTCCGACCATGGGCCTAGGAACTTGATTAACAGCTTGATAGTTGAACGGGGCGGCTTTATAGTCTTTCGGTGCAATTGGCACATGGAATTGATACCTCATCGATTTCACCTCATATGGGGCTTCTTTCTGCTCTCCTTGACATTGGATAACTATCTTCTTTGGATTGGACTGGATCATTCCGATAAAAGGCTCGGGTTCTTCAATCGTGATCATGTTGATCGTGGGCCCATGGTTTGGGAGAGGATTGGTGTTGACATTAGGGTCGGGGTTTCAACGAAATCTAGTTGGACCAATTTAGCATCAATGAGGTCTTGAATCTTGTTCCGAAGCCTCCAACAATAGTCAGTAGAATGACCTATTTGCCCCAAATGATAATCGCATTTTTGCTCGGGGTTATAATATCTGGGTTTGTAGTCTTCTCTAGGTGTTTCAAAGGTGATCAGATTGTCAGCTCTAAGCCGGGCTAGAACTTGGCTAAGGGGTACGGGAATTTTGGTGAACTGTCTTCTAGGTCTATTGAATGGTTGGTTTTGGGATTGTGGTTGTTGTGACGGGTGAAGGGTTGATTAGTGTTTGGGGTTTGTTGGTAGGTGTAGGATTGAGTAGGTTTAGTGTATGGGGTTGAGCTGACTACACTGACAGTGGTATCCTTCCCTTTGTTATTGTTGGAGTACTTGAAATTTGTAGCCTTTTTCTCACATGGATCCTCCCGGTAATAATGGCACTTTCAATTCTACACCCGGCCAATACTATCTCAGAGAAATTAGCAGTAGTGTGTCCAATGAGATGAGTAAAGAAGGGTTCTTCTAAAGTATTGATGAAAGTGAATGTCAAATCTTTCTCCGGGATAGGGGTAGATACCATAGATGCCATTGATCTCCATCTTTGAGCATATTCCTTAAAGGACTCATCTTTCTTCTTCCTCATATTACTTAAATCCCACATAGAAGGGGCCACTTCAATATTGAACTTATATTGATTGTAGAAAGCCCTAGCCAATTTGTCCCAAGTATTAATCTCATCAAGATCCAAATGAGCATACCATGCTAAAGCTGGACCGGTAAGGCTATCCTGAAAAGTTTGGATCATGAATTGCTCATATTGAGTGTACCGGCTCATCTTCCTCACATAGAGCCTAGTATGCAACTTTGGACAACCAGTACCATCATACTTTTCAAAGTCGGGAATCTTGAACTTCTCGGGAAAGCTCCCGCTTCGATTGTAGGAAAGCTTGTGATTCCAGTTTGATCAAATCCTTCCATTTTCTCAAAAACTTTGAGTTTCTCATTGAATTGAGAAAGAAGCCTTTTCTCCATTTCTTTGTTTTGAGCCTCAATTTCCTTCTTAAACTCAGAAGAATCGGTTTCAACAATGGCTAGTGGTTCATGATTAATTACTTGTTCCTCAATAGTTTGACTATCAGTTCCTTTCTTTACCCCAGAATGTCCTGCGGTAGTATCTTGAGGGGCCTTAAGGTTTTGCGTGAGAAGATTCATTTGCTCGGCCATTCGGAATACCATTTGTTCCAAAGTAGTAGTGAGCCTTTGCTCGGACATCGCATTGGAATTACCAGAATTATTGTCGTTGTTGCTAGCCATTCTGGATTTAGACCTAGTGATGATCGGACTTCGAACCGGGTCTGACCGTTTAGGAGCTATCTTTTAGAAACTGATGTTCAAAAACAAAATTTCCATAGTTTAGTGAAGAAAATGTATATATTATATATTTATTATATGATTCTCAACAAAATGAGCAAACGGTTAGCGGTTAATATATACACAAAAACAAATAAACAGGTAGCAAAGAATATACAAGAACATAGAGACAAGAATATATATATGGAAAAGAAAAACGCATGCGCATGTAAATTGAGATGATGATGAAACTTTGTAGCAAAAAACCATTTTATTTCATTAAAGCTGAATTTACTCAAGGAGTCACATGACCTAAACATGACAAAACCGAAAAGCTAAACAAAGAAAATCATCCTAAACCAAACGCCTAATCTTGCTAGGACACTCTGAACGGTCCTTCAGCTCCTCGATAGTCCTCTTCGCCATAAGTGCTTGAACCTTGCCTTGAGAACTTGAACTTCCTTTCCATCTCTCGATCCTTCTTCTTCATCTCGGGAGCTTGAAATTCCAACTCGTTCACTTTTGCCCTTTGGTTGAGGATGTATTCTTTAGTGGCTCGGTATTTCTTCGTCTCAGTATTAATGGGGTCTATCATGTAGATCGTCTTGATTTCTCTTGTCTCCCATTTGGCTTGTATGATCCTAGCCTTCTCTCTCTTTGTGCCAAAGGAACACTCGGGTCATCATACTCCATAGTAAACTCCTTTAATGATGGCTTGCTAGTTATATCTTGAAGTGCTCCATATTGTCTTATCACACGAGCCGGATAATATCCCGTGGACCCGGTCAAACCAATCAAGGAATTGCCGCATATTCCCTACATTCGGTTATTGCCGTAGGAGAATGGAACCATTTAGCAACCCAAAGGAAATTGTGAGCTTCTAGATCTTGGAGTAAGTGCACCCATTCATCGGTCCTTGGAAGATCTTGAATGCGAACTCTTTCACTAAAGCTTAAAATAAGATCATAACTATCTCTAATGTGGCAAGCTGGACTCAAATTGCTCCCATAATCTCTAGTGTGGCTTGCAAACCATATTATCAAGAGTGCCATACTAGACTTGAACTTCCCATGGCCTCTTTTCTTCAAATGGTTGAGAGATCTATTTTGTTCAGCGAGCAAGGCCGGGATATAAGACTTTCCTGCTAAAACTGGTCCACTAATTCTAATACCCGATAGTGGATGAAAAGATCCCCATTCGGGAAGAGGATAGTACCGAATACGGCGGCTATAAAGGCGTTGATGCGATTTTGCTCCCATGCTACTACCTCCACAGAAGATAGGCTTATTGTCCTTGTAACTATTTGGAGATCCAAACCACTTGAATAAATCGGAAAGCCGAATGGAGAACAAATTGCAATTCTTGAGGGCTTTAGACACATCGGTCTTCTTAATTCCTAAAAAGGAGTTGAACAAGTTGATCGGCCCTTTACTAAGTTGAGGAGCATATATTCCCGCATCATGAGTTGTGGAGCTTGAAGAAGCCTCGTGTATTCCTCAATAGTGGGACTCAAAGTGTGCTCACCAAGGCAAAAGGCGGCTTCATCAACATTCCATAAGTAAACCAAGGCCCTAAAAAGATGAATGGGGACCTGGACCTTTGGTAGAGAAAGAATAGGTCCCAAACGGTCTTCAATAAATCTTCTTTGTTCTAGCTTGAAAGTTTGTAACCACTTGCTCAAAATGGGCATCGGACTAGTAGGCTCATGAACATGGATCTCGGGAGTAAGACGGGCCCACATACTATCTGCCATTTCTTTATTCTACCTATTACAAAGAGATGTGTTACAACACGGTATATACACTAAACTGAATACAAATACAAATACAAAAACGGGGTTACAAGGATTTTACAAGACACATTTACATAACGGATTACAAGGAAAAGTTAACTCCTATAAATTCAGCTTTTGTTTTGTAAAGCAATTTTGAAAAACATTTTGATTAGCCACAAAGCTTGATCATCATCTCCTTCATGTAGTGGATGCAAGAAGGGTGGGTTCTAAAGGTCCCCCAATTAATGGGCCATGGGCCACATTAACCGGAGTGGGAGGCTAATTCGTGTCTCGAATGGTGGGTAACCACAACACCCGAGACCTACTGGTGCCTCCCGTCCTAAGTTTACCTAAGGTGGCCCGGGTTTGACCACATCTAGCACACATTTTTTTTCTCAAAAGTAAATATCCCCTCCAATAACTCTATATAGATAATATCTGCACATAAGCACACGGTTAGCACAAATATCTACAAATATACAAGATATTAAAAAAGAAAGCAATTTATATATGAAAAGCATAAAGTGGCTAGCCCTCTAAAAATGGTCCCCAGTGGAGTCGCCAAGCTGTCGAGCCTGGTTTTTTTCGATTTCCTTTAATCCGATTCGTACTAAACCCTAACCCATTCAATACGAATCCTCGACTAAGAATTAAAGGAAATTTTGAATTTTTAAAACATTTTGGAGTGCCACTCGACTAAAGTCGAGAAAAAAATAAACCAAAACCAATGGGTAGGTTGATTTTGGTTTTGCTACTGATCTGCGAAAAAATCGTTTTTTGAAAACGAGAACCAGAAATTAACTTGAGTTCGGGGGCTAACCTATTAAAACCTAAACGGTTACCACTTTAACTTTCCATATTTAAATTGCTTTCTTTTAAACCCTAATTTCAAAATCTAAACTATTTATCAAATCTAATTAACTAAACATATGTCTAATATGCAAAAATACTAATCAAATTCCATCGATAATCATATATAATCTAAAAACTCGAAATATTCAAATTAATCAAATCTTATCAAATTCTATCAATATTCATATATTCTAAACAAATCAAATAAATTCACAAAAATAATTTTTTACATATTTTAAGTCGCCCATTTAGGTGCCTACGTACCCGCTAATCGGGATCAGACCACACGTAGTTCTTTTAGAAAAATTTAGTTTGTTGGTTAATTTTAAAATTTTTCGAAATCTTTTCGCTTTAAGTTCATTAAGTTTGTTAATTTTATGAAAAAATATACATATCTTTTAACATGAACCCTAAATCTATCAAGTTAGGTTTTAGCAATTTTATGGAAAATCGGATTTTTCTAGGTGACAAAAATTTTGAACAAGAAATCATAACCACATATCATGCATATCAATTGATCATACATATCATCAAGAATAAAAATATTATAAGGAATATCAATATTTAACAACTAATTTCAACAAGCAATATCATGGCATAATCAAGATTGGTGAAATCATAAAATTCAATGTTATTACAATCAAGGTCATTATTATATTATAATAAGACGAAATCATGGTATAAAAGGAATCTTAATAACTATCATCATATATGATCACACAATTTCAAATATTGTAAACCTAAAACTCTAAAAAATTTCATATATTCCTTATGATTGTGGCGTGATTATAGTTATATTATCAATAACAAGATTTTAATTTAATTCTACGAACAAGTACCTAACAAAATTCAATTTTATCACAAAAAAAAAAAAAAACAAGATCATTACCATATTTATTCAAAAAGATAGAACATTCAAAAACTATATCATGATAAATTAGATCCCAAATTTCAAATTAATATTTTTAGAACAAGTTTATGAGACAATCATTCATTTTTAAAAAAAATATGATGACTATACTATCATGATTAAAGCTACTACTAATTTTACATATTTTAAATTTTTTTTAACACAATATATTTATAATAGATTTTGATATTATAATTATATATTATTTTTTATTTTTCCTATTATTATTATTATTATTATTATTATTATTATTATTATTATTATATATTATTATTATTATTATTATTCATAACAGATTTGAAACTTTAGTGTGTGAGTTGTTTTTTTATTTTTGAAAAAAAAAATCAAATTTAAATGATTAATCAAATTAAATTTTATTCAATAAAAATCCTAGAAATACTAAGTTTGCAAGTCTATTTTGTGAAAAATCTAGACGCAATACAAGTTTTTGAAAAACACCAATTAATGTATTTTTATTTAAGAAAACATATCTAAGTGAGAAATGGTTTTTATGTAAGAATGGGACACATGATGTGATGCCATATGCTAAATTAGGAAATTTTGCAATTTAATTGTTTTCATGAATTTTGATATTCATAATATAACATCATATACACAATAGTCGAATGACATAAAAGGAAAGGAAAAGAACAAATAGATGTATGAATATATAAATGTGACCAATAACATTAAATTTCAATTTGCAAAACAAAACTTGTTAATGATGTCGTGATTCCTAACCGTGAATTTGCAACTTGCATGTTGACCATCACCATAATAACAATACCAAATAATACGGAAGGACGATGAAACAAGCAGAGTCGTGGACATTTTGTTAATGGCATAACTAACACAATGATAATGAAGATATTAATATATATATATATATATATATATATATTTGACCTCCAATAACTATTGTTCGGAAGAAACAGAGGTACGGACGGGTCGGACCTTCAATAGATTCAACAAACGGTGACGGCAGCCGACGAGGGGCTGGCAACGGCTAGAGGCAGCGGAACTCCTAGGTAGTAGTCGGACCGGGGTTCTGGAAGATGCCGAGAACTCTGATGATCTTGAATTGGTCCGAGAATGCTTGCAAATGTCAATTTCCTCTAGAGGGTATAGTGATGCCGTCGGACTTCTCCTAACAAGGGGTTGCCGTGGATATCGGGGGCTGATGACCAGTGGGTTTAACAATGGTGATGGAAGTTCTTGACTTCCTAGCGAATCAAATGCTTTTTTTATTTTTCTTTTCTTTGTTTTTGTGTCCCCCTCTTCGTTTTTTTCTTCTTCTATTTATAGATCTAGGGTTTTATGTTCCATTTTGATTTTTATCCGGAAAAAACAGACTAAAACGGTTGCAAATTGCATTAGCTGTCAATTAACATTACAATGTTAACGTTCAAACACGTTTTTGAGCGAAAAAATCGGAGATTTGAGCTTTTTTCGGAAATGCAAAAACGAACTTTTTTCCAACTTCAAGTCCGGATTTGAAATAGTTATAGTTTATGAAAACATGCAAGTTATATATCAAAATGAAGTACTATGCGTCTAGTTTCAAAATATGTATTTATTTTGTAAAAAACGGGTTTGAAAACGGGTCAAAAATGGACTTGAAAACGCCCCATCGGGCGGCCGGAGGTAGGAGACGATGAACAGTAATTTTTTTTTTTTTACATATTTTGAAATTACATTTTACTATATTAATTATCCATATTACATCTATCATATTTATTTCTATTAAATTGATTTATTATTATTTTATTATATTTATTTCTATAAAGAAGTCCACCAGGCCTTTGGTGCTCCACTTTTACTTGTTGGCATGTGGGACATTTCAACACAAAGTCTGCTACATCTCTCTTCATGTCGTTCCACCATAGTGGCTCTTCAGATCTTGGTACATCTTTGTTCCTCCTGGATGCATGGTGTATCGGGAGTGATGTGCTTCTTCCATGATTTCCCTTCTTATGTCCTCATCATCCGGAACACATAATTCCTTTCATTCTCACTACTTCATCCTCATCTATGGCAAATCGGTGTATCTTCTTCCTGCACCTCTTTCTTAATCTTCAGATCGCCTCGTTATATTGCTGGGCCTCCTTGATTCTCTCTACTAAGGTGGGTTCCATGACAAGGTTGGCAATCTCTACTTCCACACTTTTCCCTACGAATTCAATGCTCATTCTTTCAAATTCCTTTATCAACTCGTTCTTGTCAGTGAGCAAAGAGGCTACTTCCCCATAATTCTTTCTGCTTAGGACATCTACAACTGCATTTACTCTCCCTGGACAATAGTTGATTCCAAGGTCGTAATCCTTGATGAGCTCCAACCATCTCCATTGCCGCATATTCAACTCCTTTTGTGTGAATAGGTACTTGAGGCTCTTATGGTCTGTGTAGATTTTGCACCTTTGTCCATATAGGTAGTGTCTCCATAACTTAAGTGCGAAGACAACAGCAGCTAACTCCAGATCGTAGGTAGGATAATTCTGCTCATGAGATCTGAGCTATCGTGATGCGTAAGCGATCACTTTTCCATCTTGCATCAATACGCATCCAAGACCATTCCTAGAAGCTCGCTGTTCACTGTATAAAACTTCTCAGGGTCGTAGAAAGTAATTGAATCGGGGCAGAGACAAGTCTTTTCTTTAGTTCCTGGAAACTTTGCTCCCTTTGTCTGTCCAAATGAACTTCTCTCCTTTTGGGTTAACTGCATGAGGGGTTTGGCAATGGTTGAAAAATTCTTCACAAGTTTCCTATAAATCCAACAAAACTGAGAAAACTTCTCACCTCAGTCACAGTTTTAGGTTGTTTCCACTATATCACTGCCTTGATCTTCTCAGGGTCTATCGATATTCCTTCTCTAGATATCACATGTCCTAGGAAAGATATCAATCCAACAAAAGTCACACTTAGATAGCTTGGCGTACAACTTATGCTCACGCAAGGTTTGTAATGCCATCCTTAAGTGTTCCTCATGTTGCTCTCGCGTCTTTGAGTAGATCAGAATATCGTCGATGAAGACTATCACGCACTTATCTAGCAGGGGCTTATATACTTGATTCATGAGATCCATGAAAGCTGCTGGTGCATTGGTTAATCCAAAAGGCATCACTAGAAACTCGTAATGTCCATAGCGAGTTCTGAAAGCTGTCTTCGGTACATCCTCAGGTTTAATCCTCAACTGGTGGTATCCTGATCGTAGATTAATCCTCGAAAAGACGCTAGCTCCTTGAAGTTGGTCGAAAAGATCATCGATTCTGGGGAGTGGATACTTGTTCTTGATGGTATCCTTATTAAGCTCCTGGTAGTCGATGCACAAACGCATGGAACCATCCTTCTTCTTTACAAACAACACTAGTGCTCCCCAGGGTGACACACTTGGTGGATAAAACCTTGATCCAATAAGTCTTGTAGTTGAGTCTTTAACTCCTTCAGCTCTACTGGCGTCATTCGATAGGGTGCCTTTGATATCGGTTCTGTATTGACTAATAGGTCAATTTCGAAACTGATCTCTCTCTTTGGTGGCAATCCAAGTAATCCATCCAGAAATACGTCTGGGAACTCGTTAACCACGGGTATGGATCCAGCTCAGGCTTTCTTCTTCTTCTTCATCCAGGTTACTAAGGTTGATTTCATCCTCATCTACCAACTCGAATGAGTTTAACTTCACCGTGGACTCTCCTCTAAACACTACTTCACATCCACTTTGGTCTTTAAACTTCACTTCCTTTTGTTTACAATCCACTAAGGCTTTGACAGATGTCAACCAACTCATACCCAAGATTACTTCGTATTTGCTCATCTCCAAGATTATTAGGTCACACTTAGATTGACTTCCTTGTATCTCCATTGGACATCCTTTAAGCATTTCCTTTGTCGTTACTATGCTTCCGGTGGGGGTTTTAACTCGAAAACCAGTAGCAATAGTATCTACGGGTAATCCAATTTGCTTGGCCGGGCTAACGGTTATAAAGGAATGGGTAGCTCCAGTATCGAACAAAGCATAAGCAGGTTGACTAGCTACGAGTATGTGTCCTGCACTCGGATTTTTATACTAATTACGAGACTGGTATACTTAAGCTAATCATGGGTATAAAACTTTATACTTGTACCATAGGAATTGAACGCGAGAAACTTAATGAATTATATCAAAGAAAAGGGTTTCGATTCTGACCTATCACCAATCCAAAATCTGAGCCATAATCTCCATCTACAACGGCTAGCTCCGCTCCTTCGTCATCAGACTCCTCGCATACCCACTGTCCTTCCAGGTTGTATATCCTCATTTCCTGGATAGCTGCTCCAGATCGGCTTCGGTTGCTTCCTCCGCTTCCATTCTTCGTCGATGCTACTCCTCCACTGACCCAAATGGTCTAGCTGGGGCATTCTTTCTCTATGGGCATTCATTGGCGAGGTGCTCGGTTTGCTTGCAAACGAAGCAAACAATAGAAGCCTTCTTTGGGCAATCACTTATCTTGTGGCTGGGGTCTCCACAAAAGTAGCACTTGTGTTGCAGCAGCGGGTACCTCTTTGGATAGTGCTCTTCCTTGCATTTCCAGCGGGTCACCTTGACCTTGGATGTTTCCTTATTACTAACAACACTTCCTCGGAAGCTATTGAAGGGCTTGAACCTTTTACTCTGGAAACTGGGGTTATAGCTATCCTAAGCTCTCTTTCCGAACATGAAGGTCTTCTTCTCAAGGGCTTTGCTCTTCCTTTTCTTTGCTCCCTCAATGATACGACCCTTTCTACCAACTTCCGGAGGGTCCTCAGATCTAACTCCTCCAGACGCATCCTTAAATCTTCATCCAGGCCACTCAAAAATACTTGCCTCTTCATCTCCTCACTATGCTTGAAGGACTCAGGCGCGTATTGAAGCAGTCGGCTAAACTCTGTCTCGTACTGCTCTATTGTCCTTCCCTTCTAGGATAAATGGAGAAAGTCTCCACTATACTGTACTCTTAAGTTCCTAAGGAAATAGTTGTCCAAAAACTCTCTACGAAAAGCTGCCCAGGTCACGGGTGGCAACAATTTCCTGCTTTTCGACTCCCACCACATTCTGGCATTGAACCGCAACATGTATGTGCCATAATCCAGGCGTAGATGATGGGGAACCTCGTAGGCGGCGAACAACCTTTCAATCTGGGTTAGCCAGTCTTTAGCTTCGTCTGGCTTTCCAAAATTTCCGTTAAAATATCTATTGCTTTTTATGAAGTCCGGCAAGGAACTTCTGTAAGGTCGAGGCGGTGGTGGTGCTGGTAAAGGGACAGTATGTGACTCAGCTTCTGGGGCTGCAGGTGCTTCAACGGTTGCTTCCGGTGCATTTGCAGCAGGCGGTGGCATATTTGTGCATTTTGCATGTAATTATTGACTACCCTGCTAGTTGGTTGATGGTGGCCCACACATCGCCTTGTTGGTTCAGTAGGGGATTTGGTGCTTGTTGTCCTGCCGGAGGATTCTCCGGTTCTGCTGGTATATTATTAGAAGCACGACGTTCTGGTCTTCTACCTTTCCTACCACGTCTGTTAAATTTTATACTTCTTAAATTGCCAACAAGGGAAAAGATCGGAAATATCAGAAATTCCATAGAAAATATTTAAGGCAATCAAATCCAGAAATCATCGAATCAACATAAAATACTTGCATTCAAAATAACATAGGAAATTAATAATCCTTACATAACCTTGAGAAGGTAGAGACCATTCTCAACAAAAGATAATTGTTCAAATAAAACATAAAAGCAAAACATTATTTGTAAACCCCGGTATTCTCAGTAGTTAAGAAAACCCCGGGAGTTGAAAAGCGAAACCCTAATCCAATCCAGTTTAAGTCTAGTGAGAGAAGCTTAGGAACCCTAAATCCGGCTTTCCTTCGATTTCATAATAAAAGAAGTTTTATAAAGTAAATGAACATGAATTATTGTTCTAAAGTATATTTTAAACCTTTGAAAGTTTCAAATTCGGGAATTTTTCAATTCCGGGCCTTCCCGAACTCAATTAAGGAAAAGCGTGCCCTAGGACCACGAATTCAGAAAAATGTTCCGGAATATTCATTAGAACCGTAATTTTATAAGGATTTCAAAAATATCAATTTCCGGGCTATAAAAATTACAGCTATAGCCTTTTTCCTGTGTTTTCTTTACAACCGGTAAAGTAGATGTCTTGTCTACTATTCACAAGTACAACCTACACTACACACTACCATACCCTATTCTTACATCCTTATAACTACTCATTACAATTTTCTTTTCCAAGAATTTTTGTTTCCTAATTAATTAATACAATTATTACATTTTATTACATAAAATACAAATTTTGTCAAAATTCAAACTCACTCCCTCACTCACCCCCTCATGGCCAGCGCCCCACTCCCCCTTTTCCCTCTCATTTGTTTTATTTTTGCTATTTTTATTCAATTAAAAACCTTAATCTATTCATATATAAGCTCATTTTCTCTCTCTCTCTCCTCATTTTCACTCTTACAAAAATTTACAAAGGTTGAAAACCCTCTCCTTCTCTCCTCTAGCCTTGTCGTGACACACACACACATGCACATTTTCACAAGTTTGTTCATCTTCTTTTCTTCTTTAAAATCTCCATTAAAGTGATGATTCCAAGCTTTTTCTCCTAAATCTTGTAATGGCAAAGCTATTCTGTGTGTTTTCCACATTTAATCCCAATGATCATATGCTAGGGACATGAAAACACTTATACAAGAATATCAAGCCATCACAAGAAATGGATCTAGAGTTTAGAAGAGTTTTTGATGAGATAATGTGATGTTCATGCATGTAAAGTAGGAATCTTGCATGGATATTTATCTTCATGCCATGAAACTCATGAATCATGCATTATATTTAGTAGATCTAGTGTTTAGACATTCATACCTTTGGCGACACACTAGGTTTGATAAACTTCTTTTGGAGCAATTCTTCCAACTATACTTTTCATTCTACAAGTTTTGTAGGAGCCATTTTGTAAGGTGTCTTTGAAATAGGTAAGGTACCTGGCTTCAAATCTATATAGAACTTTACTTCTTGCTCTGGTGATAACCTTGGTAAGTCTTCTAGAAACACATCAGGGTATTCACACACAACCGCTACCTGTGTAACATCTATCCTTTGTTCATTTTCTACTATCATAGCTGCCAAAGATGACTTTCCCCACAACTCAAAGGTAGGTAGAGTTAGAGGTCTTTGTATCTCAAGCCCGTACTCAAATTGATCTCCATCGGGCAGACTAAACTTCATAGCTAAATTATAGCAGATTATCATAGCATGGTGTTTCACTAACCAATCAACTCCAAATATCACATCAAAGTCTACCATATCCATGACTACAAAATCTACAGGTAAATGTCTATCCATCATCTCAATATTCACATTTTTACATATCTTATTCAACATAGCCCCGCTCCCCAAAGGCGTATTCACAGACAAACATACAGGTATAAGTTCAACGTGCACACCACAAATAGCAACAAAATATTCAAATATACTAGAAAAACTTGCACCAATATTGAAGAGAACATAGGCACTATGCAGCAGTATGCGAAGCTTACCTTCTATATTGTCCACGCTAGAGGTATCTCGATGTTGGAGGGTATATACCTTGGTTAGCACCCTTTGTCCTAGTCAACCTTGAGTTCAACCCATCTGTGCTGCTGAACCCAAAAGCCTTCCTAGCTCCTTGCAGTCAATGGCTTTGTGCCCTCTCTGCCTGCACTTAAAACAATAGACTTGGGAATGATTCTCTCTATGCAAAACCTATGGTCATGTCCCACCTTGCCACATGTAAAGCATGCGTTCTCAGGCCACTTGCACTCCCTAATGTCGTGAGGTCTAAGACATCTTATGCACTTCTTTTCTGCACCCTAAATTACTGGCTTGTTCTGCTGTATAACTGGTCTCTTCCCCCTATCTTGATAAAGAACACTGGCAGCTGGTTGCTTTCCATAATATATCTGGCTCTTTTGAGTCTCATGCCCCTTGATTCTGTTTAGGCCTTGCTCTACTATCTTGGCTTTGTTGACCACAATAGAGTAGTTATTCAATTCCATCAAATTGACTTGATATTAAATTTTAGGCTCTAGACCTATGATAAATCTACTCACTTTGGCCTTATCAATCGGTACAGCTCAGCTTCATAATCTTTTACAAACATCTTGCCCTACTGCAATGTATAATATGCTTGAAGCATCTTCTGCTTCACACTATTAGGAAAGAACTCCTTGTAGAAGGCCTGTTTAAACATCTCCCATGTGATTGCTCCTGCCATATGATCTTTGGTGCTCATCCACCTATTGTTTGCTCTCCTTATTAGCAAATAGGAGGCTGTTACGCCCTAGGGGGTACCATAAATGTAATAATCCACCACATGCCATATAAGACTCACGAATTACTACCTCAGTCCTTCAATAGTCCTTCAAGAGTCTTGTATAGATGTAAGGCGTCCCTTTACGATAATAGAATACTTGAACCGATGGAGTCAAAAAGTTTAATTTGGCATTCAATAGCATTAGAAAATAAATCAAAACACATATATAATTAGTTACAAACTCTAAGGGGCATTCCCTTGCAAAAGAATATTGTTTAGAGGTCTTTTACAGTCATCCAGGGTCTCTTGGTTTCCTACAGAAGTCTAAACAAAATTGAATATAACTTCTAAAGGAAACTCTTAGGTCCTGTACCTGAACTGTAGGTTGCCTCTATTTAAGCCATATGAACTGGTGCTGTAAGAAATAAAAACTGTAGGGATGTAAGCTATACTAGCTTAGTGAGTGAAAACTTCCAATATCACATTCATAACACATCATACAAGCAAGTGATTAGTTAGACAAGTGATATGCATCAAACATATGGAATCAACAAACATATGACTAGCTGGAAATCATATGTGAATAGACTTTTGCCCTCCATCCTAGGTTAACAGATTAATGAATACTGCGGTACTAGTTAAATATGCCATTTAGGATCACAGTCAACCAACTTATAAATTCATTTAGGGATCATGATTAACCAACTCATTAATTCGTTTATGGATCACGATTAACCAACTTTTACACCGTTTTGAATCACGGGTAACCAACCAATGCTAATGCTCCATCCCCATTTATGATATGAATGAGTCCATATTTATTTTCAATTCCGAATAGTCAATTATACCAATTCCTTAAGTGAGCAATCAATAGTTGCAGACAATCAATCCTAATTCATCTTTACACGCAATAGTTAATCACCCAGTTTCGATATTCTTATTTTCAATTGCTCATATCAACAACAACCATACATAATTCCCGTTCATCCCCATCATGCATATCCATTTTATCTTTACCAAATATCTAATGCAACTACCATTACAATCACATACAATAAATGGAATCGGAAGTAATACTCACTCGGCCTTGGATCAGCGGTCTTTTAGTAATAATAATCCGGTGGTAGGGAATCATCGGTTTCGGGGTCACCTAAAAAGGAAGAAATACCCTAATAAGTATTTCATTCACTTAACTAATCCAAACTATTTAACAAAACTAGCAAATTCGTAATTCTCGCTATTTGCGGAAGTCCCGACCTAAAACGGCCATAACATGGTCATTTTAACTCGGAATTTCGCAAATTATATATCGATTTCTATCTACTTCGAAAGATCTATCTATTTCTAATATTATTTCAAGTTTTGAAAAGGTTTGGGTTACGAAACAGTCTGATCAATTCTGATCAGTAGCAAATTCCAATTCTAAAAAATAGTTTTGTGAATGTTTGTAATGTTTCTATTTTATAGATCAATTATACATGCAATATTGATGATTTACTATCATGAATGGAATGTTATGAGTTTAATGTATGCATGCTTTTGATCATATTTACTAAAAGAAAATTTTAGAATTTCCTTATTTTGTAAGACTTCAATAATACATATTCTTAAGAAATCTAGTTTCATGACTTTGATAAATCTCATTTGTTTTGGAATTATTACTTAGCAAATTCTAGTTATCTTTGCTAGAATTGAGTCTTCATTATATCTATTACTTAATACCTTCATTTCTACATGAAAATTCTCATTTTATACTTTGTAAACATGTTTTCAAATAGATGTTATTCCAAAATCCGAATTTTGAAAAATTAGTTTTTGAATGATTTCTTTGAGAGAAACTTATTTAATTTATTAAAATTTAAGGCTTTATTATACCTATCCCTTAAGGACTTCATTTATTAAATAAAAATTTCCTTTTGAGTTTGAAAAATAGGTGTTTTCATGACAATACTCCAAAATTACGAGTCTCTTAAGTTGATTAGTAACTCAAAATTTCCTATCTTGTTTTCTACTCTTTGTTTTGCATATTTTTCTTATCAATCTCATTCAAATTATAAAAATCATTACTTAATGATATCTATTACCTATACTCTTCATTTTTCATATAAAACGCAAGTTTTAGAGTTAATGAAGGGTTTTTAATGCATGGTCTTGAAGTCATCCGAATTTTCATTTGAACATTTCAAACAAAACATTTTTTTCCTTTTTAAGTTTCTTGTCTCATCTACTTAAAGATCTACTAACTACAATATTCATATACATAAGACAAAACCTTTATGATCATTAATACATTAAAACACAAAAAATTCATGAGATCATGAATATCAAGTAAGATATGAGCCTGTAAATGGTAAATCTACTACTTATGATACATGAAAGGGAGTTTGAAAACATGAACATGGATTTTTATGCAAGATCTCTACTTTACTCTACTATTATATGCATGAGCATGAAGATCATTAGATGAAAACACTTTTAAACACAAGATCTACTCTTATGATGGCTTGATATTCATGTAGTAGCATTTTCATGTCCTAGCAAGTGCTCACAGGGACTTAAATGTGAAAATATTCATGAATAATCTTGCCATTACAAGATTTAATGGTAGAAAAGTTAAAAATCCATCACCTAAAGCTTGAAATGAGAGGGAAATGAAGAAGAAATTGAACTGTGAGTGTGTGTCACGGCCAAAAGAGAAAAATAGAGAGAGTTTATGAGTTTTTGAAAAGTGAAAAATGAATGAAAGAGAGAGAAAGCATAAAAGATATTATATAGTAAGGTCAATTAGGGTTCGTTTTAATTATAAAAAGAAAGAAAAATAAAACAAAATAGGGCATTAAGGGGGGCTTGTGTGCCGGTTTGGATATGGGAGAGAGAGGGGGAAAGTTGAATTTGTTTTGTTTAATAATTTATGTAATAATAAGTCTTAAATGTAATAATTTTTAAGAGACAAATTATCCTTAGAAAAGAAAATGTAATTGAGTGTTTGTAAGGATGTAAGAGTAGGGAGTGTAGCCTCTAGATTTTCGATAATATAAGCAAACCCTAAGAACCGAAAGTCAAAACGAAACCCTAAAATTAACCTAGTTATATGATTAGTCTAGTGAATCTAGATCCGACAATCCCGTGTTCTTTAACCCTAGAAAATGAAATTGTGATAATTGTGGATTATGGTTCGTAATTATATAGGGAAGCCTAAAAATATCAGATTTGTAATTTTCTAATGTCCTTTGGATTCGAACGGGATCAGTTTTCGAAAACCGTGCCCTGGTGCACCGGATAATGAAAATATTTCGACTACACCAATAGTTTCGTAAAAATATAAGGTCTTCAAAAATATCAGTTTTAGAATTTTTCGGTAACTAAAAATATCAGATATAGGCCGTTTACGCGTATTTTATTTACTACTAGTATTTTAATTGTCTAGTCTACTATTCATAGTACTTTTCTGCTATTCATTACTATTCACCTATCTCTACTTTTTCTTACACTCTATTCTTACACACACACCATATCTATACCTTACAATTTACCTTCCCCATACAACTTTAATCACATCATACTTTACACATTACTTCTTTTATTACAAAACAAATCAATTCCTTCCCCCATTACAAGCAAAACCGATTCCCCCCATGTCCTCTTCCTCTCATTTTTATTTCAATTTCAATTAATTTTAATTACACTAATTTCCACTCCAAAAATCTATAAATACCCCCTTCCTCTTTCATTCTTTCACACAACTTATTCATACTAAAACTCTCTCAAAATCACTCCACAAAGTCACTCTCCCAAAATCTCTCTCAAATTCTTTCTTTTCTTTAGAAAA
Source organism: Combretum micranthum (assembly GCA_024138025.1). Classification (NCBI taxonomy): domain Eukaryota; kingdom Viridiplantae; phylum Streptophyta; class Magnoliopsida; order Myrtales; family Combretaceae; genus Combretum; species Combretum micranthum. Next base: position 375,374 of record JAMXBD010001303.1, read on the forward strand.
CCAAGTCCCACATAATACTACAACCAATTTCTTTTCTTCTTCAACCAACACATAAACCTTAGGTAAAAGTTTCTTTCATATACTCATCATGTTCATATAACTTGACATGAGTTTAGTGTATGTTTCTTAGACTCATTGAGTTAAAGAAGCAACAATTTATTCATGTTTTTTTTTTTTCATGTTCTATTCTTTTCTTTATGTTATTATGTTGTTATTATTATTTGTTCTAACCTAACATATATAAAATATTATATATATATTATGTATATATATTTATTTAGAGCATATAAGCTCATTTGTTATTTATTTACTTTCAAGTTATGCAATTTATTTATTTCATGTTAAGACTAGTCTTTCTAGTCTTAGACTTGTCCATATCAAGTCAAAACAATTTTCTTTCTTTGCTTTTCTTTTCTTTTAAGGACTAGTCTATTCTTAGTCCCGAAATACCTTGATGAAGCTAAGGTTCCCAATACTTGACTTTACTTTTATGCTCTTATATATTTTATCTTATTATGTTGTTTTTATTTTATTCTCATTCATGCATGAACTTGATGATATTATCTCAATCATAATGAAAATGAGTTTTCTTAAGTAATAAGAATAAACTCTCTTTAAAAATAAATTTTGTCATATAAGAAATTATTTTTCCTTAAAGACTTAAAGTTTTATCTTAATAAATACTTTCTAGAATTAGATAAGATTAGTTCAAGTTTTAGTAAGAATACTACATGGTATTTTATCAATGAAAATAAAGTTATCATACTCTCTTTTCAAACCAATAAAACAAGAAAGTTTGTTTAAACTTAATTTTTGATTTAACCAAGAGTTTTCTTAAACTCCTTCAAAAGTTTTCTACCAACACTTTAAAATACTAAAGTCTAGATAAGTTTTTCAAAATTAACTTTTAAGATCATTTCTTAAAGAGGATCTAACTTTAGAAAAGCTATAGAACATATAACCATGAAATATTTAGAAAGACTATGTTTTCCAAAACATTAGAAATAAAGTAGTAGAAATTTAAAAGAGATTAAAATTACTTTTATTTAAGAAATGGAGTTAAAAGAAGGAGATGCTCACTTATAGCAAAATAAGAAATTTTCCTAACAAAACTAATTTCTTTACAAGTCTTAAGCTTATCTCACTTTCAAGACATATTGTTTTACAAGAATATTGTTGAGACAACACCACTAAATTTATGTATATGGTTTGAGTCTATATATATGTATTTAAGGGATTTTTCCAACCATACAATATATCTATAATTTTGTACAAAAGTCCTTGAATGAAGAAAGTTTGAAACTCAAGTTTTGAAAATGGAATTCTCGCACCAAATCTGTACGTTACTATTCTGAGACCCAAATAACTTATTTTGATAAAAATAACCTTAGAAATAGATAGATCTTTTCGAGTAGGTAGAAATCGGTATATAATATGCGAGATTCCAAATTAAAATGAGCAAGTTATGACAATTTTAAGTTGGAATTTCCATTTCATACGATTTTTACGAATTCTTTAAGGTAGAATTATAGAATTTGAATAGATCTTAGATGAAATACTCATGTTGGGTATTTCTTTTGTTTAGGTGTCGAGGATCACGATCTTGTCTTCCCTAAGGATTACTTTGACTCCTAGATCGCTATGGACGAATGAGTTTCCTTTACGCTTATATATTCGCGCATGTGCTTGTAGAATAGAGCACTAGATGTTAGGAAAAGAAAAAATTGATATGCATGTGGGATGTCATGGGAATTATGTATGTGAATCATTGTGTGCGATCAATGATCAATAAGTATATCAGAACCCGATTTGTGATTGATATAAATGTTCCATGTATGTATTGTTATGTGTGCAAATATTGTTTGATCACTTTAAATGATTTAATGTCATATTGAAATACCCATATAATAAATTGCTCATGCATATCACTTAGAATGTCATTTCAAAGTTTTGCTGCTACTCCTCAACATGGGAACGGAAAGGTAAGCTGCCTAGCTACATCTTGAGGGTTAGGACGTTCGGGGAATACGACCTCAAGGTATAGCCGAGCCGAATCGATCGCTTTGGGTATGGAAGGCCCGGGGACTAGTAGTACGGTTCGTTGGAACCCCAAGACACGCGCAAACTTTAAGGAGGTCGTTCGGGGCCCAGTTCAAAACATTCCCTAACCACCGATGGAGGGGTAAATCTATCATACATACGAAACCGGATAGTCGTATGTAATGTTTGATCATATGGTTGTTGCATTTCATATGCTTGAGTTAATAAACTTGGTTGATTGCTTGTTATGAGTACTTTTGTGTAAGAAATGTCTCACTAAGCTAGTCATGCTTATACTCCTATAGACTTTTGATATTGCAGGATTATCTTTTGCACCTGAGACCATCTTGATCCCCTCGGGTAGAATCCTTATTTTGGGAAGCTTTTGGAGGAATTTTGTTTTGAAGTTTAAGAGTAGATTTCTTCTAAAATCTTCTAGTTTTAGTTATTTATCTTTATTAGAACCATGTTGTTATTATCGGGGGAATGCCCCTTAAAAGATGTAAGACTTTATATTTTTAATGCAATATATTAAGTGTTATTTTGTATGTTCCACTGCCAATATCTTAAAATGCATTACTTCACCGGTCTCCTTTTGATGTGAATGTACGCCTTGTACCGATATAGAAACTTTCGAGTGACTGAGGTAGTGTCACGCCCCGTAGGGTATCCTAAACGTAACAACCCGCCACATACTAAGTAAGACTCTCAAGTTCCCTATCCGAGCCCTTTGGGAGTCTTAAGTAGATGTAAAGCGTTCCTTTACGACAATAGAATACTTCAGCAAATGGAGTTAAACAGTTTAATGTGGCATTCATTAGCCATAGATAATAAATCAAACGCAAAATTATAGTTTACAAAATCTAAGGGGCATTCCCCCGCAAAAATAATAACAAGTCCATTACAGTCATCCAGAGTCCTTAGTTTCCAACGGAAGTCTATACAAAAAGAATGGATTGAACTTCTATGGGAAACTCCTATCTCCGGTACCTGCGCTGTGGCTTGCCTCGGCCTAAGCCATATAAACTCGTGCTGCAATAGATAAAAACTATGGGGGCGTAAGCTAACTAGCTTAGTGAGTAATAACTTTCATAACACAATTAAATACAATCATTCAAGCAAGTGATTATTCAAGTGAGTATGCATCATACAAATGTGATCAACAAACATATGACCAACCAGAAATCATATGTGGATGGACTTGCGCCTTCCATCCCGGGTTAGCAGATTAACGAATCATGCGGTACGACGCCGTTTAACTCACGGTCAACTAATAGTATTTCGTTTTATGGATCACGATTAACCAACAAATTCGTTTTATGGATCACGATTAACCAACATATTCGTTTTAATGGATCACGAAAAACCAACCAATGCGAATGCTCCAACCCCATCGTGATATGAATGGATTCAATTTACAATTGAAGTCGAATATTCATTATTCAATTCTTTTAGTACCAATAAGTATTCGCAACATTCATCATAAGATACTAGCTAATCAATCAATAGCTTAACACCCGGTTGCGATATTCCTTAAGTTCCAATTCACATATCAGCAGTAGACAACATATATAATTCCCTTATACCCCTCATGCATATGCAATTTCTTTTTATCTTTGCCTACACCACTAGTGCCACTACATTACAATCACATTCATTAATTGAGAGTGGAATAAAACTCACTCGGCCATGGACGCCGATCTTTCTAGTAGTAGTAGTCGGGGGGTAGGGTGTCGTCCTGCTCGGGATCACCTACCAAGCAAGAATAATCCTAGTGAAATTCTCATTATGTAACTAAATCAAGCTATACATCTAAACTAGATGAATTCGGATTTCTCGCTATTTGCGGAAGTTCCGACTTAAAACGGCCATAACTTGGTCATTTTAACTTGGAATTTCGCAAATTTTATATCGATCTCTATCTACTTCGAAAGATCTATCTATTTCTAGTATTATTTTCAAGTTTTGAAAATAGTAAAGTCACGGAACAGTGGGATCAGTTATATTCTACCATTTTCCAATTCCGAAAAATTTGTTTTACTTTTGGTAAAAATGGTTCCTAGTTGATGATTCATGCATGAATGGTATAGGAATGAATTACTAACATAAATGCCATGTAATGGACTCAATATATGCATGATCATGATAATTTTGTGATAATAGACTTTTATGAGCTCCTAAGTGTTAAAAAGTTCCATAAAGGTTGTTTCTAAAAAGCTATTCTTCCACTTTACACTCCTTAGGGTTTCCTTGACTTGTAATTTTGTAATCCACTTGTTATCTAAATGAAAATAAGTCCTCAAAGTCTATATTAATCATAGCCTTCATTCATGCATAAAAATTCCTATTTTTCATTTAATAAACATGTTTTTAAACAAGCTTTTTGTAAAAATCCGAATTTTGGAATTCCATTTCTTGCATCTTACTTATGGAAAAACTTGTTCTAATGAACTAAAATTTGAAGCTCCAATATATATTTCTAAGAACTTCATTTAGCTTATAAAAAATTCAATTTAGACTTAAATACTAAGTGTTCTTGTAGGCATGAACCTAAGTTACGAATTTAACCAATGATCAACATATCGAATTTCAATTTAATTCCACCACTTGTTTTACATTCCTATCAGCCTAAAATCATCCAAGCTCATGAAAATCATTCCTTCAAGATATCTATTACACATACCCTTCATTTTTCTTGTGAAATATGGGTTTAAAAATGATTTTGATGGTTTTTAAAATAGGGTTTCCATTTCATCCGAATTTCCAACATTGCTCATTTAACAAAACCTTTCCTTTTCCAATGTTCTTGCTTTCTATATATGAAGATTCACTATCTAACATCTGTATACACATACAAGACTACCTTTTTATGATCATCAATGCATGGAAATAGAAATAACTCTATGATCTTTTATGTACATGAAGTTGTGGATGTCTAAACCTTAGATCTACTAAATATAATGCATGAATCATAGATCTCATGGCATGAACATCAATATATATGCAAGATCCCTACTTTACATGCATGAACAAGTTGATATTTCAAACAAATCTCATTCAAAGACTAGATCCACTTCTTGTGATGGCTTAAAGATTCTGTTGTAGTAGTGTTTTCATGTCTTTGCTCATGCTCATTGGGATTAAATGAGAAAACACACAAGATGATCTTGCCATTACAAGATTAGAAAGGTTCAAAGCTTAAATATACATACCAAAGGAGTCTTGGAGGAGGAAAAGAGAAGAAACAAGTTGGAAAAGTGAGAGGAAGGGGGAGGGAAGTGCTCGGCACAAAGAAGAAAAGAAAAGAGAGTTTTACTCCTTTTTAAAAATTGAAACAAGAAAAAATGAAGAGAGAAGAGAAAAGTATGCATATATATGAAGTGAATTAGGGTTTAAACTAAATAAATTGAAGTAAAAAAATTGAATGGAGAGGGAAACAAGGGAGGGGGGGCACTGGCCACACTCCTTTTGTGTGTGTGTGTTTGCTTTTAAAAATTTGATTTGTAATTTAGTAAATTAAATGTAATAAATGTGATAATTATTTAAGAGACACAAAATTTCTTGGAAAAGAAAATTGAAAGAGTAGTTGTAAAGATGTAAGAATAGGGTATGGGTAGTGTGTAGTGTAGGTTGTACTTATGAATAGTAGACAAGACATCTACTTTACCGGTTGTACCGAAAACACGGAAAGCTATAACTGTAATTTTTATAGCTCGGAATATTATGAAATTGATATTTTTGGAATCCTTATAAATTACGGTTCTAAATGATATTCCAAAACATTTTTCTGAATCCGTGGTCTAGGGCACGCTTTTCCGTAATTGAGCTCGGAAGGCCCGGAATTGAAAAATTCCCGAATTTAAAACTTTCAAAGGTTTAAAATGTACTTTAGAACAATAATTCAAGTTCATTTACTTTATAAAATTTCTTTTATTATGAAATCGAAGGAAAGCCGGATTTAGGGTTCCTAAGCTTCACTCACTAGACTCAAACTGGACCGGATTAGGGTCTCGCTTCCAGCTCCCAGGGTTTCTTGACTACTAAGAATACCGGGGTTTACAGGTAGTCATTCTTAAGTTTTAATATTGCGTACGGCGGGCTGTCACGTTTAGGGTACCCATTGGGGCATGACAGGGAGTGGCTTGTGAGTGTAGTCGGTTGTACTTGTGAATAGTAATGAATAGTGAACAAGACAATTACTTTACCAGTAGTAAAGAAAATACGAGAAAAAGGCTATATCTGTAATTTTTATAATTCGAAAAATTATAAAATTTGTTTTTTTGAAATCCTTATTAAATTTTGTTCTAAGAGTATTCCGAAATATTTTTCTGAATTTTGAGTTCCAAGGCTCGCTTTTCCATAATGGATCTCGAGAAGACGTGAAATAGAAAATTTTTCAAAATAAGATCTTTTCAGGGTTTGAAATATATTATCGAACAATATTCCACATTAATTTATTTTACAAAATTTCTTTTAGTTTGAAATCGAAGGAAAGCCGGATCCAGGGTTTCTAGGTTTCTCTCTCAAGCTTATGCTAATCCGGTTTAAGGTTTTGGTTTTCGGTTTCCGCAGTTTACTTGGTTACTAAGAAAACCGGGGTTCACAGAGGCATATTCCACCTTTTTGTTATTTGGTATGTCCAAGGCAACAAATGTCTTTTCCACCTCCTCTATCCATAATTGAGCCTCCAATTGCTTCCCAAGCTAGGGCTCAAATTTGTAACTAGGTCTACAAACTTTGTTTAGGTTGAGCACATCAGTGTGTCTTGCTCCATAGCCTCCATTTCCACCATTCCCATTTTCCTCAGTGCCTCCTTCCTCAGGACTCAGCATTGGCCCTGCACAACTTGCATATCTTGCCTCTTAGTTTGCTGTTGCTAGGTAACTACTCTAACAGAGCATTCACTGCCTACATCAACTGTATAGCATCAATAGATACTTATCCTCCTACATTAGCATTAGGCACCTGCTATCCTACAGGTGGAGGCGATGGTAAGGGCATGTCTCCAAGTACTTAGTTCAAGGGTAGCTAGTTCATAGGTGCTTGTTCCTCATCACCATTCCTAGAGGAACCACTATCAGGGGCTTTCCTTCTTAGCAGCATTCTATCACAAGCATACACCAAAACATCAAATAAAAGGGAAAAACTAACTTCAAAGATTAAACGTTATATAAACTATGGAATAGTATAAAACTATATATATAAACAAGTCCTATTATTTCTATCCCACTTATCAATGCTCACCGCCCTAAGGAGTTCATAACTTATTTCCAAAGAGATCGTCAACCTAAAGCTCTGATAACGAATAAGCTGTAACGCCCTAAACTAAAGGCATTATAACCCGCCACGTGTCCTCTCTTCAAAGGCACATACAAAGGCTATAAATATCTAAACCACAATATATATCATCACATAACTCCATAACTTACACAAAGGATACTCAATATGAAAATCCAGATAATATAACTTCAATAACACCTATGTTTGCATAAATCAAGCCAGCTGATAAAAATCCTCATAAGAAACATAGAACTAATAACTCATAAAATCTTTTCAACTGGAAATCTAAATAAATCTAATAACTCCTTTAATCAGTAAAACTCCACTTCAGCCATATACATATCAGCTGGGTAATCGGGTCCACTATCATCCTCCCCATGCTCTACAAATACATCAAAGCCAAATAAATCATACACTATCTAGTCTTCACCTATTCTTGAAAAATAAAAAGGAACGAGCACAAAGGCCTAGTACATCCAAACCGCAAAACACAAGCGTATGATCATACATCAAATAGTTCACACACGACTTAGTATCTAATGCAACAAGCACCAATTATTATCTTTTCATTAATCTAGTATATAACACAGTTTAAGATCATCCGTGACTAATCCCAAACTTGGGGTAACTCAGAATCCTTAAAAACAAGCAGTATAAGAAAATAAGTAATATAATACATATATGATGTTAGGAATCTCCCACACACTCGAGTGCTGTACTCGCACTACTCCTAAACTACCGGAATTATCTCTATGCACGAGTCCACTCGGAACAACCTCACACATAGATCATTAGGTTGTCAGCGTTAGTATCACACTCAGCATGGTCTTTACTAACCGTAGCCACTCACAACCAACAGTCGATTCAATTAAAGTCAAATATAGTAGGTCAGATTTATAACTAATCTATAAGCACAAACAAACAAGCATGGTAAGGACGTACCTGTTTCTGCTTAAGAAATCGATATCCTATTCTCAATTAAACACCTGAACAAAGAATCATCCATTCCACTAATCAATTACACATTGATAACAACATAAGAAATATAAACCCTAAACCCTAATTCATCAATCTAGAATCTCCAACACACCTTTTTCCTGTGAAACCCGTAGAATCACTAGATCTCCAATCAACACCATGAAATAGTGAAACCCTAATTCTCAAGATTACTTGTTCATCATTGTTCATATATTAACAAATCATTCTCAACAACTAAAATGATTCAAATTCTCTTAACAACTTAAGATCTATGAATTATAGATCCGGGTTGAGTTTTACCTTCTTCAATTGATTATAGATCTGAAATCCCTCAATTTTCTACACTTAGGGTTTTCCTTCAATTTCTACCAATGATCAATTCCTTTCACCAATCAACAATAAAATCTTAGAAAGAAAACATCCTAGAACAAACTAAAGGATTAGGAGAGATTACTTACCCAATTCCTTGATGAAATCCACCTTAGAGAGTGTCATCTAGGGTTTGTTTATGTTTAAGAGGGGTTATAAGGATTAGGATAGGTTATGGAACGTCCTTATAGAGATAAATCTCAAAGGAACATAGGCTGGGCGCATAGGAAACAATGCTAGCTACTTAAAACTCTCGGATCACACAAAATCATTCAAGGCTGCCACTTAGGCCGACGACCTTCTTTAGTATGCCGATGGCCTAGAGGCCGGCGTACAGCCAAATTCTCTAATTTGCACAATTTTCCTTCGACGCTCCAAGCTGGTGTTTAGGCCGTCATCTTTGAATTTAGGTTGGCAGCTTAGAATTATAGGCTGGCAGCCTATATGCCGACCTACTCCAAAATCTTCAGGTCATTCGCATACAACTTCCTTGAGTCCAAATTCATCTGTTCCAAGATAAAAATACCCTTTTAAACAACTATATGTTACACTAATACCCCTCACTATGAAATATTTACTTGTATATTACAATAACATTCTATGTGTGGCCAGAATGGAATCACTATGTATGTGAGGATTTGAAGTCGCAAGGTCTGTGGGTCGACCCCATCTCATCCCCCAAAGGAGACGACCCATCCAAAAAGGAATATGGAACTTGGTCTAAAGTTCCTATAATGATAACCCACCACACGGGAAAGGAAGAAGACCCTAATGATGAAGACAAGGAATCAATAGGCTCAACATATCAAGGAGATGTTTCTACCTTATGAAGTGCAATCCGAAGTAGGGATGGAAACTAGATCTTTCATAAAGCCTTTAAAGTATTGTTAAGAGTACCGCTTTTGTTAAGGAGTTAACGATGTTGTAAACATAGTTTAAGTAATGATTTGAATTTGTAATCATGTTTTGCATCTTTTCTTTGAACTTTTGTGAAGGAAGAATTTAAGCCTTCCTCCTGTTTTCATGTATTTGCTTTAATGATATGAATTTCCTTTTTATTAGGTTGATTTCAGTCAGTTTTCAATATTTCTTTTATATATATTTACGCATTTCCATACTTGATCACTATTGGCATGTTTCTTCAATGATTTTTCGAAACGCCTAAGACTTAATAAAATTCGAGAATCTCACACAAAACCAAATAATGCCCATAGAGCAAATAGGAGACGCACTCGTGCACGACGCAACCAGAAATACCCCCTATAGAACTTAAGAACAAGGAAGGAACTTAACAACCGAATCAACCAAGAGAAGTCCCAATTAATATTGAACAACTTACCGACCTCATACGAGATTTCGTGCAACAAACTCATGCTATACCAGCTCCTGTACTAGCCACACATGCGCAAGAAGCAGTACCAGAGGTTTCAACACCACCTATTAAAACCGCACCAGTTGAATGGCTATCACCAAGAACTGATCAAAGTATGTTTCCTTATTCCATTAAGTGCAATCGATATTTTAATGGAGCTTTTGGAAAACCGGATGAAACCGAAGATTGGTTAAAACAAATAGAGCAATCTTTTAACGCTTTTGAAGTACCACAACACCTTAAGCTTGTTTTTGGTACTTATATTATGAGATTCAATGCAAGGATATGGTGGGAATCTAGAAGTAGGGAGCTACTATTGCCAATCACATGGGAGATATTTACACATGAATTCTTGGGGAACTTTTTCCCCGAAAGCTTGAGAGTCTATTGTAGTGCAGATTTCTTACGTGTCTCTCAAGGAGTCGTAGTCTTGAGCAATATGAGGATAGAGTTTAGTAGGCTATTACAATATGCCCTCAATCATATAAGAATAGTGAGGAACTCAAGAGGAAAGTATTCTTAGGAGGATTAGACGAAGACCTTTGTATCAAGTTGGAAGGTTTGACATAAGAGGTTTATGAGAATTAGTAGAAAAGAGCACGAATTGTGGAAGGTGTTAAGAAAAGGGGAATGCGAGAAGGAATGTCATGATAATTGATGAAGAACCTATAAGTGGACCTAGCTTGAGCCTTAAAGTCAAAGAGTTCAAACCCTCAATCAATCCGAGCAAAAAGAAGGATAAAAGACATTAAATATCTAATGTTGGAAATGTAGAGGGGGACATCATCCAAGACAATGTCCTAAGCTACAACACAAGTGTTACTACTACAAAAGTCCAAACCACAAAGTCTAAAGTTATCCAAAGAAAACCACTACTATCTACCTCATCTGTAAGAAACCGGGAGATATTGCCAAACAATGCCTTAAAAAGAAAGGTACGGATAATGTTAAGAATGGAAGTGGCAGTAGGAATGGGAGATACATGGTAATACCCCCACAAGGAATATGTGTATACAACCTAAAAGGACAATTGGTTTGTGAGGGAGCCAGCCACAAGGAGATAGAATTCGCTACCCTGGAAGAGGATGATAGTCATGGATACAATTCAATATTAGGTTAGCATCATATCCTTAGATGTTAGAACGCCTTTTTACACTGCTGAGACTAAAGGAATAGTTTGTTAGTAATGACAGTAGAATACATAATCATCATCACCTAATATATATTGGATATATATAAGATCGGCAAAAATTTAGCACATATTAAAAGTAGAAATCAAGTCAAACGCCATCTACCTTGAAAATACCCAAAACAAAGTACATTAAAAGCTTAAATATTTATAATTATCGCCTAAAAGCTATAACCAGTGATGATTAAAAAAAAATTTCCCAAAAATTTTCATGAAATTAATGAACCATCTTGATCTCAAACCTTCTCAAGATGATTACGTAAATAATAAAACATCAATATCCTTAAGAATAGAAGGAGTATGAACATTGCGTATCTTATATGTGCATGTCATATATATACTCACATAAGAATGGAAAAGCTAATTCACAACCTTCTTTTGTTGTGTGGATGTGCCAATGTCATATCGTGTTGTGTCGTCAACGGTCCAGAGTCGAGTTGAGTCAAGTGTCAAGTGTTAGTCGTTTATCATCTTAATTGAGTCTGGGACTCTTCAAAAGGGTCTAGTAAAGTGAAGGCTGAAAATCGCTAAACCAAATCTTATTGATTTATATATATGTATATTGCATAGAATATTAAACACACAGAATTAATGAAATGTTGAAAATTCTCAACACCACCGACTAAGATAAACGAAAAATAATAATTACAAAAGAAAGAGACTAAAACAACAACAAACTTCCAAACTTTTTTAGTGGAAGTGAAACTAAAGAAATGTATCAAATAAATTAGGGTAAAGAAACAACACAATGTAGTCATAAAACCTGTCACAAATAGACTTAACAAATAAATGTTGATGAATTCCATATGTCGAGAATGCTAATAAAATATGACATAAAAGTTTCTCACCAAATTTTTACAAAAATACATACGCGTAACAAGTTTTGAGGCAAAACATTTTTCAAGAGGGGTAGGTTGCAAATGTAAATCCCGAAAAATTTTCACACTAGTACATGATACTAGAAATAGAAAATGTGAATAGCTATAAACCTAGAACTCAACAAAAACCCAAGAATAGATTTATGAGTTGAATTTAGCTTGTTTATGATTTAAAAGCCCGAATAAAAACTTCTTTGACCTTAATTGATACCAAAAATGAGATTTTGTATCTTGAGCTGATAACTCAAGATATAATTAAAGATAACTCAAATTTTAAAACCCCAAAACTTGTCGTACAAATAGAAATAGATAGAAATATATAAAATATAAAATATAAATTGATGTATAACTAATAATCTATACTCCAAATAAATATTTAGATCACATTGTTTTAGTTAGGATATTCTTAAGCTATTGGAGCTTAAAACAAAAATTGACATATTAAGCTTAGAAAACCTTAATTGCGAGAGTTAAAATTCTAAATTTAATTAAATATGAACTCAATGATAATCTAGAAAATTTGTAGAACTCTAAATAAATTTTTGAAGATAAAACTCTTGAATAATTGCCATAATTATACCTGATTAACTTAATAAACTACCCCAAAATTTAGATAATTATTAACTAATTAATATTATTATATATATACATGCATGATCGGTACCAAATTGCACCAAAATGTAAGGTTTAGATTTCATAGAAGTATAGGAGCTGCAATGCAACAACAATTTGCCAAATTATCTACAAAAAGTCAATAAATTCAACTCATGAACCAATCAAATGTTGCCACCTCAACCTTCTCATTAAATGCAACACAAAACAACTACAGTTCTAACAAATTGGAGAAGCAAAATCGTAGCAAACCATCCTTCTCTTCTTCTTCTTCTTATATATATATATATATATATATCACTTAATAATTTACACACAAAAAAAGGACATTATACAAAAAACAAACACTCTAACTCAGTAGTTAAAACGACACCCAAACTATACTATTTTCATCCAAAACAATCACCAAAACCGACCACAACATAAACACAAACCAAACCTCCATTAAAACAGCCTTAAAAGCTTGGAAGGAAAAGAAAAGGTAAGTAAAGTTGTTTTAACTTGTTCAAAAATGGTCTTAAATATGTTTTAAACATCTTAGGGTCAAAACAAGCTTAGAGGAAGGATAAAAAACAACAAACTCATCCCAAAAAGGTAAGAAGTTCAAAAACCTAGTTACACCATTAGATGAATCAAACTAAGATTAAACCACATGTGGATGTGTTATAAGTTAATATATATATACATATATACATATAACATGTATAAACACTTAGAAACACATAAGGAATGATTTGAACGTGGAAAACAAATCAAACCGAGCTTCACTTAGAAACACATAACATGAACAGTACCAGTTTTTCCAAATGAGCACGGCTTGAAGCACGACCGTAGACTTCCCGTGCTTCCCCTGTGTTCACGAACACACGTGTATTTTAGAGAAACACGGTTTATACATGGCCGTGTACCAAGCCGTATATCTCTCGGAAGACATTAAAAAAAATGTTTTTGTTAATTTAATTTGTTTATTCTCGATTTATTATTATTATCGTTGTTATCTTAATACTATTATTGCAAATGTGAATATTACTACTATTGTTATATATTATTAATATTATTTTTAAGATTATTACTAAAAATAGTACTGTTTTAAATAATTGATATTAGTAATCCAATAATTAATAGAATTAATGTTACTACTATTATTGTATCCATTATTATTAATATATTATTATGATGGTTAATGTTTATATGGTTGTTATTATTACTATTATTGTTATTAATATTTGATTGTGTCACTAAGAATGTTATTAATATTATTATTAATAGTTAATAATAATATTAATATTATCATTAACATCAGTATTACTAATATTAGTATATTGCTACAAACAAAAATAAAATTATGAAAATTATTAAATATCAGTTTTGCAAAGACAAAAATAATTTATATATATATACATATGAATGCAAAATTTAATAAGTTAAAATTATGAACAATGTGATCTTCACAAATAACAAAATAATTACATAAAATAGAATAAGAGGAACATGATAAAACTAAATGATAAAAAAAAATATTAGATATTATAAAATAGTAGTTAAGAACAATCTAAAAGTAATAATGATAATAATAATAAAGTATCAGTTTATTAAGAATGAATTCTAAGACTACCCAAATAAAAATATTCAATATCAAATAAGATCAAGAGAAACATGATGAAACTAAATACTAAATAAATAATTGTTATCCAAGGACCATTAAAGAACCAATACAAATATAGAGAGAAAACCAATATAGGACACTTAGACACTTATAGGAGTTTAATCATATGATTTATATGATATTGAAGAATATATATTCATCTTAATAGGTGATATTGGTACTTTTGAGGATTTTCCTGACGATTATTACGACTAGCCAATATGAGCAGGTGAGTAACTCAGTCTTATTACATTGTATGTGCTTGTAGCTTAGTGAACCTTTAATAAAAGATAATAACCTGAGTCTGCTATATGGGTTTATGAGAATTGTTTGTTGTATGAAATATTGATTGCCAAGTCACTCTAATGGTAATAATAATAGAATTCTATATGTTTATACTGGTTGTGTAACATGTTAATTGTCTATGTATTGATTTATTGCCTTAAACTTGAATAAAACAACTGGTACCATAAAGGAAATTGAACATGATTTGCATAAAATAGCATTTGAGTAAGTGGTAGCCTACTACGTGTTAGTATTCCAGATCTCTGGTAATGCTTGGTTTATCTAGGCACGGAAGCTATTAGTTAATCACAAGATTACCTTTGTTCTGTTGATACCATAGGAACTAAATGGTAAATAAAGGATGTCGCTTATGGTATTACTTGAAATAACTAACACTTAGTATAGTTTCTAAAATTAAAACAGGAAATGAGTGTTAAAGCCATGATAAATTCAAAGAGACAATTAAAGTGAGTATTGTTATTTTCCTGAAAGCTTAGTCTCTCCTAGGTAGATAGGCCATAGATTGTGATCCTTCAACCCTGATGAGAGGGCATAAATCTTGATCCTGCTTTAGATTTCGGGTTATCCAGGCTTGTGTTTGTGCATATGCTTGATTGATGCATTTCATATGTTTGTTAATAAACTTGTTTGATATGTGGTAAGTTCCAGTTATTCACCGAGTTCGTGGTTTCGCTCACACTCCAACTGTCCTTTCAGATTTACACTGCGATCTTGACTCATTACTTTTAGGAGCATAGTCCTAGTAAGAATCTAGAAGCTGGAAGTTTATGGAATAGATCGGGTTAAGATATTTATCTCTATTTCTAGCTATAAGTAGTTAGTATTTGAAACTTAAAGTCATGTAATTGGAGATCTTCTAGAAATTATGGTATGTAATATTATTATGATATTCTTTATTTTTATGAAATTATTTACCAATTTATGCCTTGTATATATTTGTTCTTCCTATCAAAGCAACTAAAAGATCCTGCTTTATTGAAAATATGTCATTCTTGGAATGTAAACTTGTAATAGTATTCAAGTGAATCTTGTTTACTTCTATGAAGATACCCTCGAGGCATGATAGTGAACTCCTAAATTTTTCATAGAAAATATCCTAGAAGTTAAACACCAAAATTGAGAGCTTGAAAATCGATCCAAGTCAAAACCGAATTCTAAATAAGATCAAATACGAAAATTCTTAACCTCAAAGAGAACCAACAAAACAAAAATGGAAAACCGAACAATCGTTTAGTTCAACGTCCGTACGCCTACTAAATCATCTATTTGATCCCTAACACTCAAATCAAGATGATATATCCAAATAATGCTAGGCAACAAAATCTAAAACCTTAAATACTTCGGTAAATTTTTGAATAAAAAATTTCAATTATTACCAAAAGTCAAACGAAGTCAACCTATAACCCTAGACTCGGTCAATAATCCAGATAACTAAAATTAAATAATATCACAAATAAAAAAGATGAAACATAAATGTTGAACCTAAGAATATAACACGGTCAAAAACCCAAAATTTTATGATCTTACAAATAAATCAACAAGTTGGAAGTCAAACCAAAACTTAAAAATCAACAAAGTCTACAACAAACCCTAGTGTTTAGATCCGACAATCCCACGCTCTTAAACTCTAAACAACGAAACTGAAGTAATTGTCGATAATAGTTCATAATAATATGGAGAAGCTTAAAAATATCAGATTTGCGAATTTCTAGTATCTATCGGATCCAAACGAGATCAGTTTTCGAAAACTATGCCCTAAAACATCGAACATTAAAAATATTTCGATAACACCATTAGATTCGTACTAATATAAGAAATCCAAAAAATCAGTTTTACAACTTTTTGATAACTAAAAATACCAAATATCGCATTTTTATGCAAATTTTCTTTATTACTGGTAATTTACTAGTCTTGTTTACTATTCATTATCCTATTCATAACTATTCACCTATCTCTACCTTTTGGTATCACTTATTCTTACAATCTATATACTTATTTCTTACATTTTCTTTCCCATAAAAATTCTATAGTACAAATTACTCAAATTTCTCTTACACTTTTCTTCTAAAATTAATTTTTAATTACTCTTTTCTTTCATGCCATCAATTTTCTTTTCTTTTTCATTTATTTAATTAACTACAATTTCCCTACACATTTATCTATAAATACCCTCTTTCTCTCCACTTCTTTTACACACTCTTTTACTATAACAAAACTTTTCCAAAATCACTCCATAAATCCTCTCTTTACAACCAAGTTCATCTAAAATCTTTCTCTACAAAATCCTTCTCTACCCATAAACCATTTACCACATATCACTACCCACATAATCTACATATATCATCTTCATCTTCAACAAAAACACTCTTAGGTAAAGCTTTTTAACCATTTATTTGGCTATATCATGTAACTTAACATGACTATGGTGTTATTTCTTAAAACTCATATGAGTTGTAGATGCAACAACATGTTCATATTTTGTTCTTGCACATGCTAAGAAATTCCAATTTTATTATCTTATTGTATGATGATCTTATGTTGTTATTATTATTATCATGTTTCTAAGTTAACAACATATATATATATATATATTATCTATATGTATATCTATATTTATTAGAGCCTAAATGCGCACTAACTTTCACTAACTTGTTTTTACTATTACTATTGCTCTTATCATTTCTTTTATTATTATTTTTTTCTTTCTTTCTCTTTTCTTTTTCTTTTTCTTTTTCTTTTAGGACTAGTCTATTCTTAGTCTCGGGATGCCTTAATAAAGCTAAGGCTTCTAATACTTAACCGGGATGCCTTGATGAAGCTAAAGCTCCCAATACATGACTGGGTTACCTTGATGAAGCTAAGGTTCCCAATGTTTGATCTTATTATTTTGCTTATTTTTGCTTCTTATAATCTTTTTATTGTTATGTGAGGTTTTCATCTTTTTCATACCACATGCTCATATACATGCATCATCATAATGGTATTATCTCAAAAAAATTTACAATGAGATTTCCTTTAATAATGGAACATGAAACTAAACTCTTTTGTTATGTAACTTATCACTAAAATAAAGAAATTGTTGGCAACAATTTAGAAAATGGATTTTTACAACTTCTTCTCAAACTTTCCTAAGGTTTTCCTAATTGTCAACAAGGATAATTTTGCCAAGCAAGGAAATAAAGGAAAAATGAAACGAAACTCTTTTATTATCTAACTTTGAACTTAAACAAAGATTTTATCATAAAAAACATGGAAAAAGTACTTTTATAAATTCTTTTCAAAAATTTAGACAAACCCATCACAATTTTCCTTCAATAATATAAAAGATGATTTTTACCTAAGAAATTAGCTAAAGAAATAAACACTATCTTTTTATGATAAGTAAAATAAAGTTTATTAAAACTTAGCGTTATAACTCTTTGATAATCAAATTTTTCATAAAAACTTAATCATAAGATTTCTTTTCTAACCCCATAATAAAACCAAGAACTATACTAGTTTTTATAGTTATGATAAAATCAACTCACTAAATTATAAACCCACTTAGAAAAATAAGGTTGCCAAGAATCTAAATGATAGACCCATTTTCAAAGAAATAAAGAGAATGTAAACATAGTAAATTCAAAAACAATAGATATTATCAACAATTTAAGAACATGTTAAAAATGATTTATTTCCAAGTAAAATAGATAAAAAAGTTAAAGGACCAAGTTTTAGAATAAAATTTATTTATTTATTTATTTATTTTTTAAAGTAAGGAAGTAAAAATATAAGAGGAAGAAGACTTGTTTATCAAAACCATTTTAAAAAGAATTATATATATATATATATATAACCCAAATTATTATAGGCTATCAACAACTTTTGGAAACTTCATTTTTATCACTAGAAGTAAAATTTGTACAAAACCAAAGTTAATAGAAAATTTATTTATTTCATAAAAGAATTTAGAAAAAAATAAGAATATACTTATTTATAATAACCTGAGAATTTATAAAGTTCTTTCAAAACACTTAGAAAAGAAATTGTAAATATTTGAGTTTTCAATACCATAAGAGAAATTGTTTTACGAAAAATAATCATTGAGACAATACCATTGAATCATGCATACAATATAAGTCTATATATATGTATTCAAAAGATTTTTCAATCATATAAATATCTATATTTTTGCTAAAGGATTTTGGGATAAAGAAAAGTTTGAAAATTTTATTTCAAAGGCTGGGATTTTCGTAGAGATTTTGTACCGATCTTTTTCATGACCTAATAAAATTTTTATGACAAAAATAACCTTAGAAATAGATAGATATTTTCAAGTAGGCATGAAACGACATATAATATGTGAAATTCCGATTTAAAATGAGTAAGTTATAGCTATTTTAAGTTAAAATTTCCCCCTATACGATTTTTGATGAACATAGTGAAATAGAATTAGAAAGTTTAAGTAGAACTTCTATGAAATACTCATCCCGGGTATTTATTTTGTCTAGGTGGCGAGGAATACGAGATTTCTTTTCCTACAGATTACTACGACTAAGAAGATTGCGAAATGGACGAGTGAGCTATTCCTCCTCTTAATTTTGTTACTTGCTTATGCTTGTAGAATAATAGTACCAGAATACTAAGAAAAGATAAAAATGGACATCTATGGGGAATTCAGGGATATATATATATATATATATGTGATTCTATGCTTATGTAATAAAATGAGAATTAAGAATAGCGTAACTTCGAATTATCTGTTTAAGTATTTTTTTTTCTACCTATATGCATGATTGCTTCTTGTTTGCTAAATTGTTTGATCGCTCCTAAGAAACCTTAATATGATTTGGGTTAAGAAAAAAAAAAAGTTCACGCATGTCATCCATCGAGTCATATTTCTTTCGGAAGGCTGCTATTCCTACGCGTGGAGTTGGATGAGCTGTTATCGTGCTGGGACACAGACCTTGTTTCCCCTAGAGAATCCACATCGCTCAGGGAATGCACTCTAGGTTCGAAGCCGTGCCAATCGAATGCTTTAGGCGGGAGCCTGAGGACTAGTAGTGGAAGGTCGCAAATTTTCATCAACAATTTCCTAACCTTCGACATAGAGGGATAAATCTGGTCTATATATGGTTTCCGGATAACTATATATATTTGTGTAATCATGTGATTGTTGTATAGCATGCATAACATATGTGTGAAAAATTAAATAAACTTTTTTGATATCACGATGTGAATGAAAGGGAATATCTCACTAAGCTAGTTGTAAGCTTATACCCTCATAGATTTTTGTTGAAACAGGTATACCCGTGGCTTTATTCGAAGATCATGACATTGAGGAAGTCATTAATAGAATTTTAAACTCTTATGGAAGCGATGGGATCATATGACGAAGTTATTTTGTAATTTCCTTATATGTAATGCATGTTATGTTAAGTATTTTGGAGATTTTTAGGAAATATATTTACATAAACTTCAAGATAATAGTGAGGGTATGCCCCTAAGATTTATAATTAATCATGTTTATGTTTTATGATAAGTATTCTCATTACCTTATTACTTAACCATTATCGATGTAAATTTTGTTACTCTGTTGTATTCCCTTAGTTGTGATGTACGCTTTGTACATGATATGAAAGCCTTTACGTGACTAAGGTAATCATTCCTAGGCTTTACTATTATGTACGGTGGATTACCATGTTTAGGGTACCTCTCGGGGTGTGACAATTGTTGGAGTCGAAGAGTTTCAAAGATGACCAGAGGGTACTAAGGCATCGGTGACTTTGGGTATAACAAAGCAAAAATTCCACCTAAAACAGATGCCATTGGCGTAATCATTGGAAAAGCTCAATGACAACTTTTCTATTTTTTTCTTCAAATAGTATATCCCTTAATTTAAGTAGTATATTATCACCAGAGCCTATTAAAAAAAAAACGTTATGAGTATAAAATACATCACTCCCCTTCCTCTAAAGATTATGTAGGCATTAATCCACATACACACCAATTCATATTTTGTGACTTTTGTGAAATTTGTACACCCCAAAAATTTTTCACGTTAATACACGATTCTAGAGTAGAAAGAATGAAATAGTTAGTAAATCTAGAATTCAATAAAAACCTAAGAATTGATCCATAACTTAAATTTGGCTGGGTTAGGATCTAAGAACCAAATAAAGAACTTATTTGGCCTTAATTGATACCAAAAACGAGATTTTGTATCTTGAATTGATAATTCAAGATATGATTAAAAGAAACCCAAATATTCAAACCCGAAACATGTTATACAAATAGATTGAATAGAAAAATATATATATATATATAGATTAAATGACTACTATTGAACTCAATAAAAACCCGAGACTAAAACAATGAGTAGTAACGAACCTATACATATATTTAAACCCTAAAATTCAAGATTCTTAGATAGTAATATACACTACTGATAAGATTTCATAGTGAGTATAAAAACCTAAGATATAAAGATAATTTAGCTTCTATATCAAATGCGATTTTAAGTAGTTAATCAATTACGCTTATAGTTGGGAAACGATAAGTAAAGATAAACCGTTAGGATTATAAATACACAACAAAAACATAAACAGATGAATAACTAAAGATCTGGACTTCAAATAAATATTTGAATCATACCATTGTTCAAATTAGGGTTTCATTTAAGCTATTGGAGTCTAAAACAAAAATTGACCTAGTAAGCTTGGGAAACCTTAATCGCGGGAGATAAAATTTTAAATACAATTAACTGCGTAAATTTAAAACTTAAATTTGTATTGTTTGATAATCTAAGTATTTTGTAGAATTCAATAAAAATATTTTTATACAAAAACTTTCAAATATTAGCTAATTTATACACGATTCACTTAATAAACTACTCAAATATATGTATAATTATTATTTAAATATTAGTATTATATATATAAGCTTGCAGGATAGGATTGATGTATATATGTAGGGTTTAGATGTTTTTGAAACAGAAGAATCGAAATTTTCTCAAACAATAAACTTACGGTCAACAAAATCAACTCTTTAAGCCAATTAAACCTTGTCAAATCAATTACTCATTAATGACAACAAAAACAATTGATAAAATAGTGTCAAAGTGTAGAGATTTCGTGTGCAAATTGGTGAAGGAGACGCTCCAGCAAGCTCCTTCTTTTTCCTTCTATATATATAGATTTAAGCTTCATAATGAACAAGCAAACAAGCACAAATTTTTCTCGAAATTCCCAGACCAAAACTACTCCTAATCAATAGCCAAAACAACCTAAAAACAAAAATCAACCGCTTAAATCATCTTAGTTTGAATCAGAGGAAAAATAGCACGAAAAACGCTTGAAACGAGCATGAGGTGAGTTGATGTAATTTGGCTTGTTTTCTTTTAAAACTAAGGATTGGAACTGACTTTTGATAATCATAGGATCATAACCAACACGAAACAAGCGAATTTCATCGGATTGGCTCGAGTAAGATAATTTTCGAAAACCCTAGTTTTACCTTGATGATCTGAAAATCATGAATCATATTGTTGTTTGATGTTTTGATTTGATATTTAAGTAGTTAAGTGTTGTAGGAACTCATAGGAATCGAAACATGGGCCTTAGAACGTCAGGAATCAGCCAAAATCAGACGAGCTCATCGGGGAAGACGATGAATAGTGTCTTCCCTGATGAGCATGGGAGGAACACGGCCGTGTTCCACCCGTGTACCTCTCGGCTTTCATTGTTTTATAAAAAAAAAAAATTTAAAACCGAAGTTAGTTAAATTAAATTATGTAATAATTAATGTTATAAATAATTTTAGGACTATTATTATTTATTTATTAATTTTTCTATAAATATAAAAAGTGTTATTACTTTATTAGTAATATAACATTAAAAATTTTTGAAAATTGAGTTTAAAAATGAAAAATTTTTCGGTATTGATAAACATATAGTATTTAAAGTATTCTATAATGAGATTATTAACATATATATTATAGCTTAGTTAATTAACATTAACAAGAGAGGATTATTAGTAATATAAATCATTATTATTAATTTAATCCAGTTCATTAAGTTTTACAACTATAATTATTAATATTTCTAATATCATTAAAAATACTTAAATTAATAATGTTTATGAAATTATCATTTCTTAAATATTATTATGTGTAATATTTATTATAAAAAAAGTTAAGTCTAAAGCTATATTACTACTAATTTTAATTTAATAATAAGGATTTGTGAATTAGTGTTGATTTAAATTATATGATAAATATTACAAATATTATTATTGTGAAAAACATTTTTATTATCATTAACTTGTTTATTTTTATTGTCATTTCCATAATTATTATTATTATTATTATTATTAATGTTGTCACCATAACAGTTATTGTTGTCGTTGTTGTTGTTATTATTATATTATTATTTGGCCAACAAAGATTTTTCGAAAATAATTTTATTTAATTTAGCAAATCTTTATGTTATTAAATTTATTATCATATGAATGTATTTAATTAATTTTACAAGAAAAATTATAAGCTTAGTAATTACTAAATATTTATCTAAATAAATACTTATAAATAATTAGATAACAATGGAAATTTAAATCATCTAAATTTGTGAATATAAGGATATCTATATTTTACGAGAAATTTGTATCAAGAAAATCGATAGTTCTAAACAATAAAAACTATAACAGTGAATTAACTAAATTATCAAATGCTTGAATACACGTTTAAGAGATATAAGTATCAAACAAAATCAAACCAAACAACTTGAAAATAAAAATGGACTAATACTTAATTATCTTAAGATCTCCAAAGAATTAATATAGTAATAGAACGAAAACCCAGCAGCATGATAGGATACTTAGATATTCATAGGAGTTTAGCTATATAGTTTTTGTGTCATTGATGAATATATTAATCATCTTAATAGGTGACTTGGGTACTTGTGAGGACTTTCCTAACGATTACTACGATTGAGCAATATGAGCAGGTGAGTAACTCAGTCTTATTACATTGTCTGTACTTGTAACTTAGAGAACCATAAATAAAAGATAATAAATTGAGTGTTTTATATGGGGTTATGGGAATTGTTTTTTGTATGATACATTAATTGCTAAGTTACTCTAATAATATAATAACAGTGTTATGTATGATTACATGGTTTGTGTAATATGATTGAATGTCTGTACATTGGTTGATAACCTTTAAGTTAATTAAAAACTACTGGTATCATAAAGGAAATAGTTCATGCATTGCATATTTTGCATAAAGCAACATTTGAGTAAGTGGTAGCCTACTACGTGTTAGTATTTTGGATCTGGTAATGCTTGGGTTATCTAGGTAAGAAAGCTATTAGTTAATCATAAGATTACCTTTGTTCTGTTGATACCATAGGAACTAAATTGTAAATGAAGGATGCCGCTTATAGTATTGCTTGGAAATGACTAACACTTAGTGAAATTTCTAAAGCTAAAGCAAGAAATGAATGTTAAGACACCATAAATTCAAAGAGAAAATTAAATTGAATATTATTGTTTCCTGAAAGCTTTGTTTCTCCTAGGTAGGTAGGCTATAGATTGTGATCCTTCAACCCCGATGAGAGGGCGCAAGTCTTTATCCTGTTTAGATTCCGGGTTATCCAGGCTTGTATTTGTACATATGTTTGATTGATACATTTCATATGATTGTTAAATAACTTGTATGTGTTATGTGATAAATTCTAGTTATTCACTGAGCTCGTGGTTTAGCTCACACTCTAACAGTCCTTTTAGGTTCACCTTGCAACCTTGGCTCATTACTACCAGGAGCATGGTCCTGGTAAGAAATTAGAAGACGGAAGCTTAAGGAACAATATAGAATAAGATATATTTTCTATCTTTAGTTGCAAGTATCTTGCATTAGAAGCTTTTGTTATGTATTTGAAGGAGTTTATAGAAATGTTTTATAATATTTTTATTATCCTCTAGTTTGGTATGATAGTTATTTATTAATTTATGTCTTATATATATTTGCTCATCTTATCCAAGCAACAAAAAGATCATGTTTATTGGAAATATGTTATTCTCAGAAGGTAATCTGGTGATAGTATTCAAGCGTAACTTGTTTAATACTACTAAAGTACCCTCGGGGCATGACAAAATTACTGTATCCAAGAGTTGTACATAGTAATTTTCCCGAAAGAACTCGAGAGAAAAGACATGAATCCATTGTTTGTGTTCTTATAAAGACTTTTATTGTAGTAATCTAAAAGGGGTTTCCTTCTTTTCCCTATTCTCATATCTTATTCTTGTTTATTTATGCCATTTCCATGTTTGTGTTCTTATTTTTCCATGATGGCTAATACTTTAGGGTTTATGAAGTCATATTGACATAAATGTGTAATTCAACCTGTTAATTATTGATTTCTAGTGATTAAAACTTTATTAAAGTTAAGATAGTATAGTACACAACACAATCTTGCAGTAGATCTCAATGGAATATGTTGAGAAACAATTCTATTGAGTAGATCTAAATTGCTAGAACAAACTACTCCTATTAATAGAGATATTATTAGGAAGTGTGCTGCATATTTTTGGAATTCAAGAATATCAACAAGAGTTTAATGCAGTCTTGATTTGACTATTCATTTAGGAAAGATCCTAATATATACAATTACGATTAGAATTGAGTAGTTTTGAGAAGAATGCTCATAATTGAAGAATTCTTGTAGAAAAAAATTAGCATAAATGCTCAAAGAATCATATTGATATGATGGAGTAAGCTTGCTATGAAGTGATATCGTTGTTGTTGTTATCTTAACTATTGCGTTGTTCTAGTGTAATTGTAGATTAGTGTAGTTTAGCTATTAGAATTAGACACAGTATATTTAATTCAATTAATTATTCGGACTACTAGATAATAGGAGAATTGATAAAGTACTAGTGTTTGAAATTGTCCTCTGAGGAGGTGACCTTATACTCTACTCTATAATACTAAAACGATAGGTATACTTACCCATAAAGGCTGACTTAGAGTAAAGATTAGGTTTATAAATTGTAAACCTGGAGGCCTAGAAAAGTGGCAATCAATCGACTTTACAAAAATATTTCTTGTTTTGGGTCTTTTAAGTCACTCGTTAGGTGCCTACATAACCATTATTCGGGATCATACGTCACGTAGTTTTTTTAAATTAATGAAAACTTTAGTTTGTTAATTGATTTTAGTAATTTGAAATATTATCACTTTAAATTAATTAAATTTTGTTAATTTTAAAAATTGGACTTTTTATTAAGAATCATGAATCTATCAAATTATTTTTTATATGAAAATTTACTTTTTCTAAGTGATAAAAAGATTTTTTTTTAACAATAAACTAAAAATCATATGTCATAACAAGGATGTCAATTTTCTCGACTGAGTTACATAAGAGATAACAGCTAACATGTCCAAGTAACAATATCTCAAATTATGTACATGGAAAGACCAAATCAAAAAATAATCAATTAAAAATTCTAGTCAAGTCAATATTTTCATGTCAATATTATTAAAATAAGATCTTTAATTGAACACATTCATCATTAAGGCAAATATCACAAGTTAACAAGATGTCCTGGTGGAGAAGAAAAATCAATAGAATACGTAACAGATCATAGTAAAAATATCATGTTTACAATATTCTATTATATAAAAGAATTTTCAATAACAAACTTATAATACAAACTTAAAAAGACAAATATTCATAAATTTCAAAGAAACAAGCCTTTACTATTGTTATTAATTACAAGTATATTAGATTTCCAAGAACATACATAATATTACTAATACTAACAACACCAGCTTTTTATTATTTTTACCATCTTTATTATTATCATAATCTATTATTATTAAATAATAATTAAAAGAAAAGGAAATAGAACACTTATCTGTTGCGCTGGAGAACGCCCGTGGAGCAGGGGAGAAGGCCCAAGTTCGATTTGGAGTAGCGTCGGAGCTTCGGCGGCGGGTGGATGCAGAATTTTACCGTTTTGGCGATGCTAGCGGCACCGGGGTTATGTCGGACGGGGGTAGAAGAGGACGGTGAAGACTCTGGTGGCTTCGGTTTTGATAAAAAATCACCAGAAGATGGCGTTTAAACCCACTATTCTACAATTTTCATCCTCTTGGAACTCCCTATGGTATTCATTTCCTTCAATTCCGCTTGTATCAACATGAATTGAATCCAAAGCTCCAAAACCCTAATCACAAATAAGAACATCAAGTTAGTAATTCGTGTAATATGAGAACAATTCGTGCTTAAGACGTGTTGTATGAGTCCCATTTATAATGCTTAGGTTGAGAGTTGTCGCTCAAGTCTCTTGCCAATTTAGATCAATTTCGCAATTAGGGTTTTTGGGAAAGTTTCAATACAAAAAATTAGGGATATCTCAAATTAAGATGCACATTTCTAATTAGATTAGATATTTAATACTCGTATATTTATTTGAAGCTTTCAATTTCTTCCAACTTGCCTGATTTGATGTGAATAAATTTTTTTTAGAAAAGTAGAACATTTATTATTATTACTGCTATATGTCTACATATATTAATATTATTATTTTCTTTCTTTTTTATTATTCTTCTTATTTTTTATTTTTTATTCAATTAATTTATATTTGTCTAATTAAACTTCTTCCTAATTTAATTAATTCCTAGCCTAATTTCTAATTTAGGACTAGTTAAATGAATCCTAAGTTAATTATATGATGGAGATTATATTAACACCTAGATACTTTTCTTATGTTACAGTTAATTAAAAGAATGCTTTTTATTAAGTAAAAATAGGGTGTCTACTAATTAACTCTTATTCTAACTTCTAATTTTGGGACTAATTACAAAAGTCCTAATTCACATATTATTTGTATTAATCAAATTAAGTAAAAATGGGATGTCTACACACTCCTAAAACATTACTCCACCACCAAAATCCTTCATTTTTCACTCAAACACATCACCCACCACTTCCATAACTCCTTCCCCACACCAATTTACCACATTTCACCCAAATCACACTTTTCGCCAAATCAAACCCTAATCACTTCCCACTATAATTTTTTTGCCTTCACCATTCTTCTTCTCTCCCAATCACTAAATGGCATAAGCTTCTTGCCTTCACGGTGCAAGAAACAAGGATGCACGAACGACAACTCTAGTGCCATCCAATATGATGCTCATCTCTTTCCATCAAGGGCATACTTTGACTACTTTCCAACCCTTAACGATCTTGACCCTGACTTTGGTTACCTCTAAACCAATGAAATATTAAATTTCTTTGGCTTTCGTGATGTTCGAGGGCTATAACTCAATAGGAGTTTTGCCCTCGTGAACATTCTTAATGAAATTAATGTGATGGTTGTGAACTATTTCTATTGCAACTTAACAAATAGAAAGTGCCCAAATGGAAATATATGTGTTGCAATAGAGTCTCATGATCAAGCATGATCAAATATGGACTTATGTGTACCGACAAGAAATTGAGAGCACTCCTGCTAATGTTTGTCGTTTGATCAATCTTGCGCCTATGGGGCTTGCACATGTACTATCTGATTTTCAAGGCACTCAATTCTATGAGCATTTCTTTGATGTAGCCCATGCAGCTGGTCATAGTTAGGATAGTAAGGAGGTTCTTCAAGCCAAGGGAATGCCTCTCATCCATCATGTTCTTCATCTTTATTTGTATGAAATTATGTCCCTCAAGCAATAAAACATATTAAAGTCTCACACGTTGATCTATAAATATTTTATTACCTCTTCAATGAATAACCTATCCATTTCTAGGATATCTTAGTTCATAACTTTAAGAGATTGATTAATGGACTTAATCTAGGCATTCTTCACTATTACCACTTTCTTACTGAACTACTAAGCCGCAAGGGGATTCGATTTGAAAGCCCCTCATTGAAGCACTTGTTAACAATATCCTAGGAGTGAGTGGGTTTGTCACGCCCCGAAGGTATCCTAAACGTGGCAGTCCTGCCACATATAATATCAAGACTTAAGAATGATTACCTTAGTCATGCGAAAGCCTTAGTATTACATGTAAAGCATCTAGCACAGTAATAGGAGACGCTTTTGGGAAGCATAGTTTAAGCAGTAAAGATAAACATACAAGAATCCAGAAATAAATATATAATATCAGTAATAACCAAAGGTCTATTATATGATTTCTTAGGGGCATACCCCAGCTAATCCCAAAGATCATGATAGCCTTTACAACATCCAATACTATATTAAAGATTTCAAAGGAATTCTAATCTAAGTCTTCAAGTAGATTTCCTCCAAAAGCTTCAATGGAAAACTTACACGGATATGGGAAGGTCTCGGGCACAAAAACAGGTGTTCCTGAGAATACAAATACCTATAGGGGTGTAAGCTTATAGGCTTAGTGAGTAAATTCTAAAATTCATACTCAAAGTAAATTATCAACCAAGTTTATTATTCAAACATATTGAATGCAACAACCACGTGAGCATACAAGACATATGACTTTTCGGGAATCATATGTTGAATGAATTACGCCCTTCATTCGAGGTTGGGTATTCAGGCCAATTACAGCCACAACTTTTAAAACACTTTTATAGATCTTACCGGCTCCTATACACCATCAAAAACTTGTAGTTATTACATGCTCCTACTAGCCACCAATTTACGTAGTTCTTACTGACTCTTACTCGCCACTCACATGATATATCGGTTATGTCTACCACCACTATTATACACGTGTCCCACCAATTGTATAGTAGTGAATGAAATGTGACTCAACATATGAAGTGCATGCATAATTTCTTAATTAAAGTCTAGTAGTTATATTTATCTTCTTTCAAGTGAGCAAACAATTTCAAACACTTCAAGATAGTAATGTACAAACAACTTTATTACAAACAAATCAAGTTTTGATATACTTAATATTCTTTCAACATGTTATCATACAACTTCCGTTTGATTTTTTCCTAAATTCTAGTGCAACTAATTTTATAAGCACAATCATAAGTATGAAAAATAACGGGGAATAAACTCACTTAGTCATGATGAAACCTTTCTTGAAATTGATGAGTCGTTCGAGATTTCCACTAATCGTAGTAATCTTCAGGATACGAACAATCCTCCTCGAGATTATCTAATCAAGAAGAATACCCAAAATGAGTCTTTCATGGAGTTTCTCTTCTTAAAGATTCTAAATTTTTCTTAAAATTGTGGTAAAATCGTATAAGAGGAAATTCCAACTTAAAATGGCCATAACTCGCTCATTTTAACTCGGAATTTCACAAATAATATATCGTTTTCTACCTACTCGAAGATATCTACACATTTCTAAACTTATTTTCATAAAACTAAGTCATTTAGGTCCCCCAAAAGCAGCGACCAGATTCTCACGAATTTGTAAAAACTTGATTTCCTCTTTTTAAATAAAACTCATTTGAAGAGATGAAAATTCCAAGTATTTGTAAACTTTTTGAAAGGTGTATATATATTCTTATATATATGTAATGACTCATAACAACTGTATGAAGTAAATGGAGTTGTCTCAATTTATAAGAAAAAGTAAAGTCTTGAAAGATTTTGAACTTGAGAAAATTTTGAAATATTCTTTTTAATTTGAAAAGATCTTGAGCTACTTGAAATGAGCATTTCTTTTTCTCAATTTAATTTCTTGTAATTGTTCTAAATTTCTAAAGAATGTTTTTTTTATTTCTTATACTTAGCTTTCAACACTTTTTGAATGTATTTATACTCCTATAAATTGATTTCTTGGTTTCTTGAGATCATTTTGTTTTAATGAAAATAATTTCCATTATTTAAAGAAAAAGATGAAGTTATTGTAAAATTCTTGTAAAGTCCATTGTATGTTTATAAAATCTCTTATAAACTCCTCTAAGTTTGTTTAGAATGACTTCTTAGTCTCTTAGGAAAACATTAACTTCCTACTTTTATTTCTAGAGGAAAATCTTTATTTTAAGAAAACATTTCCTTCATTTATTTTGTTGAGACAAACCATTATGTTCATGCATGAATATGAATCATAAGCTATGAAAATAAAAAAGAAACATAATATAACTAAAAGAATAAGCATATAAATAAATCAAGTATTGGGACCCAAGCTTCATCAAGGTTATCTCGGGACTAAGAAAAGGATAGTCCCGATAAAAAAAGAATGTTTTACTTGATGAGGGACAAGTCTAAGACTAGAAATATAGTCTTAAGAACAACTTGAAAATTAAATAAATTGATGAAAGGTAAATAAATTGCAAAGGCATGAGCTTATATACTCTAAATATTATATGTAGCTATATAATATTAGATAGTAATGAACATAAAAGAACATAAAGGAGTTGATATTATAAACAAAACAAAGTGGAAACCTATTGTTGCTTTCTTACCTTCATGGTTTTAGAAAACACACACTAAGTTCATACTAAGTAGATGAACATAGGAATTTCTTGAAGAAGGTTTACCTAAAGAGATGAACTAAGAGAGAGTGAATTCTTGAGAGATTTTGAGAGAGTAACTTTAGAAATGAAGAAGTGTGAAAGAAGTAAAAGTATGAGGGGTATTTATAGGAAAATATGAGAGATAAATTGTGTTAATTAAATAAAGTAAAAATAAAACAAATTGAGCACGAATTTTGAAGGGGGGGGGGGGGGGGGGGGGGGGGGGGGGGGGAGGGGTGGTGGGGGTTGGGGGTGTGGCCGGCGTGAAAGAGAGAGGTTGTGAGAGAGTGAAATTTATTTTTTTGTCTTTTGGTAAATTAAAGTAAGAAATGAGATATGTGAAGCTGTATTGGAAATGAAATGTGTAAGAAACAGGTGTATGGGTTGTAAGAGTAGGTTGTAAGAAAAAGTAGAGATGATGATAGTGTAGAATAGTAGAAAATAGTGTAATGTAAAGTAGACATGACAATTAAATGCCGATAGTAAGAAAATACGTGTATAAATACGATATCTGATATTTTTGGCTACCGAAAAATTACGAAATCGATATTTTGGAATTCTTATATTTTTACGAGTCCAACGGTATATTCGGAATATTTTTCCTATTCCAAGCTTCCTGACACGTTTTTCAAGAACTATGTCCGATCGGGTTCAAAAGATGCTCGAATTTTACAAAACTGATATTTTTATATAATCTATAGCTATTACGAACTATTATAACTAATTTTCCAACTTCATTTTCTAGGGCCAGAGAAAACGGCAATGTTAGACTTAAGCGGTTATGGTAAACTAGGGTTTTGTTGACTTTGGAAAATCCGGTTGTCTTCCGATTAGGGTTTAAGCTATATCTCGGATCCAAAAATTTCGGGGATTTACAGCCTACCCCCTTAAAAGAAGTTTTTTCCTCAAAAATTGAAATTCATAACTTGAAATTCGTACCTGAATCTTCAAAGAGATTTAGATATTTCTTTCGGATCTCATCCTCGGCTTCCTAAGTAGCCTCTTCTTGCGAATGATTCCTCCATAACACCTTGACATATCGGATTTCCTTGTTTCTCAGCTTTTGAACCTTTTGATCCAGAATTTGAACTGGGTGCTCCTCATAAGTCAAGTTCTCTTTCAGGCTGACTGGTTCAAGTTTACAATCCGATCAGTCGGGGATATGCTTTCTTAGTACTGAGACATGGAAGACATTATGTACTCCTGACAGGTTTTGGTGGTCGCCAAGCGATATAGCCAAATCTCCTACTCGTTCGTGGATTTCGAAAGGTCTAAATACCTTGGGCTTAGCTTTCCTCAGCCCATCATGATGAATACTCTTTTCGGATTCACTTTTAGGTACACATGATCACCAACGTTAAACTCAAGGATTCACTGTTTTTGATTTGCCAACTTTTCTATATATCTTGGGCCTCTTTCATCCTTTGCTGAATAATCCTGTACTTTATCTGAGGCGTCTTGGATGAGATCTGGTCCAATTGTTAACTTTTTCCACATCATCCTAAAATAGAGGTGATCTACACCTTCTTCCATACAAAGCTTCGTACGAGTGGCATCTTAATGTTGAATGATAGCTGTTGTTGTAAGCAAACTCTACTAAAGGTAGATGTGCTTCCCAGCTTCCTTTGAATTCCATAACACAAGCTTCTAAAGTCTTCCAGGGTCTGGATAGTTCGCTCTGATTGTTCCATCAGTTTGTGGATGATAAGTTATAGTGAAATGTAACTTAGTTTCCCATACACTTTTGAAGACTCATCCAGAATTTTAACACGAATTGGGGATCTCGATCCGATACAATTTCCTGTGGAACTCATGCGTCTCACAATCTCCCTTACATATAGCTGGGTCAGCTTCTCCATTGAGTAGGTCATGTTGATGGGGATGAAGTGTGCTGACTTGGTAAGTCGATCCACAATTACCCATATAGCATCATATTCGGCTGATGTTCGGGGCAATCCACATACGAAATCCATTGTAATTTGGTCCCATTCCATTCTGGTATGGTCAATGGTTTCAAAAGTCCGCCTGGCCTTTGGTGTTCATAATTATTGTTGACATACGGGACACTTCAGTTACGAATTCAGCTACGTCCTTTTTCATACCATTCCACACAAAAGACTTTTAAGGTCTGGTTACATCTTGGTACCACTGGGGTGCATGGTATATCCTGAGTTGTGCGCCTCATTCATTATTTCCTTTTTCATCTCCTCATCATTGGTACACATAATCTTCCCTCCTTATTCTTACTACATCTCCTTCTATCTCAAAATCATACTCCCTCCTTGTATCTCACTTTTCAACTTTCGTTGACTTCATCATATCGTTGAGATTCTTTGATTCTATCTATTAGGGTTGGCTCCATTTCCAAATGGGAAATTTCTATTTCCGCACTTTGTCCCAC